>JAQOWM010000143.1:615000-662500 GCA_029041755.1 Resseliella maxima
ATATCGAATTGTTCATTTATATTATTCATAAAAACAAAGAAATTATCACAATTCTACCATTAATGTTCTGGAGTTTTGGAGGAGTCGCGATTTTCAGCCATAAATGGCAACAACCTACCAAAACACACATACACACACATATTCTCTTTCTCTATTTATTCGGTTTAAACATTTTACTATTAGATAAACGAACGAATCAGCACATGAATCAAATAAAAAATACCAAAACAAATACAAATTCATACATACGTACAGTATACAAGTGGATGAGTAATGAACGTAAAATTTCTAGCCATTAACGATCTTTTATTCAAAGATAAATTACACAATAAATTTGGTGAAAAATCACTTGCACGAAATCACAAGCGGAAAAAACACAAGAAAGAAATCGTTTTTTTTTTTTCTTCTTTTTTTTTCATCGATCGCGAATTGAACAAAGTCAATAAATTTACACAACAACAAAAACGATTTAAACAACAACCAAAAATAACAACAACAAAATGAGAGAGAAAGATATTTAAATTTAAATAAATAAATAAAAATCTTGCCTTTAAATATTTATTGAATAGTGAATTCAAAATAATTTAATTAGCAATTACATTCAAATAAAACCAACAATTCACACGACAACAAAAAAAAAAAAAGAAAAAAAAATGAATAAAAATAAAAAAATAAATAAATAAAAAATAAAATAAAAGCTGCATTGAATGAATTTACTAATAAAATTGAAATCTTAAAAAAAATGACTAAATATTTATTAAATAAACAGAAGATGTTTACACATAAAAGAAAAGAAATACAAATGAAAGATGAAAATAGTGAATTTCTTTCAGTATTCATTTATGTACTCGGTTTTCTCTCCATTTGCGTTGAGCAACGTTTTCTCACAGTTTAAGTGAAAAAATATTTTCCTTACGCACTTTCGGCAGATGATACTTTGTTGAGCACTCTATTGAAGAATGGAATATGGAGTGTATGTTTCACTAGAGAGTTTGTCAAGAAAAAAAAAATTAATATCTGCTTTAAGCATCTCAAAACCTACCTACAACGTTTTTTTTTTTTTTCGATTAATATCCTTCGCTCTTTTTCCTTTTTAAAATACTTATTTTTTTCTTACCAGTTATTTGGTCTCTATTTCAACCAAATTCTTTGTCGTTTAAATATTTTTGTCTACATTTGCGATTCTCCAAACCACGATATATATATATATATTTTCTTTTATTCTTAAAATTTTCATAATGACATTTTTCATTCAATAGAAAAATTGTACTGACAAAATAATATTGAAAAAAAAAAAAACAAAAAAAAAAAAAAGAAATGAAATGATTTTGCCAGAGGGACAGACATACATTGCCGCATATTATTAACGAAAACAAACACATTTTCTTCTTCGATGCATTTTTTTCATTTTTTTTGCCTCGTCTCCCTTCAAAATTTCAAATTCAAGCACACTTCAGTGCTCTTCATAATTTTATTGTTTTTTTTTTTTTTTTCTTTCGAAACGTTTCATTCTTCACCCACACACACACAAGCAAAAAAAATTGTGTTTCTTTTTCTTATCAAATACGCAAATACACTTAACATTCCTGAACGCATGAAAATCCATATCTATTTTTGCAATGCAAAAACAAAAGATGAAAATACAACAACAATAACAACCAAACCATATATCATATAAGCATGTAAATATATTTGAAAGTATAAATATTGTGTAAAAGTTCTAGAAAAGTGAAACGTACAGAGAGAACAAATGCTTAGAAAAAAATTTGAAGAAAAAAAAAAAAGATACAATGTTTTTATTTAAACTGCTTGTAATTACAAAAAAAAAAAAAAAAAAAAAAAAACATGAAGAAAAAAAAAAACGAAAATGGAAAGATACACACACAAACTAAAGGAACATTGTAAGGCTATTAAATATATTATAAATTGATTAGAAATCAATTAAAATGGAACGCATATTGTAACATAAATGTGTGTCATGTGTTACGTAGCCCAAGAAGGAGAAGAAGAAAAAAAGAAATTCATTTGCAATGTCTGTTCAAGTATATTACAATCGAAGTGCAGTACAAAAAATATGCTAAAATCGAAACATGTTTTGTCGTTAAAACACATGATTCGTTTATTAGTAGCTATATAGATATTGTAATGAACTCAAGAAATGTCGCAGAATTTCTTGTTTAAAACACTTACCTAAATAGGCTCCGTTTCACTCTGGACAATCGAATGAAATATATATACATAATATGTAGCAAAAAACTTGAACATACAAGCAAACGAATATTGTTCGAAAAAAAAAAAAAAAAGAAAAAAAATTGAATGCTAAATTCATATAGAATCGATTTTTCTGTAGCACATTTTCTTTGTTTGTTCTTGTTTATTTCTTACTGTTTTTGCTTCGCAGCAAATGGGCAAACAAAGCGATTTTTAATCTAATGCCTAATGCTTATTTCCTTTCCATTCCTTTTAATCTGTTTCAAAGCTATTGCATGTTTCATTACACTTCCAGCAGCTGGACATGTTATTATTGATCAAGTACAGGCAAAATTGATTGATTATTTTAAAACAAAACAAAACAAAAACAAAAACAAAAAAAAAAAAGATAAAAACTCAAAAAATACATTTATGATTCATATATTGATCATAATGTTTGGTTAAATCTGTCAGCTGTTGCTATATTTTGTTACATCAAAAACTAATATTAAGTGAATTTATTTAGAAACAGAAGAAACAAAAAAAAAAAAAAAAAAAACAAAAAATAATTTGTATGTTACTTATTGATATTGCGTTTGGCGATCAACATAAATTATTTGCCCGATTGGCGAAAATGGGCAACGAAAAATCTACCCATTGACTTAATGAGTATTGAGCATACTAAAAAATCTCTTCTTGAGTATTGAGCATACTAAAAATCCCAACCATGAAATCATTTATAAATATTGTATAAACGAGCATGTAAATTGATTATTTTGTTTTATGATTAATTGCAAGAACAAAAAAAAAAAAAAACAAACAACAATCTAAGCAGCAATGCATTTATTGATGAATCGACGCACATTAGATACCGATTTCTTTGTTAGTACAGAACAAGTATATTTTCTAGTAGAAAAGAAAAACGCATACAGTAAATAAAATAGATATACACATACAGAGCTGAAAATTTCATCTTCTGAAAGCGTGCTACGCACAGGTGCGGCACACTAAACCTTTGGGAGTTGAATTTTACAACAAAAAAAAAAAAATATCGATTGATTTTACATAGAAATTATCTATTTATTTTCAAAATCATTTGAAAAGAAAAAAATTTGAAAATTCAAATATTATAGATTGTTAGCACTTGTGAGATGCACGCATTCCGGAGGAGAAATTTTACAGTGCTGCACATATACACAAATATATTTGATTTATATTTTAAATTTATCGATCGGATGATCGAATTTAAATGATGTTTCTTTTTTTCTTCTCCATATTTGGCTTGGTTACATCTTTCTCTATCTTCTACTTTTAATTTGAATTGATATAATTTCTGGCATTTCATGAGAAACAAAAAGATTGATTATATAGATTGATGCAAGCACAATGAAAATGAGATGGTAAAGAAGACAACAACAACAATAAAAAAAAAAAAATTAAACATTCAAATCTGTTTTAAAAATAAATTTAAAAAAAAGTCATCTAAAATGACAATTGATAAAGAAAAAAAAAAAAACATTTTTAAAATTGACACATAAAAAAAAACTTATTCAATAAAAAAACAACAACAAAAAGTCCTAATGTAAGGAGATTCATTTGTTAATTCAAGCTTTCTTTGTTGGATTGTCAGTAAATTTAAACTTTTCTCAACCATTGTTTGAATAAATTTACTTGACAAAATAGTGAGCAAATCATGACCAAGTCATGAACAACAACAACAACAAAAAAACAACAAAAAAACATATTATAGTTAAATTTTTTAATTCAATAAAAATTTAGAGAAACAAAACAAACAAACAATAAAAAAAAAAAAAAATAATAATGATGAAGTAATTCTGAATGAACATCATTTGGACATACACAAATGCTCAAATTCGGGTATTTAAAATGATGAATAAAATAGTAAAAAAAAAAAAATATGAAATATAAAAAGAAAAAAACGGGGATTTTCACTACCCTATGTATAAAATGAAAATAACGTGTTACGAATTGCTAAAGATACATGGAATCAGATAAATAAATATAAATAACTGTAGGTAGATTATTCAAATAAAAAGTAAGAAAAAGGAAACAAAACACATTGCATTTTTATTTTCAACATTTTCAATTTTATTTAAATTGATCAAATTCCCTTTTTGATAGCAATTCTATTTATCATGTGGTCCATATTTGGGATAAATAAGACGGAAACCCCCAAAACTATGGAAATATTACTATTCGCAAATGCATTGAAAATACGCATAAATTCGTATAATTCGCATAAAAAATCCGTAATTCGCATGAATTCGCTTTGACGCGTATTGTAATATATAATGAAAATTCACACGAATTGGTACAAATTTGTGAATGCATAAAAACGTCATACAGTGTCATGGCGTTTGTAACTTTTGCAAACATTTCATTTGCAAATTGTTCAATTTCATTAATAATATCATTGTTTATGTTTTCGGTGTCAAATGAACTATTTATTAAAATTGTTTTGATGTCGAATGGAACCTCTTCATTTAAAATGTGCCGTAACTCATCAAAAAATTTCTCCTGAAAATAATATGAATAAACAGTTTTATTTATTTTCAATTTCAAACAACAAATATTTATTCACGGTACCATTTTATTTTTATTTGAATTTATCATAAAACAAAACACAATATTGAAAATAAACAAATAACTTGTATGGACGAAAGCTTGCTTTATGAATGACATACATACAAATTCATATTATTTCAGAAAAATTCGCGAATTTGTACAGAAAAAATTCGAATTAATTTGCGAATCCTGAATTCGCAAGATAATTCGTGAATTCACTTATTAATTCGAAAAGTTGTTCGTAAATTCGCGACTTCGGAGAAAATTGGCAAGAGTAATATTCCCCTAGCCCCAAAAAGCTTATAAATTAATTAAATCAATAATTAATTTTTATCAAGAAGATGACACGTTTTGTTGTTATTTACTCGGGGGAACTCGTGAACTACGGAAATTTCAAAATGATACGACAGTACTTGACGCCACTGATATTCCAAATTCTATTTGTACTAAGATGTCATCCTCTTGATTTTTATAAAACGCATGATTTGTTAATTAATAAGATTTTTAATTTGACATAAGAAAACTTCCCAACTTGTCAAAAACATCTCCTTCGTATTTCTCTCTCTCTCTCTCTCTCTCTCTCTCTCTCTCTCTCTCTCTCTCTCTCTCCTATTACTTTAATGAAAGAAAACAATTAAAGGCTTACTGATAAATTTATGCTAAAATCTATGTAATTGATCTTATGAACTCATTTCCAACCTGTAAAATAAAACTATACCTTTCAATAAACTTAATTAACTGCATGTTTTGTGTTTTAATCAATTAAAAATACCGCCGAGTGTCTTCTTTTTTTTTTAAATTTTTTTTTTTATTCATTTTAAATATTATATAAACATTTAAGCTATCTTTGGAAGAATAAACTTATTATGCTATCCAGAAAATTGACATTGGTGTTTAGAGAAACATTGAATTTGATAAAAATGAGTCATAATATTATTTAGTTATTTTATTATTGTCATTGATTTCAAGCAATAGAAAAAAGTATTTTTTTTCTAGCTGAACGTGATATACTGAGATGGCTGTGATTCAAATTACATTTGAGACAATTTGAACAAGCCAATTGTGAAATATAAATCTAAAGTGCATTCCAAATATATATTATTTTTTTACATTCAAACTGCATAATATAGGGATTGATGTCCAACAGTTAAATGTGTATAGAAAGTGGAAAGTGTATCGAACGATTACCAAATGAAAAAACAAAAAAAAATACACGATAAATGCATTAATTTTGCGTTGTCAACTGCATACATTTCTGTTGGACATTTAGCTTTTACATAAGACATATATAAGAGAAAAAAAAAAAAAAAATAAAAATATATTTAAATTATAATAAATAAAAGTGCTTATTGAGCTATTCATGTACAATAAATTAGAAGAAATGAAATGGATGCAATGATGCAAAAGAATTTAAATGGAAAATTCCCCAGTGTGATTCATGCTTTGATGGATAAAAATTCATAAAAAAAAAAAAAAAATTTACTTGTTTGTATGTACAGGGTACACGTTGTGGGTATATTTGTATGTTCTATATTTGCATTGTTCTGCAAATTGAAATTTGAAGCATTTTGTTTTGAGGGTCATTGTTTTATTTTTAACTAGACGGTTAGACAAACATTTCTTGTGCTTGTTTGTGAAATGTCTTAAATTTCAAGTAGCTAATAAAAAATAAACTGACTGAAAAAAAGACAATCAATGTTCAAGCGCAATAATAAATGGGGAAAAAAAAGGTCGAATAATGTCGAAGAAATGGGGAGAAAGGAAAAAAAAATGAATTCCATAAGACAATTGAAGAGCATAAACTAAATGTTGATACTATAGCTGCATACTTTTTGGTGATTTTTCACTTTCATTCTCGTCGTTTTTTTTTTTTCTCCATTCACAACATATCAATAACCCTGTGTTGTAAATGTTGTTATGCACACACTCAATAACGCCAACATCCAAATATTGGCTAATATGTGATTTGATCGAGCATCACTTTGGGATGATTGCAGATTATCCATGAAATAATGATATGGGCAATGACTGGCTTCTTTAACTAATGCCGTAAAATTTGGATATCGAATGATTTCAGGCGGCTAAACAAAACGAAAAAAAAAAAAAACAAAATAGACACAAGATTAATCACATACGCACAAACAAATAAATTTCCACTGTTCGCTGGGAATTTCGTTATTTTTTTTTTTCTCTTTCTTTTCTCTTCTCGATACACTTGTTAAAATTTCGAAAGGGAAAAATAATGAGATTTTTCGACATACTCACCACTGAAATATTTTCATTTGATACACGACAGAATGTCATATGTTTTCCGGTTAAAACGGTTTGCTCGACACGTCGCGTAAATAATGGCTCCGTCCACGGTAACTGATTTAAATGAGCCATAAATGATCGATCATGAAATTCCACTGGATCCGATATGATGAGTTTGTCTGCGGGAAAAATTGAATAAAATGAAATTGGTGAATCTCTTTCATCAAATTTTTGATCAATAAATCAAATGAATCTTTGTTGATTTATAGCATTGTCTATTCGAAATGAATGAAATAATAAGCAACGCATCAAAACAATGACATGTCATAATTTTTGTTTGTACGTATTTTATCAACAAAATTAATTGCAAACTCATTTCGCACTCACACACCCAATTTAATAGATTTGTTTCACTCTCAGATTTTCTAATTATATCTAAGTTAACTTTATTTCGAATTTTTCACATTTCTTATTATTTTTCTTGTTTTCTCTTCATAATGCTTTAGTTTAGTTTTCAATTTTTATTTTTTTTAGTTTTCAAATTTCATTTTTTTTTTTTTAAATTTTCATTTTTGTTTTGATTCTGTTTATTTTGCTTTTCTCTATATTCTGTTTTGGAAAAGAATGAAAAAAATAAATAAAAATGCATACTTAAGATGGATTCCTGTTGGAGTGCATCTTCTTCAGTGACAATTTTGTATTCTTTGGCATTTTTCAAAGCTTCAATGGCTTTTTGATTGTTTTCGTCGTCAATGTGACCGCCCGGTGGATAATTTGGAAAAACGGTTGTTGGCAGTAAATCAAGTGCATTTCTAAATAAAAAAAAAAAAAAAAAATTAACAAAACATGACATTTTATTTAGATTTGAAACCATAATTTATTTGTGTTTGTCGTGATGTTTGATGATTCAAAAAAAAAAAAAAAAAAAAAAAAAAACTCACCCATTGTATAGGAACATATTTTCCACATCCGTCATGTTCATTGCATAGAATTCGTATACACCGAATATTTCGAAGAATTCTTTGACGGGTGTCATACTGTAGCAGCCGGCCAAATCAATTTTTGGATAATAGGTGATGAACGATAAGCACATTTCTTGTTTCGTTGAATAACCACCAAAGGTGGGTCGTTTTCGATTCAAAGTCTTTTTTTAGCGCAACAAAAATATCCATAAAATTCATCGTCGAAAGCGTCAAAACAAAAACGAAAAATCAGAAATAAAAAAAGAAATGTAATCGAGAAAAAAATTGGGAACAAAATTGAAGAGAATAAAAAAAAGAAAAAAAAAAAAAAAAACAGTGATATCGCAGACACCAAAATCGATTATTAGCGTTTCAAATTGGTGATTATCATGCAAATTTTCTACGGTCACCACATTTACCTCATAAGCACAGTCCGTAATTAGATAGTCGCCCGGCAAAATGGTCGTTTCATTTTCTAATTGGCGCACTTGTTGATAATTGAAGTCATAAGTGTCATCTTCAATAATGCGATCTAATTCAATGCCGTTACGCACATGGCGCAATTTCATTTTACGGCCAGCCACATGCGAATGTAATGTTGCTGATATAATATTAATTCCAGTGTCGGGAAACATCTAAAATAAATTATACAATTTTTTTTTTCATTTGGTTATTCATTGACATTGACATTCAAGTGTGAGGAGGATAAAACAAAAAAAAAAAAAAAAAAATATAAATAGTAGAACAAGAATAGTTAGTGTTAAAATATTGTTACCGGTGTTGTACATGATGGGCCACAAATTCCAACATTTCGATAGAGTTTTTGTTGTGGTGGAATTAACTGAGTATCAGATACTGAGACACCAGATATCATCATACCACCATCTTCTTTTCGCAGATGTTTTGTATAGTGAATTCGAAAACCGGAATGGTCAATTACTGTACAAAGGAGGGAAAAGGGGAGAGAGAGAGAGAGTGAGACAGAGAAAGAGAATACAAGTGATAATTGCATGAAGCATATGATAGATGAAACAATAGATTGATAATACTTACTTCGTTTTGCTTTTGGGTTATCATAGTGAATTTCCAGCATATAATATTTAGGACCGTTTCGTCCACCGATTGGAATTCCCACGTGATGCGGCAAATATTGACCTATGTGTTATATAAATATTGATCAATTTCAGGTTCAACAACATTTGATTCTCTTCTTTTTTTTTCAATATATTTTTGGATATCAGTGATTTATGTACAACATAATATAACATTTTGCAGACGTATAAAAATGTAACAAATATATAAAATGAGAAAGTATAATAGATACATAGTCATTACCTGTGGAGCTAATAGTCCAAACAGCGACAGGTGTTATACAAGCATCCCAGTCGCGAGGTGTTAATAAATTGCTATTACAAACGGCTCCGCTACTCCTTACCCAGATATCCCATGACGATGGATCCGAGCTTGGGTATGTTGATGTTGAACACTCAAACAATGTCATATGATGAACTAATGGCCTTTTTGTTTGACTAACAAAACAAATCGAGATACAAATTTTATTAAAAAAACATTTAGAAGAAAAATTAAAACACGAGAATTTTTTTTTTTATTATTAATTTATCAAAATTAAAATGTTTATTAAATGTCATTGAATTATGTTAAAATTCAATCATCAATCGTGTGTCGATTGATGGCAATGCAAAGCAAATACAGTGTAGATGTAGAAAGAAAGGAAAAATCAACTTACTTTTCTTTTGTAAGCAATGCTTCATAACCAATGATATGATGTTTGTCCTGCAAAACGGGTGCTTTAATAATTTTGCACCAGTATAATGTGTCCATTTCCGGCTCAATCGTAATCTATCAATGAGCAGAGAAAATGAGCAAAAAAAAAAAAAAAAAAAAAATTGAATAAAATATTAAGGGAAATTTAAAGCAGAAATTTTAATTAGTGATAATTTGGCTACAGGCTTATGAGCACCATTTTCATTAGATGAAAAAGATATGGCATTAAATGAATTTAATCCGGTAAGCAAACAGAACAAAACGTGCACGACGAATTAATTAAAAGTCTTCCGTATTTGACTATGGTATTTAAACGATTGACGAAAACCGGCCGATTTTAATCCCTCTAGCTAACCAAAAAAAAAAAATAAAAAAATAAATATACCCAAATTTAATGTCATCATACCCACTCCCCCCCTTTGGTTAATTCATCTAAAGACTTTTTTTAAAAGCAAATCCGTCATATTTCTCTGTTGACACTCTATAGATGTTTCTGTTTCTAATGTTTTCTCGACCATTTAACTTTATCTGGGTTGTTATTCATTTCATTTATAACTTTTTTTTTTCTACTTTTTCGCTGGCGTTTGTAAATGCCATAGTGATTTTGTTGATGTAAAAAATGCAATACATAAATGAATCAACATGATTGGTGTGTGATGACTTATGCAATAACTGTGTGCACATTGAAATATTGTCAAATATATTTAAAAAAAAAAAAAAAAAGAGAGAAGAATAAAAAAAACGTTCATTTTCATTTTTCATGTTGGCTTTGACACACCATTTACACTGATTTGTTCAATTGTCATCAATTTGTTAGGTGTTAATACAAACATTATTATTTGTCGACATCAATGAATCTTAAATACATTGAAATATCTGTTACTATGTGTCATATTTTACTTGGTATTTGTAAATACCAAAATCTTTTCGACAAAATCAACCAAACACGGAGGTGTTGATGAACAGAAAGAAGAAGAGAGAGAAAGAGAGAGAAAGAGAGAGAGAGATAGAGAGAGAAAGAGATAGAAAGAGAGAGAGAGAAAAAGAGAAAGAGAAAGAGAAAGAGAAAGAGAGAGAGAGAGAGAGAGAGAGAGAGCGAGAAAAAAAAATAATCATGGAAATGAATGAATGAATGAATGACAAGATGAATTGCTTATAAAAGGTTTTTCATCATGCAATCGACCCTAAAACGGCCGATGCGAAAAAAAATCCCGTTAACTCAACAAATACATAATAATATGAATGAGCAAATGAATGAAATGATAGTGTGTAATTCATTCATGAGAATCAGTTTTCCATCGATTTGATTCAATCCCATTTAAAGATTTTCTTTATTGCGTAGGCGACACATAACCGAAATACTCTGTAAATGTCATGTGTCTACTATCCATTCTTATTGTATCAAATAATTAAATCCATTGGCTTTGGAATTTGGCATAACATGAGCAGCGATACAACGATTGAATTTATCAATTTCGAATATGTTTAAACTATTTGAATGAAATAGAGCAATAACATAAATGAAAATGAAACAAATGACAATTCAATCACTGTATTCAATTTCTTTATAGAATTCTACGAAGCATGAAATTGCCACTATAAAGCTTATAAACTTGCTGTGGTTTTGGTTTTAAACTAATATATATTGTTCTTTTTTCACGTATTGTTGACATTCTCAAGCGATTGAAAGCATTGAAATGCATTAGAAGATGAGCCTCTTGGGTTGAAAAAAGAAAAACAATGGAGATGCAGGAGAGAAAGGAAATGGGATTGAAAAACATAGAAAAATAGGGAAACAAGAGGAACAAAAATGCAAATTGAGAGGGAAAGAGATATAAAGAAGATAGAAAGGCAGAGCGAAAGAGATAGAAAGGCAGGGCAAAAAGGGTGATGTGAAATTAAGTGAGAGAAATAGAAATTCGCCATTCAAATGGATTGAGAGCTAATCGAAGACTCATACGCATCTCAATCAATTGATTCAAGCCAATTTGAATTTCAAATGTACAACATGATAAACAATACGCATCATCCATTCTCTCTCTCACTCTTTCTCTCTCTCTCCCTCTTTCGCTCCCACTTTCGCTCCCTCTCTCCCCCGCTCCCTCTCTCGCTCCCTATCACTCTCTCCCTCTCGCACCCTCTCTCTCTCTCAATCCCTCTCTCTTTCTCTATTTCGAAAAGAATTTTCTCTCACTTTCGCTTCCACTAAGTGGCGCTTCACATTGTTATTATTTTTATTCTTCACACTCATCGTATTTCTATGAATCAACACATTGAATGGAACAAAAAAAAAAGAAACGGAAAAATACACAGGATGTATAACATTACGATGTCATCACGATATACATTGTACACACACAGTTTGATATGTAATTTATGATTTCACTTTCACAAAATATGGACTCCTCCCGATAATGTCATTGGGAGCTTGTTACATTTATTTTTTCACCCGTATTTTCTACGTGTTATTCCTGTGGAATATTGATGTTTGTTTCGTAAATATTTTTTCATCATTTTGCCATACTTTTATCGTTTGTTTGATGTACGGTGTACTATATTTCTGTTCTTTTTCTTTTTTCACCAAATGATGACTTTAACAACCATAAGTCATTGTTTTCCAATAGTCAATGCATGTATTTCACTGTGCTCAAAGTATAAATTAGTATTAGTAAAAACCAAAAAAAACCCAGAATGAAATGAAGAGGAAAAAGACGGTGGGGTCGTATATTTTTCTGGATAAAATTAAACAACTTATGGTGAAAAATGACCTAGGGGCTTTTAAATGTATAAATATAAACAAATTGTAATGGATTTTCAAGTTCAAGCAAATTATATAAATTAGAACTTACACAGAAAAAAAATTGCGTTCAATTTAAACACGAGTACGGTAATTTATGAAAATGCTGTTAAAATGGCTTGAGTGCGGTAAGATTTTCATAAAATGCGGTAAAACTGACATTTAGTAAAAATAATATTGACATTACATTTAATATGAAAAAAATGTTCATTGCTAAAGTGTGCATATTTTTTGCCAAATATTCTGTTTAATACTAATGATTTTATGATGAAAACAACAGAGTAATTCCCCTAACAAATGACACAATGTGTTTGCCTCTTTGTGTATATGTGATGATGACATCAAAGTGAATACAGTCGATTGTAATGAACATCCGGTGAAAATATGAATTTGTTTTATCAAGGTATCCGGACTAGATTTCATAAAATACATCAACCAAATATATGATTGCTATAAGATGTATGCAATGTATGAGATAAAATATTGTAAAATAACCGCGCCCCCGCCTCAAAATTAATGCATTAAATTTAAGAATAAACAAAAATGTCTGATCATATTTTTAGCCGAATTCATTGAGCTATTGAAAATAAACAATTGTGCGTATGACGTACATTTTTTACTGTAACATCCCATTGACGTGTATCGCGATTGTTGGCACTATGGCTGGGATTTGGTTTTTTCCATAATGGTGTTAACATATGAATCGATCGAACTCCACTGAATGTTCCATGCCATTTTAGTTGATGATAAATTGGATCTTTATCGGCATACGTCCATAGTAATTTCATTGTGTTTCCCTGTGAATTTAGAAGAATATGTTTTTAAATTTGAATTTTTCATAGAATCACAAAAAAAATCAATCAACAAAAAGAAAAAAAAAAGGAAAAAAAATAAAACAGAAAATAAAATTGATATTGAAAGCATTTCAAGTAATAAAAGCAGCAAAGATGCAATTGTTAGAAACTCGCCGACTATTCATAATTTGTGTTCATTCCATAAATAAGCAATGGTTCTCTTGAAATCAATTCACGTCATCATCAATGCACAAATGCGCATTTTTCTATATTTATTCGGAATTAATGCTTATTTCATTTGGTTCATTCACTTGTTTCGTATTTTATTTTTTATTTTTTTATTTATTTTTTTTTTCTATTTTTTTCGTCTTGGCTTTGTTTTCATAACAGAAATTTCCCATTTGTAAGTCAATTGCAATCAATGTAGGATGAGATCGAAAACAAGTTGATTTGCTTGGATTGGAAAAAATTAAACTCACCGTTATGGTTACATCATGCGGATCACATGTTTCTAACGGTCGTCGAAAAATAATTTGCGTATGAGTTCCATTTTGATAGCCCTCTTCAGCTAGTACATTTTGCGTATCGTCTTGTACTGGGATGGTGTTATCGCCGCCGGTCCCATGACAGTCCTAAAATATCAATCACAAATACATTTTTTTTTTTTTATTTTTTGTTTTTGTGTGTTATTAATTTCAAATATTGTTCTCTCCGTCAGAGAAAATTCTCTGAGAGAGAAAGAAAAAATGAATCAAAAAATTTTCGAGATTTCAAATGATTTCATTTGAATTATCGATTGTTTATTTCATCTTAATAACTATACATGTAAACATAATCGGTAAACATTTTCGATAAACAAATTTTTTTTTTTCTCTTGAGAATTGAGGTTGAATTTACAGAGAACCATTTGAATATACTCAATGAAATATGATTAGATTACATCATCAAGAAAAAGAAGAAGAGAGAGAGACAAAAAAAAAAAACTAATTCGAAGGCATATACATATGTATTTGTATTACACAAATTGTATACTGAAAAATGATATGTGCAATGCATACACAAAATATAAACACACATCCAAGATGCCATTACGAACGAAACGAAGAGAGGCATAAAAAAAAACAGTTAGCAGATGGCTTGGAAATGACAGATGTTTTTTTTATCCCTATGTTTCTCGAATCATACATTTCGAGTTTTCTTTGTTTTGCCAGTCAAAAATTCAAATTTCATATTTAAAAAAAGAAAAAAAAGACCTCAATCTCATTCTAAATATTTAATAAATGGCGAAAAGCTGTAACTGTACATTAAAAAGCAGTTGGAAATTGCATTCATTTAACGTTTGACTCGTGGTTTCATTTTTTTTCATCAAAATAGCAAAAATGCTTGAGCATAAATTTTGCGTTTTTACATAGCACGCGCAGCTGAAAATATACATGTTGAGGGTAAAAAAGATATAAGGGCCAACGCAATTACATTTTGAAGCTATTCAATAATGATCATTATGTATGACAGTCGATTATTATTGAAATGTAACACTCAAACTCTTGAAAGGTGAATTTAATTTAGAAAAATGTGGAATGAAGAACACATGACAAAATTGTCTTTGATTCGCTTACAGTCTATTTACAGATGCGAAAGCATTTCCTTCCTCTCTTTATGTACTCTCTCTTTCTCTTTCTCTTTCTCTCTTTCTCTCTTTCTTTCTCTTTCTCTTTCTCTCTTTCTTTGTCTTTCTCTTTCTCTTTCTCTCTTTCTCTCTTTCTTCTCTTTCTCTTTCTCTCTTTCTTTCTCTTTCTCTTTCTCTTTCTCTCTTTCTTTCTCTTTCTCTTTCTCTCTCTTTCTCTTTCTCTCTCTCTTTCTTTCTTTCTTTCTCTCTGTCTGTCCTTCTTTTTCTTTAATTGTCCCTCACTTTTACTCCAATTTCCATTTTCATTTTCTGGCTTTTTTCTGTTTCTTCGGCTAATTTTTCACTCACAATTGTTATTTTTGTTTTGTTTTTGCCATCACTAGCTTGAATGTGGTTATGCACCGGTGCCATTCCATTCCGTCAGTATCCTATTCACACGAACTCTGATCTGTCTCATGTGCATTCAAATTTTAATATAGCATTTCAGGTTGACAACAAAACATTCATTCGTTACTCGAATCGTTGTGAACAACGAAAAATAAAAAAAAAAATAAAAACAAAATATGCAGTAAAAATTATCAACAGAAAATGTGCAGAATGCAATTTAATTTTATTTGCTGCCGCTTCTTGATTCTGTTTCACTTGTATTGTCCAAGTTTTTCATTTTAAAATTTCAAGAAGCTACGAAGAGTGTCGTTCATTTGATACCAGTTTAAATTAATATTCAACATGAAACGAAAAATTATTTTTTAACGCAGCTAATTGACTCTTCTTTTATCCAATGTCATACTTTAATTACTGCATAACTTAACTCAAAAAAAAAAAAAAAAAAAAAGTTGTTATTTATGTTCTCTTCAATGTTCATGTCGCGAGCATTGCATTTCCGTTTTTTGTGACTCGCAAAAACGCATTTAACTGTCATTGATCTATATATATACACACACACACAAATACACAAAAAGAGCGAAAAAGGAATTATGCATCGGTGAATTTAATTCACACTATCACAACAACTGAATGAATACTCAAAACATGAAATAAAAAATAAATAAACAAACGAATGAAAAAAAAATGTTGTTTTGCACCTCTTCTATCTATCGAAATCACATTTCAACACAGATAAAGAGAGATCGAGATAGAGATAGGGAGGGAGATAGAGAGGGAGAGAGAGTGAGGGAGTGAGAGAGAGTTAAAGAGAAAGAGAGAGAGATAGAGAGAGAGAGAGAGAGAGATGCAGAAATAGAGTGAGAGAGAGTCAAAGAGAGAGAGAGAGAGGGAGTGAGAGAGCGCTGAAAGAGAGAGAGAAAGTGTGTGTGTGTGTGCGCGCGTGTGTTTAGGTTGCATTCAGATGTACTTTGCAAAATATGCACGAATATTTTTTTTTTTTTTTTCATCTTTTTGACTACTAAGCTGTGGAATTTCGCACATTGCATCTCACAACAGAATAAATGTGTTAAAATTATATTAATTCATGGAAAGTATGCAATATGCACCAACTGCTGCTCGAATTGGCTTTGGGAATTTTCCTTAGTTAGTAGAGCGGCTTGGTTCCAATCACATTTGGCGCGTCTCTTTCGTGTCTTAATTCATTAGTCGAAAAGTTTATGTCGTTCATAAAATATCCTGTTTTAGTTGTGAAAATGCACATTTGCCTGAGCTCTTCTTGATGCAGCTTATGATGTTCGGTAGTCGTTTGAAAATTGCAAAGGCGAATATTTCAAATTATTATTAGTTTCGTAACCGTGCAAACTCAAAATGCCGGATGTGGGAAAAAAATATTGTTGAAACTCAATGAATAAATGAAGGAACGAACGAATACAACTAACTGAAAGAGTAAAAGTACAAGCGAGAGCAAAAATAATAAAAAAAATAAAATTTATTCAAAACAGTAACAGAAAATTCTTGTTTCGACTATTTCGAATGCACATTTTAGAGAGACTTTCTTCCTATTGCCTAGTCTATGAGAAATGGTCACGCCATTTGGTTATTACTCCACCGACCGTATAGATGAAGCAATTCTATGTAACACAGACTATGTTCTTATTTTTGATGTTTTATTTTCCACGTTCTCTCGTTATGTTACGTTTCATTTTCTTTTGCGAATACATTTCACGAAAATTCGGTCATCGATTCATAATACTGAGCCAAAAGTCATGGACTAAAGGTATGAAATTGGTCTGAAGTCGCTGTGAAACAATGTTTTAAATTCAGAACATAGAACGACCGACAGACAGACCAACCCACTGAAGAAATTGAAACTGAATGTAGAATGCAATGCAGTAGAATGTGAAGATAATAATTGATTTCCGATTTTGCCACAGAAAAAAAAAAACAACAGACACAAATAAATAAACAATAACGAAACGTATGCCAGCCAACCAAACTTGAGATGCACATTTTACTAAACGATAAATTTCGATTTTAACCTTGCAAATGCAAACAAAACACACATTTCTGAATGCACACAATTCATTTACACACACGATCGATTCAGAGAAAGAAAAATGTAAAAACGAGAGAGAGAAAGAAAGAAAGAAAGAAGAAGAAGATGATGATGATGATGATGTTGAAGATGAAAAAGACAAAGAGAACGGCACAACTGTGTAACCAAAATAACAACCAAACGAGAATTTGCCACATTGCAGACGCACAATGACCGCACGGCCGCCACGCTCTCGCCACTCGTTCAATGAATCAATCGGACACCCAACATACTCTTTCACTTGGAATGGCGCATAAACGACTATGAACGTGAGAACCAAATTCGCAAACTACCTCTCGCTATCATTTATGTACGTTTTTTTTTTACTTCTTTTGTGTGCTTGCGCGCCTCTCTTCCTCTCTCATTTACACGGTATACATTTTTTTTTCTTCCTCTTCTGTGTTTATTATTTCCACCTTAATAAATTGCCGATTATACTTGATTCTTTGCATTCATTATGATCGTTTTTCTTCTTCTTCTCTTCGTCATCATCGTTTTCGTCGATTTTATAATTGTGCTGATTTCGAATCGCTATTGCTTTACGCAGGCATCCTTCATGTTCATTTAACTTGTCCACTGTATAATTGCGTCTGTACAATCAGTGCGCAAGGATTTCAACATTTAAACGAATCGAAAATCAACATTTAAACAACAAGTAAATTTCATGACCGCGTGAAACAAACAAACAAACAAACAAACAACAACAACAACAACTATTCAATTCTGAGTTACTTTGAAGGTCCATGCAAATTCCAGTCATTTCATTTACTTTTGATAATCATTTTGGTTGAACAGATTTTAGAAGTTTTGTAAATCGTCGTCTCTTATATACATGAATTGGAATACAAATCATTGCATTTTATTTTCAAAATTTTTGCTGAATGAATTGGAAATTGAGTTGATGATAATTTGAACAGAAAAAAAAAACATGCAAAAAACTGGTAGTTGAAACCCCTCCGGCTATTCTGTCTAAATGGAAGTGAGAAAGAGTTAACAAAAGAGAGAAAGAGAAAGAGAAAAAAAAGAAGGAGAGAAAGAGAAAGAAAGAAGGAGAGAAGAAGAGAGAGAGAGAGAGCGCACGCTATGGACAACTACGTATGAAGAGTGAGATGAAACGAAGCAATTTAAATGTAAAATTACGATGTGATAACTTCTGTTTTTTTTTTCGTATTGTTAATTTTTTCTTCTTCTTGCGATTTTCATTTTGCATGCCATATATTACGTATTTAGTTTCTGTCATTTGGAGCATTTTTTTTTTTTGAAAAAAAAAAACTTCTTTTCTGTTTTGGTCAGCATTTCACGCTGTCCTGTTGGTTTTTTTTTTTTTTTTTTTTTTTTTCGTTGAAATGAAGCAATTTAAATATGCAATGATTCACAGTGTTCGCTTTTCTCTCATTCTCCTTTTGTTTTTTTTTTTTGTTTTTTGTTGCCAACCAGAAATTCCATTTATTCACTGATTTGTTTGCCCTTCCGCCGTATTTCTATATGTAAATCTTAAAATAGTTTTTATTATCACCATCGCTTGAGATTCAATGATCAACATGCAATAAATATTATCGCAAACCTTTAATCCATAGTTCCATAAATATTTTCGTTGCTCATGATTTTTCTCTTGTGATTTTGTGTTTATTATACTCTTTTATTTAAACATTATTGCGATTGTTCTTTCGCGATAACATGAAATGATTGTTGATTTTAAAATGAGTAATCAAGAGCCCATAAATGATGGCCACAAAATCAACGAATTTTCATTTAAAAAAACAAAACGATATAATAACACAAGCAACTAAAATTATTGTATATAATCGATTTTTTTTTTATATCGCTTCTGTTATGGCTGCCCTGAAAGTGCATATAGATAAAGTTTGATTTTGTGATAGAAATGGCCGGTGTGGATCTGAATAAGTTGTCAAAAACCAAACCAAAACGTGATTGAGTTTGAAGTATTTAAATTTTATGAAAAGTAAAACCTTCCAAAAAGATGACTGTATTAAAACCAAATTTGTATGGTTTTATGAATTTCAAGTATACTTTTAAAGCATGAATTTTGTTGAATGTTATGACGCGCGCAAAAACACACAATCAAATGCACATATGCATACACACAAAAACACACACACACACACACACACACACACACACACACACACACACACACACACACACACACACACACACACACAAAATGCTAGATACTCATATTATTTGGTCAGTTTGTGGTATCAATTACTCTCGGCCATACTTATTTAATATTAACTTGAAACAAATGGGCCTTCACTTGCACAATTGCACTTGAGTACCGAATGAAATTTTAGATGAAATTTTAAACGATCAGGCTCGGTTCGTGTTTCTGTTTCATTTTAATTCACGTTTTTTTTTCCCCTTTTTGCTTGCTACTTCAATACTCCATTGTGGCTGCATTAAATGGCTTTCAATGTAAAATAGTATTACATTTTAATTCGTATCTCTGGTTTTTGGTGTCAAACTGAAATGTAATGGAACGACAGTGCAAAATCTCATTTGAAGTAGCAAAAAAAAGAAAAAAAAATAAAATAAAATAAAAACGGAAGAATGAAGAAAAATTATAACAATACGATTTGAAAGTGCCATTTAAACCCTTTTCAACATTTCGTAAGGATTTTCGATAATCAGTTACATCCGAATGCCATTGTGTAAGTAATATGGTTGCCGTAAAAACTATCGACAACAGTGGGGAATAATATTTGAAGAGAAAAAAAAAAAAAAAATCAGGATAAAGAAACACGAATTTATGCATAAAAGAAATAGAGAAAAACACGTTGGCTGTAGGAAAAACGAACGCAATGGTTAAATTGGCTTTGAACGTAAAGAAACCAGAAATTGGTTGAAACGAGAGAAAACATCGACGACTGAAAATGCCTAACACAGTAACAAAAGTGTCTCCTTTTTTTTATATGTCTGTATGTTTTTCGGGATATCATGTTATCGTATTCGTAAAATTCGTACTTTTTTGTGTTCGGTTGTTACATTTTTTTTTTTTTTCTTTTCTTACTTCGTATCTTGTCGTGTACTTGCTGTGATGTTCATTTCTCAAATTTCAAAATGTTCAACGCGTTATTTCTGTTTCTTTCTATCTATCATCCATCGTTCTCTACATTTTACCATATTCGCCTGCATTCAAAATCACACTATTTTCTATCTATATCATTCTTAATCTGTCTATTTCTTGCTTTCTTTCACTCGATATGTTTTTTTGTTCTTTCTATCGCTTTGTTTCTTTCTTTCTCTCTCTCTCGATATGTTTCTTTCTTTCATTCTTTCTTTCTCTCTCAAACACACTTTCTCTTTCTCTCCTCGTTCTTAGATGTTTGCATAATAAATACTCTCTAAGCGTGTATCGATAGATTTTGTACATAAATACATAAAAAATACCAGAATAACAACAGCATTGGGTTCGATTGAGTGAAATAAACATTTTGAGGGCTGAAATTTTGAGGGTTGCCAACGTTGACGATATATATGGCTCACACTTGAGTTTGTTTTTTTTTTTTTTGAAACTAAATTTAGCGGCTCGTTGACTATATACCCAGAAAATAGAGAAATAAATCTTGATTCAATAGATAAAATGCACTGGGCAACACAAAAAAACAACTTTTTTCTGGCAAAATCTTGTGCGTGGAAATTATAAAATATTAAAAATGAATTTGATAGAATTGTAACTATTCAAATTGTTTGATTTTTAATCAAGTGTGAGTTTGAAGTGAGTTTGATAGATATTTCTTGAAGATTGAATGTCATGGAAAAGGGTCGAGATTTTAGAAAGATTTTTTTCTTTGCATGTGTAACTTGTCTTCTCAATGTTTCATTGTGATACCAAGTTCCATTGAATTTCTAATAAATTGGATTGCATTTAATTGCTTTCATAATGGTGAAAATTCATTTATGTGTCCAAGGGTTGTTAAAATGCCATTTTGGACGCTAATTCACATAAT
This sequence comes from Resseliella maxima, assembly GCA_029041755.1. Lineage (NCBI taxonomy): Eukaryota > Metazoa > Arthropoda > Insecta > Diptera > Cecidomyiidae > Resseliella > Resseliella maxima. Next base: position 636,448 of record JAQOWM010000143.1, read on the forward strand.
GAATACACATTATCGTTTAGCCCCTTGTAAGAAATCAACCAGGGTTTCTTGTTCAAAGAATTTTGCATTTTGTCGCACAGTGATATCTTTGCGCTGAAACAATGCCGGTAACATAATTGTAGACAATATTCACAATAAAATGAAACAGCTCAAGTGCTTTTACACACAATAATTCGCTTTAAAATTGGCAGTAGAACAACATAAATCTTATTACTCATCAGATATGAGACGAATTGATTCTGTTTTGCAGAATTTTGTCGATAAGAGTTATGGTATGTGCGTATATGTTTTACGATAAGTTTATGTATTTTGCTTCATGCCATTGCATGAATTTGACAAAGAAGAAGAAGAAAAGGAAGAAGAAGGAGAGAAAAAAAAAAATGGGGTTCAATTCACTACCATTGTACAATTGATTGTTTCTATTGTTGGAATTTTTCATTCTCTATCTCTTTTGTTCTCCCTATTTCGACTTTTTCCCTCTACTACCCTCTTCATTTCTCTCTCACTCATTTTCTGTCTCTCTGTCTCCCTCTCTTTATTTTTTTTTTTCACTGTCATTCCCTTTTTTCATCTTACTTTTTCTCATTCATTCATGCGTCTACGTCACTCAAAAATGTTTTCAGTGTCTATTTCTAAAAATACCTATTCTGTTACTCTTTTGCCCTCCCTCCATTCCTGTACCGATAAATGAGTAACAACAGCCACTAATGAACTACGTTGGTAGTAGAGAACCCATATACACATTTAAAAAAAAAGAAGCAAAAAAAAAAAAACAAAAATACATCCATACAAATACCAAATTTTAACCGATATATTTGTTCACAATGTTCATCGTATATTAAGAAATTTTAACACAATTTCTATTTAATAATATTCTGTTTACGAATTAAAATATTTACCAAAACACTTGGTTCACCGGTACGATCATTGATCCAAGCTAAAATAATATCGGCATCGCCAATTTTTTCACTTTTATACGAGAATCCTAATCCAATATAACCGCGTGTATTAACCGTTGCACGAAATATTATGTCTTTGTCAGTTTTTTTCCAATCTAATACAAATAAACCATTTCCATCAAGAATTTCGGTGCGTAGCCACTTTGAATGTTGGCCACCGTGTGAATTGTGATGATTGTGCACATGATTTGCAAACACTGATTGATTATACAATACAAATAAAAACACCAAAACACTCACAATACGAATCACAAAATTGCCGTACATTTTCAATTTAATTGAAATTTTACGGGATTTCTTTTTTTTACTCTCTTCCTTTCTCTTTCTCTCTCTCTCTCTCTCTATCTTGATTTGTCACACATTTAACAGGAAACAAATAGCATGAAAAATTCAATTTCACTGTCTGGTCGTTATTCGTTTTTTTTCGTTACAAATTTAAATTGAATTGACAAACATTTCATTAACAATTCTGATGTAAACATGACAAAATTACACCGCTCTATTTAGCTTAATAAAATAACACTTGAAATTTGGTTTGGTTGAATATTGAATTTTTTTTTTTTTTTTGGAAATAAAAAACATTTACAATTTCACAAATTGAATAGAATTTAACAACGAAATCAATAGACTTTAGAAATGTCTATTTATCTACATATATATTGGTATGAATGAAGATATTTTGCACGCGACAATTTAATACTGCGCACACACATTTAACCTTCTGATCGTTTTAACAACAAAAATTATACTAACGCATTAAAACGGTCGTCGTTCCATAGCTAGTGGCAAAGAGAGGCAACGCGCCGCTTCAGAGAAAAAGAAGAAGAGGAAATTGAACCAACCAACGGGAACAAAAATAAAAGAAAAAAAGAGAAAAAAAAAAAAACGAAAAAATAAACCTCTGTCTGTATATTGCACATTTCAGTTGGTACGAATAAGGGAAGCAATCGAAAACGAAACGATGAAATGATCGAACAAATGAACGAGATGCAAGAGAAAGAGAGAAAGAGAGCGAAAGACAGAGCGAGAGACATACGGTGAAACACCGGTATACCATCATTCAACAGAGCAAAAATAAGCGTTTCGGTTCGCTTGATGTGGAACAAATTTCAAGAATAAGAATGAGATGGAAGACATTGGCAGATTGTGAAAATGAAGAAATGCAGAAAAAGAAAAAAAAAAAAGAAAAAATCATACAAATGGAAAGACGATTTTGTTTGCCATGTTCCCTAAAGAAAATGGTTTTTAAATAGAAAACTTAGTGAATAACAAACAAGACATGAATTGATCATTGAATTCGATTAAATAAAGTGTGTGAGTGTGCTTTGTAAGCAGAAATTTGATGATTGTGTTCATCTGTTGTTTGCCGTTGTTATTGCATTTGTTGCATTGACACAGGTAGGAATTGAATATTTAATGATTGATCCTCAATATCTTTAAGGACTTTTATTTGACGCATGTGTTTGCTTGCGCCAATTGCACGATCAGTTGCATCCACGATTTTATATGTTTCTTTTCCTTCGACTTCTTTTTCTTCTTCTTCTTCTTCATTAAACAGGCATGGGTAAGTTGATGTTTATATTCTGTGCACAAGCCACCACTGCAATGAATAAAGTGAAGAAAAAACAAGAAAATGCATAAAAATTTCTAGAAAAAGAGGAAAAAAAGAAAAAAAAAATATAAATAACAAAATAGATTATGACGAAGGAGCATGCATAACAAAACAAAACAACCAAATTCCGTTTGAGAATGAGAGAATGAGTGAGGAAATAAATACGAACATATCGGCTTATTAGTGAATAGTTGTTGCCGTTTGCTGTTGCTGTTTGGTTTTATTCTGTATGTATGTGTGCATGCGTGCGTGTCCGTAAGAGTGCCGTCTGTATGTTTTCGATTATGCAGCAATTGCAGAAAATGAGCAGATGTTTCGAAAAAAATATTTTGAAGCCACTTTTATTTCGGTATTTATGCAGTAGTTTGTATGTGTGCACAAGTGTGTTGTTACACATGCATCGGAATACAAAATGTAACGTTCAAATTTATTATATATACATTCAACTAGACACGACCAATGTAAAGGAGAAGAGGCACAAAAAAAAAAAAAAAAAAAAAAAAAAAATAATGAAACGAACGAAAATAATTCACCCATCAAACAATTCAATTCTCATTTATTATACCGAATAAAGACCATTCGTTTTTGCTCTTGACACTCATAACACATATACAGAAGAACAAACAAACATATATGTAGAAGATGGGACTCAATCACAATCATTTGAATTTATCAGAAAACTCAACCGAAACCAAGCCACAACAATCGTTTTTACCCATTTTGATAGATTCACAAGGCGAGTATACATTGCATTCAAATGAATCTCTTTTGATCGACTACATTCTATTTGGTCAACTGAAATTTAAGTATTTGCACATTTGCATGTTTTTTTTTAAGGTCGTTTGAAGGCTGTTCTTATGAAATTCCATTGCAGCTTAAATACAGTAATACGTATAGCAACGATGTTTTGAACAAATGAGAAAAATATCATTGTATACAATAACGTGCAATTTTCACATAATTTACAAATCTATGAAAAGAACAAAGTCTTATCTATATGGTGCCGAAAAATGTTTTTTTTTCTTTCTCTTGATTTTAATATGTCATTTAATATATATTTGTCATAAAGAATTTGAAATTGAATTCGATTAATCGCATGACGAATATATATAATCATATGCAAAAAATATCGACGTTGACTAATCTCAACGAATCAAAATTTATCGAGAAAAATTTTGTTTTTTTTTTTTCTTCTTTCAAATGCAAACTATTTTAAAATGTTTTTCAATATTAAAACATATGAAAAGTTTTTGCGTATTGAAAATAAATCAGATCTAAATGTATGACAGAAAATCAACGCATTTACAAATGAATAAAAATTTATAGTTTGTGGCAGAACTTAAAATTTTTCAAACCAAAACTTTACCCAGAATTTATTTGAATATGTTGCCGAAGGAAAATAAATATTGGAATTTTGCATGAAAAATGTTGGATTTTATTTCGAATTCAAGAAAATTGCAAGTAAAGCTATTTTAAAGCATTTGTGGTTTTCAATGAATAAAAGTAAAGGAGAGAATGACAATCAAACAAATGTGAAAGAGAAAGCGACAAAGGGAGAGAGAGAGAAAGAGAGGAAGAGAGAGAGAGAGAGAGGAAGAGAGAGAGAGAGAGAGAGAGAGAGAGAGAGAGAGAGAGAGAGAGAGAGAGAGAGAGAGAGAGAGAGAGAGAGAGAGAGAGAGAGAGAGAGATCGATTGAGTAAATAAGAATAATAGCACAAGAAACTCCACTGAAGATAGTTTTATGTGGTGAAAATGGAGAGTGTGCAAAATTTTAGATGTAAAATATAGAACAGAATGAATCATCAAAAATAAAAACGAAAGAAAGTTAAAAAAAAAAAAAAGAAAAAACAACACAGAAATCTTATGTATTTACATAGACGAAGCAACCATCGATTGCGATGAAATAAAGAGTAATGCAATGCATGAATTGATTTTCAATAATAACAATTCGAATGCAAATAGATGAAGTGAGAAAATGTGAAAAAGAGTATATATGGATACCATCGTATGTCCATTGAATCGTTGCAAATTTCAAAATAGTAGTTTTGTTATTTCTATCTCTCATTCAAATGACCGATAAAATGCCATACTATCACATTGTGCATGAAATTTAAACTGTGTTATTCGTACGTTTTATGCTATGATAGTTTGCAAATGAATAAGAAAAACCTATAATTTTGAATTTAATTGAGTATGCACAATATCGCAAATAACAAACCGAACAGTCGTATCTGTTTGGCTCAGTAACAACGACCAGAATTGCATTTAATCGATATAGTTCTCTCTGCAGAAGAGATTAGACGTATTTACTGTTTCACATAACAGATAAAACAAAAACCAATCGCAACAAAGTAATTTTGAGAAGAAAATCCATTTGTTTGTCGGTGGAACAAAACTAGCCCAGAAACTCATTTCTCATACAGCAAAATAACGAAATCTGTTTATGATTTTACCTAAAATCAGCGCTCATTTCCGAATGCCTCTCATTTCAATCTCTAATCAAATTATTTACACTAAAATGGAAATAATTTTCAACCAGTGACTATTATATTTCAAACATGCAGCTTTAGATTTTCTCTTTTTCTTTATCTATCTGACCCAACACCCCTCATTCAGTTGCAAAGCATTCTTTGAATGAACAATTCATTCTGGATACTTTCGTTATCATATTGCGCAATTTTTGTTGGGACAATTTTCAATAAAAACACACTATTCGCAATTAATGAGTTGGCATTTATTTATCTCACAAATTTCTCAACCGTATTATCTCACATACTTCGACGGGCGTTTTAAGATAAATTTTGGGGCATTTGTATTTAATAAATGTATAAAAATGATTAATTCATTCAAACACGTAAGAAATACAATTTTGATATTTTCATAAAAAAAAAGTTTCTATTTCGATATTTTTATAGAGAAAAAAAAAATGGGAGTTTTTACTTCCGCCTATGTACATTTTTCATTCCAATCGATGAATTTCAAATGGAAATTTTCAGAAATAAAAAGTAATTGCGTAGCATGTGAATGCATTTGCTTAGAGATAGCAATGGACGTGTCCGGATTAGTGAATTGTACTCTACACGCATTTTCTGAAAGTGAAAAATAAAAATTTAATATTTTTTGGTTAAATGGACAAGATTGTTCGTAAATATTTTTGAATACAATATAGGTAGTTTCAATCCTCATGAATTTGTCCGTATGCCAAATGATTTTCCATTTTCTGGTCTACAATTGATGTCACATAACATTCTCGTATCTTTGCAAATGCCATAAGTGCATATAAATATATACATGCGTGCCAGTGAGGCTTTGATCTTCCTTCATTGATTGGCTTTGGTTGGTATGTTCCAATTTTATCAAATGTATACTGTTTACACAAAACCACTAATTATCACTGTCACCAAATCAAATTTTGGCAAATTGTTTTGGAGTTGGTAAATGTGCGTTTGAATGCAAAAAGATATTTGATGAATTTCAAGAGGTTTTCAATTCGCCTGAAATCGTTTACAAATTAAATCGTTGAATGAACAAATAATTTGTTAATTAACGAAATATTTCAAGTGAGCTCAAACTAACAATGTTGCTATATTCGATAAATCTGTTGAATTAAAACCAAATATGAAGCATTTAAAGATCCACTCAAAACCATATCATCATCATCATCATCATCATCGTCTTCATCATCTTCTATGTGATGCGAGAAATTAAACGAGGCAAAATAAAAGAAATAATAAAAAAAAACTGCATACAAACTGACGATTGTGGTTTTATTTTTTTTTTTTTTTTTTTCATTTGCAAAGCATGTCAGATAAATAAACAACATGAGTTGAACCATCCTGCTGCGATAACGTACCGAAATGAAATGAATTTATTGCAATTTTCAATAATCACATCAAAAATGTAGACAACTTTGTAAACGGTATGTCATCTCACTGCAAATCGTTCTTATTTAAATATTTTGAATTTCAAATTTAACTGCAAATTTATCCTCGTTCATAAAATGCGCAAATAAACAAACAAACAAACAAACAAACAAACGAACAACTGAACGAACAACTGAACGAACAAATGAAGGAATGAATGAATAAACGAATGAATGAACGAATGAAAGTAAAAAAGAAAGAAAGAAAAAAAGAAAGAAAGAAAGAAAGAAAGGGAAGAACACACACGGCATGACTACGCGACCATGCTCAGCCGATAATGAATTGTGATTGTGATAGCGTCTAGATTGTTTTGGCGCAACGCAGCATTATGTATCGGGAATTTTTGTGATCAAACGAAAATCCCGAAATTCAAACGAAAATTTATGGTGTTTAATTGGAACACCAGTAATGCGAACGATAGTAAATTACTGTGAGAAGAGCCAGTGTATGTGCGTGTGCGTGTGCATGTGCGTGTGCGTATGTGTGTGGGTGTGCGTTGATTTGTGTATTGTTCATTCAATCAATGATAAGACTATGTGGTTTCACTTTATCTGAATGTTAAAATGTTTGTCTGCGCTTACTGTCACATTGTCGTTTTATATTTTCTCTTTTTTTTTTGTATATTTAAACATTTGAATGTGAATTGACATTAGTAATTGTTACTGTGTGTATGTTTATTTGGAATTTTTCTTTCTTTTTTTTTTTCTCACATTTAAATTCAACAGCTGTTTTTTTAGTTGTCATTTTAAATTTGAATTGCGTTTCATGTCATTTAAAACGTGTTGAATTTTTATTCTTTTACTACTCTAGATATTTTAAGGTGAATATTATCTTTTATTATTCGAATAAGGAATTCGCATTTGCATTCATTTTAATGTGCGGTTTTTAAAATACATAGATTTGTTTAATATCAATTTTTCGTAAATAATTAATCAATTGACTGAATGATATTGAAATATTGATATCTGTAATCCGAAATCAAACATTACAGCTCAGAACGCAAAATTTATTAAATGAAAAAAAAAAAAAAGAAATAAGAACCGGATTAAGGGAATTTATTAAGCAATGTGCATCAAGAATCGTGACATTGTTCTGTGTTTGTTTATGTCGTGTGGGCGGACCCGCCTTTATCTAATCACTGAAGCAAATGCTGAAACATTTCATCCCGAGAATCAGTGTACATTGTGCGGTGAATAGAGGAAAGCTGTTGAATGTGGTCATCCATTTCAAGCAGCTTTTACTTCGACTGTTCTACTGGTGGTGCAAATTTGTTTATCTTTTCCATTTTGCGGTACATTTTATTGTTTGTTTACGTAGCTGCAAAATTTTCCTCTATTTTTATTTATCGCAAGGAGTTTTTTTGTGTGAATAGCATTTGAAATAATACTTTGATGACAATATACATTTGTTTTCCTTTATAAGAAAAAAAAAACTTCAAGTGAACGTTAATTAAAAGTTTGTTTGCATTTCCGCCATTGTGTAAAGTGAAAAAAAAAAAAAAAAATTAAATCAATATTTAATTGCTTAAAAATTGATAATTTACATGCACGTTTATTTGACAAATTCTAGTGTTTTTTCGTGCCCACATTATTAAATTCTATTTATCAATTGATCAGTGAAGATAGTAGTGCACGCTTGCCAATTTGGTGGGAGGTGGGTGATGAGGGATTTTTAATTAGCAAAAGAAAAGTGATCCAAAACTCCAACATCTTTTTTGCTCAACAGAAATGTTGGATGTCACACAGATTTGTGGGGGTGGGGGTATTGTATCTCTGTCAACCATTTAAGGGAGGGTCATTCGGGCTTCCCCCCATTTTATGCACCACTATGATCAGTGTGTCAATTTTATCAGAAAATTGTTCCATATTGTTTGTATGTTCTGTGTTCACATGAATAGTTCACAACAAACCTAAGGCTTTTCATGATAAAGGAAATATTCTGCAAAAGTGTTAATTCATTCAATATCGAATAAATCAAAATTGTCAAATTTTCTTCAATGCAAATCCAATAATCAATCGCTTGAATTGCGCCATAAAATTGATAACCGTTTGTATATCACAAATGATCGCCTATCATGGAAAATCATCGTCATTATATCGCAATACAACTTTTTTGAATTATTGTTTATTGGTTTGGTGCAAGGTTTTTATGACCATGTTCTATTTATTTATTTTTGTTCAAGTTTATTTTGTTTTTTTCTTCTTCTTTTTTTTATATCACTTAAAACCAATCATTGTAATCAAGTAGTTATCGCTTATACGTCTATAAATTGAGGCCCATTTCTATAGATAATTTTTTTATCTATGTTATCAATTTTCAAATGTAGCCATCTTGTTTATTTACTGAGGTCAATTGAATCCAAACACTACTCATAAGTTCAGTATTCCCTTCGTTTATCAGTTAAAATAAATGAAGAACCGGAATAACGTCACTCTTTTCCGTGCACTTGTCTACATATGATACGATTATACTTTTTTGTTTGATTCATGTGTATGTGTTTGGGAGATAGAATGAGTATGTGTTTGTAAACATAAACAATGATAAGTAGCTACTAAATATTAGTAAAATCCTACAGCGCATTTGATATTTATTTTATGCAAACATTGAATCGCCGTTGTTAATTTTTTTTTTCCTCTCAAGTATATAATACGAAATACATATCCCATTGCAAACGGTAATATTTCGAAAAATGTGCAATTTTATTTTTCAACTCAATCCAGTTTTACTTAAAAAAAAAAAAAAAAAAAAAAATCCAACTCTACCCGAGCAACACATCATTTCTTTGAATTTGATCCAACTTAACCTAGTTTTTAAAAGCACTTTTCAACATGTTTTCTAAAAAAAAATTCCATTTGATTTTACTTTTAAAACAAATACAATAAACGTCATGAAATACGATCAATCAGTTTCTTATTTTCTTTTTTGTTTTTAGTTAAAAATGACAAGTTTGGCGAAAATATGTTTCAAACTGTGTTTAAAATACCAAAAAAAAAAAAAAAAAAAAAAACTTTTCAAATCAAAGTGCGATTTCATGAAACTTTGTTGAATATAAATCGAATAAATTGAAACATTTTATTAAAGCTGCGAGGCATTTTAGTATTCTGAAAAACTAAACACGTTTAGTTTTATCAAAACCACAAACTATGCATCATTTATTATAATGAACCAATTGTAATGACATTGCCTATTTCAACATTAATTTATTTCAATAGCAAAACGAAACTGATTAAATACAGCGGATATGTGGTGCTCGGGTAGAGTTTACGTGTTTCATTTACCTTTTTTGTTCTATTTTTACAGAATTTTTTTTTCGGGAAATTTTGTCGTAGTACATTTGGTTTAAACATCGAAACTGAACTGCAACCAACCGATACCATACAAGTGACGAGTGGCGTTTTTTTTTTGTGGGGGAACATATCAAGTCTGTGATAAATGAAGATGGTGACATTTGCACATAAATTAGTCATTGGAATAACATTGCTGGCCATAGTACATGCATTTGTGATAAAAAATGATGAACCAATTTGCCGAAGGTAAATGAAAACGCGTTGTGAATTTTCCCTCATTTTTTTTTTCTCATTCAACTCATCTCTTATTTTAATTCAAAAGTTTTCTACCCTTACACTTCAAATTTTTCCCAACAATATTGAATGAAACAGAATTAAATGTTTATTTGTGCCGTTGACATTTGTGCAATGGAATTTCAATCGAAAAACTATGTCTTCAATTTAATAATATTTCCCATTGGGCGAACTAAATTTCCAACTGAAAAGACGTGTACACATTTAAAGTGGTTTAAAAAAAAAAAAGAAATAAAACAAAACCACTGGTAATTTTTGTTTTTCGCTCACGTTTCCGTTGATAAATCTGCTTTTAAAAACATGTGCCATTTTAAGGTTGATAGTCTCTTGTTGCAGATATCGTTTATCGTTTATGTCGTTAAACTAACAATTATATCAATGTCGAGGTTATTTGAATACAAACTAATGCAATCGACGTGTGAGCCTCCTTTCATTTCTCTCGGTATTATCTATTGACAATGAATTTAAATAGCTTTCATATGATCATTTCATCAATAAACATATTTGCAAATTATGATTTTGCGATAATCCAATGGATAAACGCAAAAGAATCGAACATGAAGCAAAATATTTCGTTTTTTTTTTTTTTTTAGTGTAGATAAATTTTCTCACAGACGCTCATACGAATGGGAAGCATTGTGATTTCAATTCGCCCATAAATCAAGTGGAAAAAAAGGTTTTTCTTTTTTTTTTTGCAACCTCATGGGAATTGAAACGAAAAAATATTCATTTGCACACCATAAGTTTTCTGAAGAACAATCCATCAGTATCACTAGTTTTCTAAATTATTGTCATTCGCACTTGATCTAGTGCATAATAATTAAGTTACATTCAGAAAATGGAACTTATTTTATATACATATATTTATTTTTGTTCTTATTTCATTCGGATTTTCAGTGAAATCTTTTGTAATGGCGATGTTTTGCATACAATTCAAATGGCAAAAATATTCAACGATTCAAAAAGATTCGTTGATATGAAATTGAAAAAATCAACAAAAGAAACGGTACAATTGTTTCGCGAATTTATGGCACAACACGGTGATCGACCATCCAAAGATGATATTATTCAATTTGTTAGCGTGAGTAAATAGATTTCTAGTATTTATTTATTTCTCTCTGTGCTCTTCTCTCTCTTTCTCTCTTCCTCGCTCTTTCTCTCTCTTCCTCTTCCTCTTTCTCGCTCTTCTCTCTCTTCCCTCCTCTTCCTCTTCCTCTTCCTCTTCCTCTGCCTCTTTCTCTTTCTCTCTCTCTCCCTCTCTTTCTCTCTCTCTCTCTATCTCTCTAAACGGTAAGATATTCAACGTAAATTTTTCTCGCATAAAAATCATTTCACAGACAAATTTCGAAAAGCGTGGAACTGAATTCGTCAATTGGATACCAACGGATTGGAAAGAATCACCAAAGTATATAAGCCAGATTAAAGATGATAATTTCCGTAATTTTGCCATTGAATTAAATAAATTGTGGAAGATTTTAGGACGTAAGATGAGAGATGAAGTTGGCGTAAGTTGAATAACTAAAATATAGAAATTGGCAATTTTTTCTGCAATCTTTTCTATCTATTTTTTTTTTTTTTTTTTTTTTTTTTTGCACACAGAATAATCCAGATCTATATTCAATAATTTATGTAAAAAATGGTGTAATTGTACCGGGCGGTCGTTTTCTTGAATTTTACTATTGGGATTCATATTGGATAGTCAGTGGATTATTGCATTCTGAAATGTATGATACAGTTAAAGGAATGTTACGGAATTTTTTCTCTGTAATTGATCGTTATGGTTTTATACCAAATGGTGGTCGAATTTATTATTTAATACGTTCACAACCGCCAATGTTACCATCCATGGTAAAATTATATATGGATATGACAAATGATGTTGATTTTTTAACGGAAGCATTACCGCGTCTTGATGCTGAATTTGAATTTTTTGTTAATAATCGTATGCGTAAAATTAACGGTCATGAATTGTATGCATATGGTGAAACAACAATATTGAATGGACCACGTCCTGAATCATATTATGAAGATTTTGATTTAGCACAACGTTCATTCAAAACGGAAAATGAAAAAATGCAATTTTATACGGATATTAATGCGGCCGCTGAAAGTGGAATGGATTTTACAAGTCGATGGTTTATTAAAAATGGAACAAATGAAGGTCGATTATTTGATGTTAAAACTCGTAATGTTATTCCAGTTGAATTGAATGCATTGATTTATTTTAATGCTAAAACACTTGCTGAATTTCATAATAAAGTTGGTAATACAAATATTGCCACGAAATATGAATATACAGCGAAAAAAATTTATGAAGTAAGTAAATGTGTGTAAATTTGTGCGTTTGCATGTTGAGCAAAAAGAAAAAAAAAAAAAAGAAAATGTGCGAACATGATCGATTAATTCATAATAATTGGCATCCTAATCAATCTGGAAAATGTGTGTATGTGTTTATTTCATGCTGTAGGCAGTACAAGCAGTGCTATGGCATGAGGAGGATGGCGCTTGGTATGATTATGATTTAATCAATGGTAAACCGCGTCAATATTTTATCGCTACAAATCTTGCACCCCTCGTACTTGGATGCTATAATACAGCTAATAAATCAGCAATTGCACGAAAAGTGCTCGCTTACATTGAAACGGTTAAAATTGATCTATTCCCTGGCGGCGTACCAACAACAATAATGCAAACTGGTGAACAATGGGATTATCCAAATGCATGGGCACCAATGCAACATTGGCTCAGCGAAGGATTACGCACACTGGATGACCAGAAAGCAACCGATCTCGCAAATAAATGGACCAATCGTTGGACACTTTCCAATTATATTGCATACAAAGAAACGGATGCAATGTTTGAAAAGGTAAAGTCTATTGTGGTTGTTGGTTTTTTCAATCATTTTTTTTTTTTTTTTTTTGTTCAAATTGTCACCAATTTAGATTGGCATCGAAAATCGAAAGGTGTCAATCATAGGCACTTGTTTTTATCCTAGATTGATAGACTTGTCGTTAGTCATGACAGACATTTCAAAATAAATCATCAATTTTCGTCATTTTTTTTCTTTTGCTTGTATTTTCAGTATTCGGCCGAAACATTGGGTGGCCACGGTAGTGGAGGTGAATATGATGTACAAATTGGATTTGGCTGGACAAACGGTGTTATTATTGAATTTTTGGCAAAATATGGCAAAAATTTAACATCATTCCATTGATATTTATTACTTAAAAAAAAACAACGAAAAGATTATTTTTCTAAATTGTACATATATAAAAGAGATAACGATGTGATTCATTAAAATCATCCAATTAAATTCGTCATTTCAGTGTGTGTTTTCTTCCAATTTTTTTTTTTTATTTTTTTCATCTTCTTTTTCAGTCTTTTCAATCCATTCACTGAATAGTTCACATTGTCAATCTCATTTGTGTTAATTCACTTAATCGAATCTAATTTCATGATTTATGATTTCGATTCGATGTATTTTGTTTTTCTTTTTGCCTTTCCTTGAATGATTACACACATTGATGATATCAAACTAGTCGATAGTGAGAAAAATTGTGTGTGCATCATTCATTGAACTGTTGATATTTGCTATGTGAACTTGAAAAGGGCACATTTGGCCAGACATACTATCATAACATTGAATCACAGCATAAAAGCGTACGATGAAACGATGTGAAAGATAAAATGGATCTAAATGAATGGCACAAATAAAATTTCAATTTTCGTATCATCGTTTGTAAGAAGGCAAGAAAGAAAAAAAGTGCACTAACACTCACACACATACGAATTCGTTAGCTTTTCGTTTGATATACCATACATAAAACCAACGATTCAAGCAAAATTGGTCGTTTTCACGCTTGTCTTGTTCGCTCTTATTGTGTATACTGTCTACTTCATTCGTATTCGAATCACTGCATGTGTATGTGTCTATTCTTTCGACTTCTGTCTGTTTTTTCTTCCTCTTCTTCTTCTTCTTCTTCTTCTTCTTCTTCTTATTCTTCTTCTTCTTGTTCTTCTTCTTCAACGTTGTTATCTCCGAAAAGCGTTTTTTTTGTGTGTCGACATTCACTTAAATTTCTATCAGTCAACACATGAAAATGCCTGAATTTGATTCAATTATTACAATGTACACGTTTTATCACATCTCTAGCACTAAGAACAGCAATTGAAGGCCAACGCACACCAACATTCTCCCAAGAGCACCGTTCCACAAACAATGTCACATTGTGTGTGTGTTTTTTTTCTCCTCTCTGGGTTGATATTGCTGTCGTTTGTTGTTTTTTATTCTATTTTTATCTCATATTCTTTTTCGTCTTCGTTTGCATTTTTATATAATGTTCATTTAGAGTTGCGCTTCCTCGATGTTTATCGGATGCTTTAGTTCAAATACTTAAACTATAATTGTATTGTGAAATAATCGGATTGAAATGGTTGACATTGTCATCGCGCATAAATGCACCGACAATAATGTGTACATCAGAACAGCAGAGAGCAAAAAAATGTCAACAGAGAGATGAATGTATTTTTGTCAAAATATAAATAGAGCGAAATAAAACTGAGAGAGAAAGGAAGAAAAAGAGAGAAGAAGAGAGAGAGAGAGAGAGAGAGAGAGAGAGAGAGAGAGAAAGAAAGAGAGGAATTAGAATAAGAGATATAGATAGTGAGATGAACTCTTCTATTTATTTAAAAAATAAAATTATTTTAACCGTTTTATATTTTTCTTTATTTCACTTTCTGGAATTTTCATGGAATATGAAGTTGTTATGTGTTGCACATCAATTTTTGACTCAAGAGAGATTTATTTACGATACGAGTCTTATGCATAAAATACGCCTTTTCAAATGTGAAACAAAACGCATGCAAACAAACAATTGTAAAAAAAAAAAACAAAAACAAAAACAAAAAGAAATGCTTTCAATTTTATTTGTGTTCATTCACCTACCTTCGAACTACGTACATAATAGTCATTCCAAAATGTTCAAGAATCAATAATTGAAGCTAAACTAATAAATAAAAGACGTATCACACACACACACACACACACACACACACACACACACACACGCACACATACACACACACACACACACATCACGTATTTTTATAGTATTTATAAAGTGATCACAAATTTCACAAGCTCCAAATTAGTAAATATATTATTTTGAAAGATAAAATGCAATTATGTGGGCGCTGCATCGCGGTACAATGTATTTCTGTTTATTTATTCATTAAATTCTCCTTTGTCGTAGCAAAAATTCGAGCTTTCTTCTCTGACAGGATTCGTACGTGGTACGAGAGAATAAATATCAAATGAATATTATTGGTCACGTTATTTGGTGTGCAAGCACAAACACTCACCGGAAATAAATTAAGAGTTGTTCGTTTACAACAATCAATGACATCAATGAAATATCCTTTTTTTTTTAACGTAAACAACAAGCAAAAGAGAAAATTCCATTCTACCCACGCAATGCATCAGTGTTTTTTTTTTTTTTTTCGAATAATTTTTCACCGCTACGAACAAGTGGCTCTTCATTGAAAGTAGTTCAGTTTTGAAAGTTTTCCTCTTCGAATAACCTTCAAGACGATGAATTCAACCACATAAAGTTTCGGTAAAATGCAATAATGTTAATTGAAATTAAATTGCTTTACATTCTATCAATAATGGAAGAAAATAATAGAATTTTCTCACATTTATTTCTATAAGTTAATCAACTGTTCGTGAATTTTTTTTTTCTCTTCTTTTTTATTCCATTGTATTTTACTAAATTGAAAAACCGAACGCAATCTAATTTAAGCTTGCTTAAAGTTATGAATGCACAAAAACAATGATTCAAGGGATGATTTAATGATTTTTACTTTATCACGAGTTTAATTGATTTATCGGTCACAATATTAATATTTTCATTGAAATATTCGCTCACTGCTCGGCTATTTAAATATTTTTGTATGTAAAACCGTGAGTATTGTCTAATGTGAAACATAGTTTCAAAACATTAAGTATTTTTTTTCTTCTTCAATATCATTTACATTCTCTTACAAGCTCCCTCTATCTCATCCATCTTTTACATTTTAATAATTTTTCTGACTTTTCTTCAGAACTTGAAAATTAACTTCATTTAAATTAGTTTACAAAAACAATAAAAAGAAATTTAGTTCAAAAAAAAAAAAAAACACAATTGGAATGTGGTATAACCGTTGCAAAAATACGTATATAGCACAAGAGCGTGGGATAGCATTCTTGCACAATAAACTTTCAATAAATCAAGAAAGAAAAAAAAATCCAATAGCAAAAATGGCCGCTGCAGAATACTATTTACGCATTTTCAATGCGTTAACATCGTTTGTGTGAAAAAGTGAGCGATTCAAAAATAGACATTTTGCAGTACGTAATGAATGTGACCTCGTTTGAAGAAAAAAAAAAAAAAAAAATGAAAATGTTTTTCCTGGTGTTATTCTTGGCCATGGAATCAATTCTTGATCTTTCATTCTCATTTGAATGTTAATTTTCTCTTTTGTCATTTCATATTTCTCAGTTTTTAAATAGAAAATGATGGAAATTGTAAAGAAAATGGAACAAAAGAAATTTCACTTACCTAAGTTATGTGTAAATGGTTACAGCTACATCTACATGAACCATATTGTTAATTGGGTTAAAATAAAACATTTCCATAACATTACATAAATACGTTTTCATCTCTCTTGCTTTCTTTCTCTTTATTCCTTTTTGTTTTTTTCTTTCTTTTTTTGATTATTAAAACAAATAAGTAAATTAGGCTATAAATTAATTATCACTATGTTTCCTTTTCATTAAATTAATGCTTCAAATTATATTCAACAAGTGTTTTCACTTTATTCAACTTAAAATAGAATGAATGAGAATTCTAGGGGCTTTTATCTATGCGAAACAATCATAATCATTTGCAAATTTCATACAAATCATTTGCGAGTGTGTACATACATTTTATATGAGAGGATGGCAAATGCGTGAACCATTGACAAATCTCATTCATTCGTAAAATGGATACCGAATGTGTCTTGGTCGCATTCGCATTCGCATTCGTATATTTGATTACAAATGCAAGTAATTTGCTATGAACATGCAAATTGATTCGCGAGCATTCGCAAAAGATAGATCCCCTTGCTACAAAACAAAACATAAATTAATCTATTAAATTCGAATAGAATATTTACACGCAACTTTACAATTATGTCTTATAATTTTCAACATTATATTATAAAGTGCTTGAACATAGCTCAATATGGTCTTAAATATTTATTTTATGATTGAATTTTCTTTTCTTTGGAGATATTTTAAGATGATTTCACTTAATTTTATCTTAATATAATAGTAATTGTTCTTTAATATAAACATTTTTATGGTATTCTAATTTGGGAATAAAAAAAAAAGTAAATAAAACGACTCGAATTTTAATCTGCAACTTTCAAGAGATTCATTTAAAGACCAAGCAAAATAAATATAGTTGTTGGTTTCCCAAAAAAAGTCCCAGATTAATACAAATGATACAGATTATTTTCTTATTTACTTTTTCTTTCTTTCGATAATAAAAAAAAAAATATTACATTGGATGTGTTTTTGTTTTGTTTTTTTTTTTTTTTTTTACAAATGAAATGTACATCAGACATATGATATTTGAAAATCATCGATCTAATCGGCCTTGAAAAGATAAGAAGTACACACTCAAAGCTACGAATTGTTTTCTTTTTCTTCGACCTAATTAACGACGAATAAATAAAAAAAAAAATACTTCATTTTACATTGTATTAACTAATTGAAAAACGAAACCATTTCAAATTCAATCGATTTGTGAATATCATGAAGAGAGATTTTGTCAAGGATATGAACTAAAACAATGAATTACGTCAATGAAAATGGCCCATTTTCAAAGTAATTTCATGTGATTCCATCGTATACTTGTATAAATTCGCATTAACAACTAGAAGCTTTGATTGATGTCACTAAGATAATAAGCTATCTAGCCATACAATTATATTGTTTCAACATGCCGTATTCACTTGACCAATTTTTATTGAATTGATTGACCAATTCAATGTAATCACATCAATCGAGAAATTTACTTAAATTTAAATTGAATTCTATGTTAAGTAAAATTTTAATTATTGCAAATATTTGTATCTTGAAATGGTCATACAAAACTAAATGTAAGCGGAAAAACAATATTGAGAAAAATTGAAAGAAAAGTAAAATGAATCGTTTTATATGGAAACACAATAAAAAAAAAAGCTTACTTTGACAATGTAACATGGACAATGAAAGGGATTCTCTTATAGCATTGAAAAATTTAATGTCATCAATAATGTTCAAACACACACACACACACACACACATGTGTTCACATATAGGTATTGCTAAGCATTGTTAAGCTATATATTGTTCAGGCATTTTTTCCTGGAAATCCAATCATTTTTATTGAAATTTAACTTTTCACGTACGCAATAAATCGATGCACCGTGAAAATCCATCTTGAATGCCATGGCAAATGAAAATAATGACAAACAATAAAATTACGATGCAAACGATATTGCATACGATTGATTTGTTTACATTTTACTTCCTCTTTTCAATGAAATATTACATTTACATTTGAAATCATGTGGATTGAATGTTAATATTGTGAGAATGTTACAAATTTGATATGATATTTAGAGAATAAAAAAAAAAAAAAAAAAAAAATATGTGGAAGCAATGACTTTGTCGCCAATATTGGTTGATTCTTGCTGCTTAAATGTGAAATTATTTATTTAGATTCACATTCAAATTACTCATTAACTTTAATCTACATTAAAATGTAAAATTAAATTGTTGTACATGAAATGCAGCACAATACTATCGAAATGGTTTCTTACCGTTTCATGATTTTTGTTTAAAACACTTACTGTTTCTGATCAACTCAAAGTGAATTGTGAATTGTGAACATTTACTTTATTATTATTTTTTTTTTTCTTTTTTTGTATTTAATGACATTGCATTACGGTAACTGAGCTGAATGAAATTTGTTTGAAAAAAAAAAAAAAAAAAAAAAAAAAAAAATCGATGACAAATACATTTTTAGCTTTGTGATGTCCAAAAAGCTTAAGTCTAAATCTCTGCATGTAAATTACCTCTGATCACATATGAAATCTAATTCACTAAACAATGAATCATTCACACACAATTTGGTTATTATGTATGAATTTTTTTTTTTTTTTCAAATTAATTTAGCCATAGACTTGGAACTTCCATTAGAGATTATTCCGTAATTGGTTTTTCCAATTCGATTCCATAGTTATTATTACCATTTGGAAAAACGGTGATTGTTGTCTCCTGTAGTTGCCTTGAACTTGAATGGGAATTGGGCAGAAGAAAAAGGAAAATTGTGAGAAACAAAAATTTGTGTACGATGTGCATATGTGGGATGATCAAGTAGGCTACTACATTCGTTATACACTAAGCGCAAAAATGATTGTTTTTTTCTTTTTTTTTCTTGTTTGTTTGTTTCACTATGATATTGTTTCCTAAGTCATTACCTGCCCAGCATCATTTGTTGGCAGCATCGTCTCGATGGATATCGTCGCGATATGGTGCTCGTCAATGACATGTGATTCCTTATTGGATTACGTGGACCTTTACAAATTAGAAACCTAAAAGTTCTATTTTTTTTAGTATGTAAATTACATAGATGAAATACACCAAGCATGGAAAGAGAGAAAAAAAAAAGAAGAGAAAAATATAAACGAAAATTGCACATCAAACGGAACATTTTTGTTTTTCATGTGATCAAAAAAATATTCACACATGAATACATGCGGGTAATGTATATATACACTGTACAGTAAGTATATGAAATTCGAGAATGTTATGTTTGAATTTTTGATGAAATTATGCTCGCATGTTGGCAATATTGTGGGCGGTGAAAGAAAACTGCAAACAAAAAAAAAAAAACAAAAAAAAAAAACAGGTTTTCTTGAAGCATAAAATAAATACAATGAAGGGAAAAACCATTGCCTAATAAATGGAAATTGCAATTGAAAATGGTTATTTAAAACGCGTTTTGTGTTGGATGCGCAAGAAGATGCAAATGATTCTTTAATTCTCCATAGCAACAAAAGAATCGTTCTTCTTTCTGTTGCTTCATCGTTTATTTACACATTTGAAATTTAATATGCGCATTTGTGACAATTTCAATTTAATTTTAATGCAATTGTACTGGTACAATTTTTATATCATCATCATATACATAATTCACCATGTCATTGGCCACCAAAAAAAAGTGCCATATTCGAATTATTCAAATAGCGAATACGAATCAATTTTCAATGGCAACCATAATCGGCTTGAAATGGAAACTAACTTTAAAAAATTGGCATCAAACGAAAAGTATTATGAAGAAAAAAAAAAATATCTCAAGACGACAATGCAATTCAAAATGAAAATAATATCAAAAACAACAAAAACAAAAAACAAAGAAATAAAAAACAGAGAAAAAAAAACGTTTAGCCATACAAAAGATATGCATTTGAAACTGAACTTATGACAACAAAACATTTTTACCGCTCAATACCTGCCAAACACAAAGCATATGGATTTGTTTTATTCTCTATTTGCAAATGTATGTTCAAGTTTATCTTACCTGTTAAAATGTTTTCGAAATGCAGCACTCACAAAGTACAATGCAATTGGATTGGCGCAACTATTTCCAAATGATAAACAGAATCCAATGATGCGTAAAACATGCCAAAAGGCGTTATATTCAGCGTGCGAATTTTTACTATATGAATCATACATATTAAGTGTTGCACAAAGCACACATCCGATTGAATGTACATGTGAAAGTAAGAGAGAAAGAGGAAATTCATCGTACCAGCCAGCCATCGAGTCAGCAAGAACGGATAGCAAAGTAGACACATTGTTGGAAAGAAAAGTGGAAAAAAAAATATGAAAAAACGTTAGCTCAGAGTGCATTTAATAAAAAAAAAAAAAAAAAAAAAAAATTGCGACAAAAAAAGTGAAAAAAATATTGTATGCATATTGAATGTGAAAAGTGAAATGGCAACAATAGCGTCGCGGATGTTGCTAATGTACTATTGAACTGCCTCTCATCTAAACCAACGGTGATACTATATATTTTATCTGAATAGGGCAATCATTCCCAAGGCAAAATCCGTTTTATTCGTTTTCTCCAATATTGTGTGTTTCTCACTATCATTCACATTGAATACCATGGAATGGATGGCGATGATACGCTATTTCACCATTTATTCCATTTCATTGTTATTATCAGACTAATATATGTTTTTAACTCGATATTTTCTAAGAATGCTTTGAATGCAATGTACAAACATAAGGAGAGAGGGAATATATTGTATACACACACACACAAGTAGGGGGTAGGGAATAGAGGGTAGAGAGAGAGGGAGAAAGAGAGAGAGCGAGAGAGAGACGGAGAGGAAGAGAGAGAGAGAACATCACCATGCAAGCTTCATATATCACAATGATATCGGTTTTGTGTCAAATAAAACGTAATCCGCAAGTGAGTTTGCCACACTGTGAGCGTGTGAATTCAACTCTCTCTTGCAATTTTCTCCAATTATTTTTTTTTCTTCTCCGTCTCTTGTTCATTTTCATCTTGCACAATGTTACATTCGCATCCAAGCAAGGCGTAAAATCCTATTTACAAGTTGTAAAAATTAAATTTTGAACTTTTGTTTGTACAAATCACATTCAGAAGCTGATTGCTAATGAAATTTAGACAATTTCTTTATCATTGCCTATTTGTTCAAGTTTTTTTCGTTTATTTTTGTTTTTCTATTTGTTACTCTCTTTCCATTTCATTATTTCTGATTGCAAAATGCAGAGATAGCAATGGAGATTCTTTTGAAATAAAATTAAATATATCGAATTTGGACGTGGCATGTAGGCGACACGTACATAAAATACTTACTTGAAATAAAACCAGAGCATAAAAGCATGTTGCGGTAAAAAGCAAATGCAGAATATTACCACGAATGTAATAACTGTTATAGCAACTTTGCGTCTGGCTTTCACCTGAAAAACAAAGGATATGAAGTTCAACATTAGTGAGGCGAATACAAAAATGTCATATTATTAACATTAGGGTTTTGGCTACTTAATTCAACATAAATGCAATCGTCATTTTTCAATTTGGTTTTAACAACCAAACCTTTTTGAACTCATCCAAATAAACAAAAAAACCCACACACTGACGCGCACAACATACACACAGCAAACATAAATATGTGGCTTCCGACAAAATTTTATTTGTGTATTTCACTAAAAACGTTATCTTACAGGAAATTACGATTAAGCACAATACACACGGAGAAAGAGAAAATGAGAGAGAGAGAGAGAGAGAGAGAGAGAGAGAGAGAGAGAGAGAGAGAGAGAGAGAGAGAGAGAGAGAGATAACGAGAGCGAGAGAGAGAGAGAGAGAGAGAGAGAGAGAGAGAGAGAGAGAGAGAGAGAGAGAGAGAGAGAGAGAGAGAGAGCGAGAGAGAGCAGAGAGAGAGAGAGGGAAAGATAGCGAGAGCGAGAGAGAAAAAGATACAAAGAGCGGAAGAGATAAAGAGAGAGAATAGTCAATGGCTCGAATTTACCTGTCGCATAGCACCTTGCATTTCGCCTGGAACACTAGCGCCGAATGCCAAATGTATAGCAATCATAATATAAAATAGTCCAATAATTACTAATGGAATTGCATAATAAACCAAAAATTTTGTCAATACAATGGCTTTTGGGTAAAAATCACCCCATTCTTCTGGAAATGGATAACAGTACTTAAACGATGTATACTTGTTGACATAGGCATGCTAAAAGTAAACGTGTAAAAAAGAAGAGAAAAAGAGAAAAGAAATAAATGAAAATGAAAATTGAAGAAAATGATCCGATTGATGCAGAATATAAATCAATAATAAATTTAGATCGGAAGAGACATTTTTAATTTAATTTTTCATTTGAATGCAATTTACCAACAAACAGAACGCTCTTAATGCGGTTTATTTGTTATATTATTTGAAATTTCAAATGTTATCGAATATTTTAAATGCAACAAAACATATGCATTTCCACATACCCTCACATTTGATCCAATCACTGCTGGTATTGCGCATAGAATTGCCAACATCCAAATAAATGCGGCTATAGCACCGGTTACGAATGGTGTACGCTTACCAGTAACACCTGTGAACATTTCAAATATTATACAGATTGTAAATATACAAACCATAAACGAAATTTTAATTTGAATCTCTGATGAACAACAATGCTTCTTCCCTTTGGTGTGTGTCAACACAAATTTATATCCATATTAATATTATATACATTGATAAATATCGACATCAAATGCCAATTTTAACCAATTCATTTTCGAAGCATAACCAATTATCTATAACTAATTAATAATGATTAAATGTGGCACATCGTATTTGGCCTTTTAAACTAATCTTCGTCTAACGCATGATTTGTTTGTAATAAAAGACAATTCAATTGTCAGTCATTGGACAGAGAGAGTGAAAGAATGAGAAAGTAAGAGAGACGGAGATAGAAGGAGAGAGAGGGAGAGAGAGAGAGAGAGTGAGAGAGAAGGAAAGCGAGAGGGAGAGAGAGAGATGTAGAAAAGAGAGTGAGTTAAAAGGAGAGAAAGAGCGGAAGGGAAACTGGAAAACGTTGAAGTAGAGAATAGTGGAATGAGTTATATGAGAGAAATAGAGAGAGCTTTTGATTTATTGCTTTGAATTGTAACGTCAAGTATTTAGTGCTGTTGAACAGATGTTATTTGCTATGCACTCTCACTTCCACCCCTCAATCTTACATTTTTACTAATCTGTAAGCGAAACCACTGCAGAATACACTGTAATTTGCATTGAATTGTGGTCGATACCAAGAAATAGATACATGACAACCAGCAAACTGGAATAAATTACTACTTGATTTATACTCGTTTAAATGTTTACCTTTCATTGCATTGCATTGCGGTACATTTTGAATTTAGGGGATTTTGCATTAAAACATATTTCAAATGATTGTGAAACATTTTGTTGGCGCATAGCATAGCAAAATATGGAAATCTATTGAAGCTATTTCACCTTTTTTTATCCGTTTTGTTTCTTTATTTCATTTATATGTTTGTACAACATAATTGAAGATGTTAAAGGTTTAGCCAAATTTAGGGTTACATAGGAAAATTCATATATTTCTACAGATGTTGAACGAGATGAACGAACCATACCATATCATTATTATGAACAACAACAAGATGAAAAAATAATATAAGAAAAAAACAAATGTGTGTTTCAAATAACTTACCAGTGCCCCGAAATCGTCGCAACGGATTCACAATGGCCACAAATCGATCAAATGACATGGCTACCAATGTAAATACTGAAACACCTGTCGAAAAATCTTTCGTAAATTCGGACAACATACACATTGTATTGCCCCAAGGCCACGATTCCAACGTATATACAACCGACACAAATGGAACAGCCGTCAATATTAATATGAGATCTGCTATCGACAGCGACAAAATATGCCTAAGTGTGATAAGAATGTTGTAGGAGAAAATGAAATAAAATGAAATAAAATGAAACGATAAAGTCAAAATGTTGGGAGAAGAAGAAGAAAACATCTTAATATTTCAAGCATAAGCAAAATTTACTAACGACATTAATATCAACAAAATACTTTCGATGACATGGTAGTTTTTGTTGATGTTTTTGTTGTTTGTTGTTGTTGTTGTTATTGTGTATTATTACTATTTTTGGAAATATGTTTCAAAAGACTTGTCAGACTTGCGAGAAATTGAAAGAGAAAAAATGACATGTTGTGCGAGAGTAGGTAGCTATTTGTTGCGTTAAAATCAAATCGAGAATAATTTTATTTGTAATGGTTTCCATTAAACCTCTAACATGATGTTTTAATTAGATTTTTCTCTTTAAAATGTTCTAATTGAACCCGCGATCGATTTGTGCGATACATTTTACAGCTATAATATGATTTCAATGCTAGGCCAAAGTTTACGCATGGAAAAATGCATCAAGCTTTTTTGTGTTCTATTTTTCCACTGAAAATTAGACCAAGCATTTAAGTTTTTTCGATCTCAATTTACATTTTCAGTTAGCATAGAAAGGGCGTGTACTAATGTGAGCGTGTTTTTGATGTTTTCTCTATTAAATAGAGAATTTAAATCTTGTACGAAATTAGCCAACATTAAAAATATGAAATTAGCAAACATTAGCAAGTTGCAATACATTGATTTTGATATTTCAAATGTGAGACGGAAAAAACACTTTCTACATAAAGGCGTACACTTTGAATGAATATTTCCAGCATGCTCAGTTAACAATATAAAAGCAAACACATTTATTTCAAATGTGCGAATGAGCCATTTCTACCATTTGACAAGCTTTTCTTTAATTCAACCGACCAAATTTTATCTTCGTAAATCATTGATTACTTATAATAAAATCTCCAATAGATGAGAGATAGAGAACGAAAATGATAGTGATAGTGGGTGCGAATAAGAATAAGAAATATAATAATATGGATTGAGAAAGATAGATAGATAGATGGAGAGAGAGAGAGATGGAGAGAGAGAGAGATGGAGAGATGCAGAAATAGAGTGATAAAGACAGATAGCGAGTAAAATATCCCCTGACATTTTATTGATACTTGATTAAATGTTCTTTATGTCAGATTGCTGTATGTTCGATTATGTGCATTTTGTCCATACTGTCAATTTTGTTAGTTTGTCGCTTCAATTGAAGTATATCCAGCTTTTTTTTTTGCAATCGGCTTTCTAGGCATTTTATTTTGAATTACAACTGACTTGTATTTACATTGCTTATGTAATGCAACTGTTGTTGCTGCCGTTGGCGTAAAAATTGCTGAAGTGAACGAGCATAAAATGAAATGGCTTTCATTTTACTTACTGCAAA
>JAQOWM010000143.1:665000-1000973 GCA_029041755.1 Resseliella maxima
GTTGATGATAACACAATAAAAGCCTGTCACTGTTCAAGCTTTCAATTTATAAATGGACGAACAGCGGATTTTTTAGCGGATGAATTGTTTTTGTCCATTGATTTCTTTTCTTTTTCTTTTTTTTTTTTTTTTCATTCGAATTCACAGAATGTCCTTTAATAAAAGTCCTTCGAGTTTATTCAAATTGAATTTATTTGTAAAACATTAAACTAGGAATGATCCAAGGGGACCGATAGAATACAAGGAAAAGGAATTGTGAAAGCGAGGAAATGAAAATTAAACGAATGTGAAAGCAATGATTGAAAGAAGGAGACATGGATAAAAAGACTGAGTAATAAAAAGCAAGCAATGATAATGAATATACTGAATCTAAATGTGCCGTCATTTGATACAAATACAATCATTAACCGCAAATCTTTCATGTTTACATATACAAAAACAATGATTTTGCGCTCCTGTTTCTGAATCAAAGTCTCCATACTCAATTCTCATGTTACACTCTTTATTCTCATTTTTAAAACATTTCTATATACTTCTCATTTGTTGAATATCA
Organism: Resseliella maxima; assembly: GCA_029041755.1. Classification (NCBI taxonomy): domain Eukaryota; kingdom Metazoa; phylum Arthropoda; class Insecta; order Diptera; family Cecidomyiidae; genus Resseliella; species Resseliella maxima. Next base: position 665,554 of record JAQOWM010000143.1, read on the forward strand.
CTTCAAATTTTGCTCTTTTTTAAACGATACGCATTGGCTTTCCGTCGGTCTCCGGCGACAACCGCAAGAGTTCATTAAAACTTCGTATCGTGTTGACATATGAGAAAAAAGAAGTTTTTTTATTTTTTCATCAAAAGCTTGTGGTAAAATTCCTCACTCGGTTTAATATTGCTGTGATGTTCAAACCATTTTCAACGAATTTTCATATGACGTTTTTATTTTAAATCTCTCGTTATTGATGCTAAAACAAATTCAATCATTTCAAAAGCTCTCACAATCCGATTTAATTTTTTTTTTTTTATTTTATTTTTGTCATCACATAAACCAAATTAGAGAGTATGAGCCGATAAATCAGATAGAATATTTAAAATGGGCGATAGAAAAACGAGGATTATCTGGGATAGGAAAAAAAAAGTCATACATTTATCAAGCAAATTGATGGTCAGCAAATTGTATATTGTGGAGAGAGAAAGAGAGAGAGAGAGAGAGAGAGAGAGAGAGAAAGAGAAAGGGAGTGAGAGAGAGAGAAAGAAAGAGAGGGAGAGAAAGAGAGAGAAAATCACCCCGTGAGCGAACAAAAAGTTTAATGCTAGAATGATGTGTGTATAAATGTATATGCATAAATGTATTTATGCTGATTACAATCAGCAAACAATTCAAAAGCATGAAAGCATAAAATGTCAATGTTCATAAAATTCGTATCGGCTTTAGAGTTGATACTCAAAAGTGCATGTTCTAAAATTGAGACAATGAAAAAGCCAATTATGTGGAACGAACATTATAATTTCGAAAAACCGGAAATAAGACGGAACATCAACGGAGTTTATATCGACATACCTCAAATGTTAATTTTTTTTTTTTTTTTTTCTTTTTTTAGCTCATACAGCTCATTTACGAGTGATTTACATTTGAAAATAAATCGGTGAATGCGGAAGCATATGATTTACGGATAAAAGCCACCTTTTCAAAACACTCGGAATTATATACGGAAGCACAGCTGTAAATTGTGTTAACAATGAGGTAATTTAGCGTGCTATGTTTTGCAATAGAAAATACATCCAAAAATTGTGACAAAGGAGAGAATAAAAAGCATATTCACCATGTATTTGAAAGAAAAAAAAACGAAAGGAGAGAAAGGAAGAAGAAAAAACCATTTCAGCAAATTTTGCATCGATTTCCGGTTTTGCTTTTATAATATATGTTCGAAAATTTATCGTCTGTGGAAATACCTTAATACCGATAATTTGATATGAGTAGTGGCTCAACACTCGGAACTATTGCCAAAATCATTATTTGTTTTTTTCCTCTTTTTCGCTCTCTGTGCTTCTATCTCCTAATCTTTCATTTTTTTTCCTCACTCGCTTCTCTTATCCATATCTCAAACTCTTCCTTTCTCTATTACTCGTTTATTTCCTCTTTAAGCAAAGAATTCTTTCACACTTTCAACATACTTTGATTTTCATTTTTCTTCTGTCGGCAAAAACTGAGCCCCCCCACCCCCTTCAGATGATTTATCGCGATTAACATTCAACATCATCGTTAACCAAAAAAGCCCATTTCATGTGCTAGTAATTTATTGGTAAAGTTTTGCGACAGAAATGTGACTGAAATGGCTTTTAAATGCACCTATTACGAAAGTTTCATTTCAATGTCGTGTGCCAAAATATATTATCATAAATAATTTTTTATTTTTATTTTTTTTTTTTTTTCAACGTAAATTTTTAATGCGAACAAAGAAAAAAAAAAACTATCAATCAACTGCATGTTTTATAGCTGACAGTGAATGTGAGATTATTCACATTTTTGTAAAATTCCGATAAAACCAAATGCTGCGTATGATAAATAATAGTGGTTATGTTTGGAAAAGTGTTTATTCCGCATGAAAACACTTCGCTGAAAAAGAATGTATCCAAGAGTTGAATGTGTCTTGTGTTCGCGTTTTGAATTTCAAATATCAACATTTTGCATGACGCTGTGTTTTTTTTTTTTTTTTTTTTTATAATCAACTTCTTTTGAAGAACAAAATCCCTTTCTAAATACATCAATAATAAGAGTTTTATGCGTCGTTAACTGTGGTGCTACATAAAATATATTTGAAAGAACCTGATACAGAATAGATATTTTTACATCACGCTATTTCCCGCTATATTTCGATGCTAGTTTAGTGGCGCTGTTTGTAATTTGGTTCACAGATGTTTCAGGTTTTTTTTATTAATACCGTGGTGTGTGTGTTTTGTCAAAAAGTTAATATTCGGCATTTTTAACCGATTTTTCCTATTTACACCTTTTCAGTTGATAAAAAGAAAATCGACGAAAAATATAAATTTGATTTGTTCTGTAAGGAGAAATCCTTACAGTGTTTTTTCTTATTTGAATGGTGCTTTACTAAGAAATTTGTATTTTTGCGTGTTTCTATGTGGGAACAGCAGACAGATTTAAGCTTACAGAAGATTCTCTAATGTCGTTTAGATAATTAGAGCGTTAAAATTGATGGCGTTTATATAATTTTACACATTATTCACTTGAAATTAATCAGTTTTCCGCTTGAAAATACAATTAGACGGAATTTTCGTCAAATTTAATCTTTTCATAATTTAAATTATGCAAAGTGAAGGATAAAAATGTGAATGATTTTGAAGAAATTCGTGTGAAAGTTGTGCAAAAGCACAATTCGAGCTAAAAACGCATTCAATTTTTTCGTCATACGTTGAATATTTGAAATACGTTAAGCGATAAAATCATCATGCTGGTTATTGCTTTTTATTGTTTTTTTTATGTCTCTTCTTTGCTGTTTGACAATGCCATTGTTTTTGTGATTCTATTGAATTGTTCAATCATGCAATTTAACTTGCACTGACTGTTTTTTGTGCATAGATCAAGTTTTTGTTTATTTTATTTGCATATGGGTCAGCAATTGAGTATCAATCTAGTCGATGGATTTCTTGTGATGTATCAAGACAAATGTCATGATTTTCCCCAAAGCTACAATCGCTACAACTTCATTACAAAATATATACTCTTTTTGTTGTTGTGTTTGGTTCTGTTCATGCTGACGAATGTATTTTCATCGTCTCGTACAATTTGTTGGAAAAAAACAATCGGCAGGAAGCTTATCCAAGCAACATTTTGGCTACAAAAGAAACATCGCACAAAGGTTTTTGAAATTTTCAACCGAGACACTCTTTTCAACAGTGATAATCGACTGATGGTCGAAATCACGTTTTGCAAATCACCATATAACACAAATGACTCGTACATGAAAATTCACCAATAATTTGGAGCTGCATATTTCTTGATCTCTCTCTTCCTCACCTTCTCTTTCTCTACTTTTCTCTCCCTCTTTCTCTTCCCGTTAGTCTTACCCTTCCCCTTTCTTTCTCTCTCTCTCTCTCTCTCTCTCTCTCTCTCTTGCTCTCTTTTTCTTTCTCTTGCATTTGCAAGCACTTTTCCGTTATATTCATTCCCCTACAGTTTGCATGCCCTCATTCTCCAATTGTCTATTTATATTCCAATGTTTCATATACTCAATCCCTCTTATTCACTTATTGTGACTGCAAGCCTGTATTTAACGGCTTTTGATAATCTTCGATGTACTAAGTGCCCTTTCCATTTATGTCACTGTCAATGTGTGGGAAATCGTTGCCAATTTTTCTTCATCACTTCAAACATTGACGTATGTGACAATGTTCAAACGATGATAAATTCTAAAGCGCAATGCAACACACCATCACATCACATGACATCACATCACATCACATCAGCACAGTAAACACTCGCTTACACACTTATGACTAAAAACTTAATCTTCGCCTTCAATCCGATGCCTGGCAGCGCTAGGCGTCATAAATACGAAACGAAGAATGAGAGAAAAAAAAAGAAGATCAATATTGAGCTTGCGGTTGGAGATAGTAAACAATGTGAAAATTGAATAATGCTTTGATAGACAGTTTCATAAATACCCGTTGAACTTAACAACTGCTTGAAATTCATTGTGTATATTTTTTTTTTTTTTTTTTTCGTTTCGTTTTGCTTGTGTACATTTTCTGCCATTCTATAGCAAAATGAGTACTTCATTATTCTGCTATAAAAAAACATGTGTAAATTTGTTAGATCAAGTCGAAAGTTTTCCAAATAACAACAAAAAGAACAACGAAAAACATTAATCGCCGCAAGAGAATTTCAAATAAGCGGACATTATGTTTTCAAAACAATTGCCTTTTCAATTCAATACAATCCAGAAATATGTCGATGAATTTCAATTTCATTTTTTCATTTTCATTTTCCTTCTCTCTCTCTCTCTCTCCTTCTCTCTCTCTCCTTCTCTTTCTCTCAATTCCACTGAGAAATGAATTCATTTGATGTGGTTTACTTACTGAATTCATTGAGCTTGCGAATGTACGTAATGTTGTTGGCTTGATCCCAAATCCATTGCACTATAATCCCACTTTTACAAATAAATACAAATGAGATGGAGGAGGAAGAACACACCATTCATGTCAAAACAAACAATGAACAATCGAAATTATAGTTTAGCTTTTTTCCTCTCGCATTTTGAGCAATGGTAAAAAAAACATTGAGAAAGAAAAAAAACACATAGACAACGGAGAAAGAGATAGAGCGAGAAAGAGAGCGAGAAAGAGATAGAGCGAGAGTGTGAGAGAGAGAGAGAGAGAGCGAGAGTGAGAGAGAGAGCGAGAGTGAGAGAGAGAGAAAGAAAGAAAGAGAGAGAGAGAGTTTGAAGAAATCGGCCTCAAAAGACAGTTGAATCGAAAAAAAAAAATAGACAAATTGAACATTGTTTGGCAAAGCTTGTAGTATTTATTTATGTAATAATCGGGTGGGTTTATGCATTTACTCGTTGGTGATAATAAGTGTGTACCGCAATGCGCTATTGTTGTCGTCGATTCTCTTGTCAGACATCTCTTCTCTCCTCTTTACACTTCAAGTGATAGGCTTTTGCTAATTTCCAGTTAATTTCCATTTTCAACTAACGATAATGTTCTTCAAAACGAAAAAAGCCACTCAAAAAAGGATTCGGATGAACAAGAGGAAAAAAAAAAACTGTGTCTGAGTTTCACTTTTTTTTTTTCTTACACTCTGTTTGAATTAAAGAACCGTGAAACGGCAGGATTGTGTCATTTTGCACCCCAGACACTTGTACATCTCCCGCTGGTGAAATGTTTCAACAGTAAGAATCCACTTGGTGTCGCCTGTCTCAAACAGTTATCTTATTCTATTCGGTTGATTTCACTCAGCCATACTCAATACAATAAAGTTTACAATCAAAATAAAATGTTTTTCATACAAAAAAAAAAAAAAAGAAAAAATGTTGTCTGTTGCATAAACTCATTGAACCATTAACACAAAAAATTAACGAGTTCAAAGATTCGATTAAGCATTAGCGTGCTGCATTCTAGAGTGGTAAAATACCAAGTTATATCGGGGATCAAACTAATGGGATAAATCGTTTCAATTTATTAAGTAAAGCAGATTAATATTTGTCTCATATATGAGACTATTAGTCAATGGAGTTAACAATTATGCTATTTATTCTGTATTACGCAGGGCTAATTGGAAAAAATCACACTACGCTTAACCATAAATAGAATGGGAAAAAAAATGCGCAATAGTCGAGAGTTGAAAATAGAACACAATGTATTGTCGGTCGACGCTTGTCTAGCCAACTTGAACCGCTTATCAAATGATCGATCCATATGCAATCAATATGGATTAAAGCTGAGCGCCAAACAACATCAACAAATTTCAACTCAAAACGATTTGCCGCAAATGTCATCACAGAAATATTACAAACGAATAGCAAACAAAATTGTTTTTGCTTCTCACTTTCCACTCACAAATAAAAAAAAAAAAAAAAAAAAAATGTTTTTGTAAAGTAAATGGAGCGACAGAGATTTTTGGCTTTTTTTTTTCTTTTTCTACCAGTTCAAGCGCACACTCGTTTTACATTAGCAGCCAATAAATCACAAACAAAAAGCTCAGGTAATATAGTCTCTACCATTAAGATTATGGGGCATTCATTCACCTCAAAATAGGATTTTAAACGCTGTTTAACGCATGTTTTACAAACAGTATTCCATATTTAAAGTAGCCGATTTATTTTTAAAGCCAGATTTTGTGAAATCCATCTTTTTGTTGTCTCTCTCTCTCTCTCTCTCTCTCTCTCTCTCAAAGCCATACATACATGCCGACAGTTAAATAGGATTTTCATTGAGATCATCTCATCAATTTTGAATAAATTCACGGTGTTATTGTAAAAATAAATAAAATGAATAAATCAAGCGGTTACGCACAAACAATTAATTTCAATATATTTTTTTATTCCTTTGGCATATAATTTTTTGTATTTTCAGCAGCTGGTGTAAATTGAACATTTATGTGAAAACAATGCGTCATGTATGTTTTTAATTATGAAATTTATTGTGAAATTTATTGTAAAATTGGTTTAAAAAATATGAACATATGATACGAAGCTGAAAATCAACTGTATGGACACAGTGAGATTGTAATAACATTGGTTGCTTTTTTTCGTTGTTGTTCTTTTTTTATCCCGTTGCGGCCTCTTGCATTCTCACTTTATCTTCCTCCTCTCTCTCTCTCTCTCTCTCTCTCTCTCTCTCTCTCACACACACATTCTTTTGCTCTGTCTTTCTCCCTTTTCGCTCTCTTATTCTCTTTCTTTCTCTTTCTATCTCTCTATCTCTCTCTTTCACACACACAAACACACTTTTATTGTCCTGGCGCATGCATTCACATCGCACTCATGTTTATTGCTTTCAATTCCACTTGGCACTCTTTTTTTTGCAATCCGGTCGAAAGAGATAGAGAGAGAGAGAGAGAGAGAGAGAGAGAAGAAAAAAAAAAAAATCACAAACTAGATAATAGAAACCAATGGTTTGTGTTGGTTGCGTTAATCTGATCGTGTTTGAAGCAATTTCAATGCGAACAAGGACAGTTTCGTGTCGAACGAGGCCGTATTTTTTATGGCCAATGTGAGAGCGAAAAGCGACGTAATTCGTTTTTTTTTCTTCACTTTCTTTTTCTTCTTGTTTTTTTTTTATTATTATTTCATTCATTTTTGTGGTCTGTTCTTCGTTTCGTTTCTATCGTTGTATTTTTTGGTTCACCAATTCCTAATACAGTTATGACCAATTCGGTTGTTTTTGTATGCCAATTCGGGTCATTGTCTCGGAAACAAGTGTGTCGGATGTGGTTAAGATTGCACGCAAATCGAACGTGTGCGCAAGCACAGTCAAATCAGTCGTATATAAAATGTAACATATCTAATTCAATGTAAATCCAATTAAACGGATTGACGGAAACGCAACTTGAATTTTTTGTTATCGAACAAAGGCATCTGAATCATTTGAGCATAGGCACCTATCCGTGCATCGTATCCAATTGACTATTTGAATTTTGCCAATGTTGTATAAAATGGAAATTCACATCGGCATTTTGTGCCGTATTGCTGTGACATTGGCAAATGTTATTTTTCTCACTCAACGAAAAAAAAAAAAAAAAAGGAAAAAAATGTTCTCATTTCATTTGTCTTTATTACTTGTCAAAGAGAAATTCTCGATCATGTTTGTGCTTTTTCTTTCCGGGCTAACTTGACGTGTTTGAATGCGTTTTTATTGGTTTTAGTTCTTATTTATTCAAGTTTTTTTTTTTCGGGCCTGTTTTCCGGTAATGTGATTTCAAATAAATGCCAAAAGAAAAAAAAAAAACGATGTCATGCTGCTTTATATATATATATATATAAAAATTATGCGATACAAACAACATCAATTGACATATTCAAATGGGAAATTTGTTACAAGTGATTTCGTGACTTTCAAACACAAAACTCAATACTTATTAGAAACTTGATCGTTATTGAACACGCAACATTTAATTTACGATGATAAATTTGCAAAAGCGTTACCGTTTCAAAATTAAATAAGAAATATCTTTAGTGTATATACTTGAAGTTGTTTTTTTGATTTAGAATTCACTTTTGACCTAATATTATTAACAATTAACAATCTAATGTTTACAAACAATATATCAAATAAATAGCTGGCATCCATTTTTGGCATTGGCATTGTTTGCACAATTTCATCGGAATCAACAAAACAAAACCAAATGACTTCACAGTTTCAAAGTTAATTTAATTCAGCCGATCCCCTATTCGATTCAATCATCTTGGATAAAATTTATAACTTGGTTGCCGCGGCACCAAAACAATAATATCAAATGTTGTAATAAGACGATGATGGTGATAACACAATAAAGCAAACGGAACTATGCTCAATATAAATGGGTATGAACATGTTTATCGATCGTATAATTTCCGATATACAAGAAATAACAAAGATACGAAATGAGCTATCAATAAGAAGAAGAAAAAAAATACCAATAATAATGGTAATCACTAGTATAATTATGATATCTCAACAATGCAATGTGATTGATGCGAACGCCATTGTAATTTGTACAGTTCACATTTGATACTTTTATGCTACGTATTCGTAACTCAGTATTTGCAATTCATTCTAAACATTGAAGTACGAACATAAGAGGTGTCTCTTTTGTTTTGTTTTTTTTTTTTTTTTTGTGAATTCAATGAAGAAGAAACTGGACGATAATTCAATATTTAACATTTCTACAGAAAATGATGTAAGTCTTATGTGGAAATTTAAAAATGTAAAAGCTCATCTGAAATACAAAAAAAAAACCACATCAATTATCATATTTAATTATTGACATCATACATTTATTTTTGCTTGTTTTTCGCAGAAATCTACATTCTCGAGCGTTCACTGTACGTAAATTCATTGATTCCATATAGTCATGAATAAATATCTGTGTGAATCTTCATTGCGAATATTGATACGTGAATTGAAATGAAATTGCTTGACAGTGTTATTTTATATCGTGACAATAAAGCTGTGTTGCATTCATGATATTCATAAAATCCAATATTCGATCAATTTGCTGCAGATGTTATATTAGTTTCGCAAATTAGCGACCAATGTGCACTTGGTTGCGCTTCAATCAACTTTACGAATAATACTAATCTGGATAGAAATAATCACAACGAAAGTAAATTCATTGGAAATGTTGTGTGTGTGTGTGTGTATTTGATGTCAATTGCCAAGAATGTATAGTAGCGTGAAAATTCGCACCAACTAGTAGTTAAGATAATTCACATTGAAATAGAGATTTAAAGAGGTTGCGATTTAGAGATTCGAATTATGATTTATATTGCGGTCGATTACAAAACTAAGATTATTATGTTCAAGCACAATTCATTCCCAATAGAGGAGAATTTTACTTTAAGCGTTTCATTTCAATCTATACTATAAATCAGTTTGGTCAAATAATATCCGTTTGAGGTAGTTACAGTTTCTTAACTATTTCAAGTTTCTAAACTATTTGGTTTGAATTTTCATTATCAAAGACAATAGCGAGAAAACATTCTTGTTGCACAAATTTTAACTCGGAAAATATTTTACAGTTTCACATTGCTGCTTTTTCCATGTTATTTGTGTGAATTTTAAAACTATGCTCTTGCTATATAAATTTATACGTGTAAATAAAGTACAATCCAACAAATGAAATTTATTTACTTCATGCTTGGAATAACATTGAAAATTGCCGGCTTTTTATTCGAAACGAAATGTAAAAGATTTTCGGATTTGTTATTTGTAGATCAAAAAACATGTTTTATTTATCAATACTAATCTTGGTTCTAATTACATTTATTCACTTTATCTCTCTATCTGCCGATTTCAATTCTATTTTTATTTTTTTTTTTCTCAGCAGGATTTAGTTCTACGCTTACAAAATTGTTTCAATTTGTTTTGGTTTTAATAAGCTACTCACACATGAATTCATTTTTGTTTGTAAATCCATTCGATAGACTCCATTTAAATTTATATATTTGAATTGAAATGTTGTGTATTTAAACCTTAATAATGCATGCTGAAATGATAGAAATGATATTTATGTAAACCATTTCATTGATAACGAATTGATTTTTCATTCAAATTCGAAATGATTTTAATGTTCAAATCAACATATAAAAACAGAGTAAATGATTATGATATTGGTGCGATGGGATATATCACAGTTAGGATTCACAATAAAGCCAAATGATTAAATTCATTCGAAAAGTAAATCCTATGCAAATAATAAATACTAAATGTTGGTCAGATTGTTGACAACGCTTCGTATTTCTTTGTCAAATTTTATAGTTTAATCGCATTTTCGAGGCTTCCATATGAAAACCATTATTTTCGACACCCGGAAAAAAGTTCAGTTCGTCCATCCTTTCTCTATCACTCGCTTTCTCTCACTTTCGCTCTCTCACTCGCTCGCTTTCTCTCACACTCTCTCACACTTTCTCTCTCACTCGCTCTCTCTAACTCTCATTCTCACTCTCACTCTCGTTCTCTCTCTCTATTTCTCTCTCTCTCTATTTGAATGGTTTTTCTGTGTGCTATTTTATATGCACATTGCACAAAGCGGAGGTTTGTTATTTCCTCAAATTGTTGGGATTGCGTATCCGCAATGGAAAACACCTCTTTCAATAGACGAAATAAGTGTGTAAAATACACATCACGTAGCAGTACCACATTGGGGTCTTCATGGGCCCCTGAAGCGAGGTTTTTCAATGGGCCAAAATACAATTTTTCAATTTTTAGTAGCTTTGGTGAACGCACCATCTCAATCATTGATTGTTAATTCTTACATCTGTTTTCATTATTTTCTGCTTGAAATTTTCCCTAGTGAGCTGCGGTTCGTATAAATTGACATGTTTTTACAAATTTGTGTTTGAGTTTGCCGTATAAAAATGGATAAACCGTATAAGTCTTTACGAATGCTTCAAACGTATATTGGAAGCTTGTACAAGTGTCTTTGAGGTATCTGCATATAAATCACATGTATTCATGAATTTCGTATTCACGAGCTGACATTTTATTTATAACATTCTATTGTATTTGATGCTTACATCTGATACTTACAATAGAAAAAAATAGATTCGTGTTTATATTTGATTTTTCAATTTAAAAAAATACAATTCAAACATATGTGATTCAAAAAACAATTTATCAAGTTACATATAAGCTACTATGTATTAACATTTATTTTTGTTTATTTATTAAAAATGTTTGTGCTTGCTTAGATGTTTAATTTGTGATTTTTTTATAAATTAAAAAGTGGAAAACGTTTTTTTTTTTTGTCATTTTTACTTGCATTGAAACGAATACGACTGAAACAAAACCTGTCCAGTGGACTATCTAGTCAAGGGCCTTCAGACTATGGGCTTTGAGGCACGTGACTATATCCTTGTAAAAGCGGCACTGCTATGTAGCGTAATGGAACGAAATGAATTGGCTCTTAGTTTATGTGAGCGCAATACTGAGATAATGTTTAATAAAAAAAAAAAAAAAAAAAAAACTTGCATAAAAATGCCCATTTGCCAAAACTGTGCAAATACCATTATTTAAATAGTTCACACGCACATTTATGCAGATGAATAATTCACTTGAATCAACAACACTGAACAAGTTAAGTGTATTTTTTGGTGGATACATCCCAATTCATGCGGCTGCACATTTTGCATGATGATGGTCGAAATGATGATAATGATGATCATTCACACAATTATTAGCAATGTTTTCAGCAACTGGGCTTTCTCAAATATTCCATTTGGTTAAAATAACAACACAAACAAACATTATTTAACGTTAAATGTACAGCAAAAATGTGTACGATTTCATTCATTTCCATGGCCAACCGTAATTAGTCATTTAGTTAAAACTTTATCCAGCTGTGTTCACCATTTGCATTTATATTCATTGTTCCATATAGTAAAAATAAAGTTTACCATTTCCATGATGTTATAATGCATTTTATATGACAACACTGTATGAATGCCATATGTGTTGGATGAATAAATACGTTTGAATACCATTCGATGTTCCAATATATATTAAAAAGAGTTCCCTTAAAGCTAAACTGGAATATTTCCAACAAAAAAAAAATCAACACAATCACTTGAAATAAATGACAACTGAATGATAAGGGGAAAAATCCATTCGACATTACATTGGTAAATCGAAAATCAAATCATTTTCTCATGTATTTTGGACAATTTGAAGCAACAAATCGGAGGGAATGAGAAACACAAAGATGAAAAAGAGAGTATTCATTCTCTACTCTGAATGAGTGAGAGTATAAAAAATTACTTAGGAAAAGTCATTGTGTCAGAAAGTGGAGAGTGTGATTGTTTGGTGCACAGTCATCATCATTTTGGCACTGATGACCTTTTAAATGTGTGCAAAAATAAAGTGATATCATCGAGCGCACTCGATTACGAATAGCCAGCAAAGGTGGTCACCAATCTTAAGGATAATTATATTGAAAGTATCTTTTGAAAGATTTCATTTTTTCGATAAATTTCTTCACTTACTCAAACGCTTTCTCTTTCCTCTCTGTCTTTCTCTCGCTTTCTCTCTCTTCCTCTCTCTTTCTCTCTCTTTCACTCTCTCTCTCTCTTTATCTCTCTCTCTTTTTCGCTCCATCTCTCCCTCTTTCCCTTTTCTCCTTTCCCCTCTTTCCCTCTCCCCCACTCTAAACTTCTTTAAAACCATCAAGTGATGCTTGTCATTTTATTGACTCGCCCATTTCTATGAGATTCAAATTATTGATTATCAATGAGCACTTGACCTCGAATAATAGAATAAGAGTCGAAAAAAAACTATGCCATTTAGATATCCATCAATCCGAAACAAACAAGGTTCCAAAATGAATTTTTACGATAAATTCTTTGGATATTTAGAAGAACAAAAAAAAAAAAAAAAAAAAAAAAATTGGTGTCTATGACGGCAAATATAAATGGCGTTTATATGATTGAGACTTTCAGCGAATTGTTAATGCAATGAGGTTACGGTTATCATTTTCCCTCATCTGAATGTGTTCAACATGTCGGCAATTTTGATAAACAGGTCTACAAATGGTCTACAAAGCCAGGTAAAACCAAAGCGATGAAAAAAAACCCAACCAAATACAAAAATTCCACGTAAAGAAAGATAGAACGCAAAACCAAACAACCGAATAAAGAAACAAACGAACAAAACAACAAGAACAACAGCAACAACAACAGCAACAACAACAGCAACATAAGATCGTCCTGAAATCAATGTTCGCATTTCTATCTCACATTCCACTTGGTTTGCTGTCGGGTTGACTTCAAATTTGGCGAATACTTTTCTTCATTGTCATTTTTATGCATGATTAGACAGTGAAATAGAGATAGTGAGAGAAAGTGAAGGAATCAGAGAGAGAGAGAGAGAGAGAGAGAGAGAGAGAGCGAGCGAGTGAGAGAGAAAGAGAAATAAAATGAGAAAGAAGAGTGCAAAGAGCAAAAGTATTTTTCTTTTGAAAACAATTTAAATAATATTTTTGTGTATTTGAACTCGACCAAAACATTTGAAATTGGAATTTCAACAGTCAGATTCTAATTTCCTGCCAACAGGCCATTGTCTTGTGTTCAAACATCTCTCTGCGGAAATCAACAGCTCTTAAGAAACGATTTTGCATCACCTTCGAAATAAAACCAATTGCTGAATTGAGTCGGGTTGCTGTATCAAATTCTATTGCTGAAGTCAGTCGTGTTTTTATGAACAAGATAGGAAAAAAAAAAAATACAACTCTGGGGCAAATGGAATATATGCATCAAATTGCCAAACGGTACTCGAGAACAAGCACAACAAAATTGAGAATGAAAATGAAAAAAAAAAAAAAAAAAATAAATAAATAAAAAACACATACAAACAACTAGAGATGAAAAATTAAAGCGAAAAGCATCATAAAACAACGATTGCCAATGAACAGTATAATATAAATCCTACTTGAAAGTTAAATTATTATCCAAGTTGGTTTACAAAACGACGAAGGAGAGAGAGAGAGTGTGCGTGTTATAGAGGCAAAAAGAAAGAGATAAACAGAGAGACAGCAACTGAACCCCAGCTAAGACCAATTGAGAGACCGAGGTAAATGGTATTTAAAATCCCATATTTGGAGAATGGAAAGTTGTCGACTTTACCTATTTTAAACACCATTTACCGCTGCTGATAAAGAATCTTGCTTTGGAATTACAATAAAAAAAAAAAAAAAAAAAAAAAAATACGACACCGGAATGTTGTGAGCGTTTTGTTGGCATGTCGCAACGTGCGGCTCATTTATGCGTACACCTGGTTCGGTGAATGTTTTGGGGCGCCACACACGCGAACAAAAAAAAAAAAAAAAAAATACAAATAAAAGATAGCAGAAAAAAAAGTTCACAAATAAAATTTTCGAACAAATGCTTTTGATATATTTATGTCGCTACTTTTTTGCGAACAAAGTCAATCAATCGTAAATGCTACGGTTTTTCTTTTTTCGTTGACTAAAATATATATATAAAAAAACAACAATTGCAAACTGTTTTTACAATGCTTTCATTTATTTGCAATTTCACTGTCTCGTTGTCTCCGCCTTTCGTTCCTTCGCTCTTCTTCTTCTTTTTCCTTCTCACTCTCTCTCTCTCTTTATGATTCGATTTCACTTCAGTTTTTTGTTCTATCTCCCTTCACTGCATAGCCAAATGAGTTATTCTGTATAGCGTGCAAAAGGGAGCTTTTTCGGAAAGCGATACATGTCGTGTTTTTTCTTTTTTCAAACTGAAACAAACTTTTTTGATGTATTTTTTTTTCTTCTTTTTTCGTTCCATACAATCTCTTCAATTCAAGTACATTTTTCATTTACACTCAAGATCATTTTTTTGTTTTTTTTTTTCTCTCTCGCATACTTAGTAAATTGAGACACAGCTGTCAACATGCGTGTTCCATTTGCGTGCATCGAAACAATAATTGATTGTGCATCATACAATGCAGATTGTGTTCGTTTTCTCATGCAACACATTGTTTTTGCCCCATTAATGGCAACGATATTTCAAATCGAATGTCTCGCGTATAAAAAAAAAAACGAAAAAATAAATGAATATTTTTCTGACAACATAAAACCAAATTAAAATTAAACCATAATCCAATACTACACATCGGCGAAAGAGTGATTGTCCCAATTCGCTTAAAAGCCAATAAAATTCAAGCCCACAAAAGTGCACACATATATAATCGAACACATTTATTTGCTCGCACAATATGCATCGTTTAGTAGGAAACAGGAAAGAAATTCATATGCTTATAAAAATTCGTCGAAATTCCAGCATGCTGCTATACAATCATTGTGGCTAGATATATTGAATGGCTGTTTGTACAAAAAAAAAAAAAAAAGAAAAAACAAAATCATTGAGCATCATTGAATATATTCCTAGGTGGAAGAAGTGCAGCAGAGCGATATCAAAATGCACCACGTGCTTTATGATACAGAATAAATGACGATCATAAATTTACCATTTAAATGAATTCCATTAATTTTATGACTGTTGATCACGTGCTGCATGGTTTTTCCAAAATTTAATTTATACACAAAAGTGCACGCCGACACTAATTTGCTATTGAAACGATTAATTAGCACTTACAAACATTTACAAACCAATTGAAAATTGCTAATTGGATTGAGCATTTTAAATGGCAAGAGAATTAAATGTGAGAGTTTTAATGAGACTGAGTTCAGTGTTTAGTATTGTGTGACATAAGTTGTGTCAAATATTTGTGTTAATTGTTCTCATTTACAGTAATTTGATAAATTTAAACGGAATTAATTGATTAAAACGAGAAACGATGGACTGAAAGACATAATTTTTTTCTTCAGTAATGTGATTTACTGATTTTCGCTCATCATATTTGGCGGCTGTTTTTATCTATGAATTTGCTTATTAAAATTGCATCGTAGTTAATCAATCTTGGGAATGAATTCTCATCAAACAAAATCACATTATTTACAAAAAAAAAAAAAAAAAAAAAAAATCTTTTTTTTTTAAGAATATGCTGAAAATAGATTATGTCAAGAGCAGTGATTCCATTTAACTTGGATGACAAGATCATATCTGCGTTTTTCACTGTCATTCTGTGGACAGATAACTTTAATTCAATTTTGTAATATCGTGTTGATAATGTTAATGCTGTGAATAAGATTTTAGCTATAACACGCGTCCTTGTTACCATTCTCAAATTATCCCATTAATTCTGTAAATTTAATTTTCTCATATCATAATTTTGTTCTTCTTCCCATTATGATTACCATCACATTCCATTTCATGTTCTTTTCGTTTCTCAACAATACTCAGTGTCTTTTTTCACCTCCTTCAATATCTATTGCCTTCTGCCTTCTGCCTTTATAAAGTATAACTGTTCCTTCTCTACGAAATATGTTCGTTTTCCAGCAATTTTTCGCTTTCCCTTTTTTTTTTTCTTTCGTTTAGCTATTGTGTTGAGTTCACCATTCGTTGGACGTTTAATCTTTTGATGCTTTTGCATTGTGACACTTAGCGTTGGATATTTGAAAAGCGCTTCCATTGCAATAAACAGAAAATCTGGCACATAAATCAAAGAATCCATTCAATGGAGTGGTTCTTCTTTTTACACTTTCTATATTTCCCTCGTTTTATTTATTTCTTCTTTTTTTCTTCCTCTTCTTTTTCCTCCTCTTCTTCTTCTTCCTCTTCTTCCTCTTCTTCTTCTTTTTCTTCTTCTTCTTTATCTTTCTTGAGTCATATCATTCCCTTTGTCCTGCTTAAATCAGATTTAAAGTAAGATTAATAGTTTTGGAAATTTATCTCTTTTTTTTTCTCTGGCAATGGCTCAAATTGCAAATTAAAATGGAATGAAATTGGACAAATGGCGAGAATAAAGTAGCGCAACATGCAACAATATAGGGAAAAGTTTGGCGAGCCTGTTTTGTTGCGATATCAAAAACCCTTTTTTCTTTTATTATACACTCATAATTCGTCGTTTATTTAAGAAATTGCCGACACGAATTAGAATGGAAAATGGAATGAGAGACGAACAAAAAACAATGGCTTCATCATTGGCACTTGTTTGAACTGATTACGGCTGTTTGTCCGATAAAAACAAGAGTAATCCAGACGAGACGTCTTATATATATATATATTATATTGTATATATAAAGAAAATGCTCTTCTTCTTCTTCGTTTGTTTGTTTTTTTTTTTTTTGTTTTTCGGATTGGGCATTCTCAATTGGACAATGATTTCATCGCATTTGTTCATTCTCATCAAATCAAGAGCAAACTGAAAATGTAAAAATAAAACGAAAAAACAATGAAACAAATTGAGTTTTTCAATGTTCAAACGAATTATTTGACATTCAAAATATGAAAACGTTTCCAATTCATTTTCAGTTCCACAAATTTAATCAGATGAAATACAAAAGAGTGTGTTTTTTTTTTTTTTTTGGCTTTTAATAAGAATTGCTTTTTTTGCTGTGTTTCGTTTTTCCTCTGTATTCTATTCGATAGCTCACAAATGGAAAACCGGTGAGTTCATTGAGAAAATAAACAGAATTGGATAAACAACAAATAACATTATCAATTGTGTTTAGAGAGTGGGAGAGGGGGAAAGGGGAGAGAGAGAGATAAAGAGAAAGACAGACAGACAGACAGAGAGAGAGAGAGAGAGAGAGAGAGAGAGAGAGAGATAAAGAGAAAGACAGACAGACAGACAGAGAGAGAGAGAGAGAGAGAGAGAGAGAGAGAGAGAGAGAGAGAGAGAGAGATGGAGAGATGGAGAGAGGAAGAGAGAGAGAGATGGACAGAGAGAGAGATGGACAGAGAGAGAGATGGAGAGAGAGATGGAGTGAGAGATGGAGTGAGAGATGGAGAGAGAGTGAAAGTGAGAGAAAGTGAGAGAAAGATAGAGAAAGATAGAAAAGAGAAAGAGAAAGAGAATGGGAGAGTGAAAAAAGGAAATGAAAATATTTAATCAGATGTGAGAATCTAATTGTTTCTACTTCGAAAAACTTGATAAATAGATTTTCGGTCAGTAATTTTGAAACAAAAATAATTTTCGGCAGAATTCTCAATGAATAGATGCACATTTGGAGAATTTATTGATGTAATGAAATGCGAATATTTTTCCAACCTCGAGTAAATGTCAGTATTTCCATTTAAAATAAATAGAATGATAAAGCATCCAATTAGCATGTGCATAATAATCTTCAAATGAATCCGTTGCATCACCCTTTGATGGCCTGTTTGAATGCGAAACCAAATGATCTTGTTAATTTTTTTTTTTTTTTCAACTAAAATAACAATATTTTCCGTTTATAGGTCACCAGCGATTTGAATAAACTCTCATTCTAAATGCGGAAACATTCTTAAGTTAAGCATAAGTTGAATTTTCATTAAAAGACAATTAAAAAAAGGCGAAAAGAAAAATAAATAACCGTGCAGCGGTTTACCATTTTCAAGAAGAAAATGTTCTCATTGACAAAAAGTGTGACAAGAAATAAAAGTTAAGAAATGTGAAGAATTTTTAGCATGCAATTCGGAAAATCCCTTTTAAGATTCCATGACAAAGAGAATTGTTTTTTTTTTTTTTTTTTTTTGATAACACAAACATTTTATGGTTGTTGTCATTCGCACAACATTGCAATGTGAATAAAACTTTTTTTGAATAATAATAAAAAAAGAAAAAAAGAAATCAACTTCAAAACGGATTTACTGAATAAATTTCCAGCTTACCTGATTGTAAAATGTTTGCTAAAATCGTCCAAACAATTACAAAATCAAACAAGGGTGATATGTTCCTGTACTGAAAATATGAGATAAGAAATTATCTAGAGAAAATCAATGTAATAAACAATCAAATCTCATAATATTTATAATGAAATATTTTTGTTATCAAATTGATCATTTTTTTTTTTTTTTTTCGTTTTATTATTCGCGTATTTTGTCTTCCTTTCTACTATACCAAAGTCTTTTATTTTCATAAATTTTTGTCTCGATTCATTTTATTTTTGTTCTCTAATTACTCGAAAGTATGCGGTTAATAAAGTAAATTGGTTTGGTGTGTTGCCTATTAGGCGTATTGCCTGTAGTCGTTGGCTTGTCTTTTATCTTTTATATTTATCACTTTGTAGATTATTCTTTTTTTTTTTTTTGCGAAAATTCTTTGTCATTTTCACAAAGTATATAAAAGCCCTGAAAAGAAAGGAGGACTCTGAGAGAAAGAAAGAGAGATAGGGACAGAGAGAGAGAGAGAAAAATTGAGAAAGAAAGAAAACGAGGCATTTTGCAATCGTATTACATGAATGACAATGGCGTGGGAAGTTTATAAGAAAGTGACTAAAAGACGCAATATGCTTGCACACGATCATACATTCTCGAAGGGAGTAAAAATGCTTCGCATTTACTGGACCAAAATGAGCAATGATTATTTTGAAATGTTGGTCGTCATGACGGTAAGCTACTAGAATCAGTACAACCAAAAGGCATAATACCTGTTCAACGAACACCATCCGATGACAGTATATAAAAGAGTAGCAAAGAAATGGCATTTGACGGAATTCCAACACGAAATATTCATATTGTTGCAACAGACGAAACGTTTATTTCATGTGTTTTCCCCATCTCTCTTGCTCTCTCTCTCTCTCTCTCTCTCTCTCTCTCTCCCCCTCTTTCACTTTCTCCACTCCCTCTATCTCTCTCTTTCCCCCCCTCCCTCTCTCTCTCTCTCTCTCTCTCTCTCTCTCTCTCTCTCTCTCTCTCTCTCTCTCTCTCTCTCTCTCTCTCTCTCTCTTCTCTCTAACATTTGTCTTGTTTGGTCTAACAGAGAGTCTCCCATTTTCGACCGGATGAAAATGACTAGCAAAAGTGCATAGGGAATTGTATATAAAAGATTTCCTTTATTGCTCTCCCTCACATCCAATGCATTCATGCCTGTTCATTTTTTGTGTTTTACCATAACAACATGCCGATTTTTTTTTTCTTCATCTTATCGAAATTGTGCAGGTGTGTTTCATCAGGTGAGTTTGATTATTTGTTATCTCAACAACAACAAAACAAAAAGAATTTCAAGTGTCAAAACTTTCTATATAGGCCTTTCATTTCAACATGTGTGACATTTAATCGTATCCCGTTTTCTCTGACTTTTTTTTAGGTTTGACATATTTGGTCGCCAGTGAAATTCCTTTGAGATTTTCAGCGGTTCAAGTATTTTGTTTTTTTTTTTTTTTTTTTTTTTTTGTATGCCATGTGTCAATTATTATATTCATTTTTCTTTATCATACATGTAACATGGAATTAAAATATGAAAATTCACATCCTTTGAATTATGATTATATTACCGAAACATTACAGATGAGCGACAAAGTGAAGTCATTAGAAAAAAGTCTGTAAATCATAAGCACAAAAGGGTGTGCGCTTATAGTTTAGCATTTGACAACAGTTCCGTTTGAGAGCCAGACCATGTAAAAGTAAATGCTCGAATCAAATACGGCCAGACAAGCTTTTGTGAAAACAAATTTACGATTCCTTTTTTTACATATGAACATGTATGCTCACATGCCACCAAATCACATTGGAATTTGCAAATGAATGCAACGGATAAATGAAAACAAAACTGGGTGCCCGGGAAAAAGGCATACACAATTTGTATTCATTTTCATTTTTATGGTCAACGCAAGAGCGATAGTAGTTAGCACATGATTTATATATAGTATATTCATGGATTAACACGAAAATTCTTGCTGTACTTTAATGAAAAGTCTTTTTAAAGATTAATTTTAGCTTTGAATGGGAGAATTATAGTCAAAATATTTGGCATTGAATGGAATAAAAAGAGAGACCGAGAGACAAGGAGGCAGAGAGATAGAAATGGAGATAGAGAGAGAGATAGAGAGAGAGAGAGAGAGAGAGAGAGAGAGAGAGAGAGAGAGAGAGAGAGAGAGAGAGAGAGAGAGAAAGAGAGAAAGAGAGAGAGAGAAAGAGAGAGAGAGAGAGAGAGAGAGAGAGATAGAGATAGACAGAAAGATAGTAAATGTAAAAGAGCGCGAGCGAACGAGGAAAATATATTCCAATTGGTTACCTTAATTTGTACAAAAATGAGCATTTACCATTGTGATAATTACTTTGGTATTTTCGAAGCATAAACACGCTCAAAACAACAATTCATAATCTGAATGTTTATTTGGGAACTACCTGTCAGAGACAAATGTTCAAATTATAATCACAAAAAAAAAAAAACGATCAACCTGAGCGAAAATCAGCATAAAAATCTCATATGCTATACAACAACTAGCTATGACTTGAAAAAAATCGTTTCAATGGCTCTTCATTGTTATTATAATTTGTTTTGTTTTGTTTTGTTTTTTTTGTTTTATGTTCTGTTTTCAGATTCACAAAGATTATGTTCCCGTAAATCATTTAGCACGTCATGCGTTGACTGTGTATATGCATCCTGTGGCGGTGTTTTTCTCCTTTTCAAATTTATTCCATTGTTTGATAGAACCTTTTTTTTTTCCTACGTTAAACGTAGTACGTTCATTGTATCGGATTTTCTTCTTCTTTAATTATATTTTTGGTATGTTTGATGGGATAATTTGAATAAATTCCGGTCGCAGACATCATATCTACTTCCCTCAATCATTTGAATCGATTAAAGTAGATTATTTGTTCAAATTAAAGCTATTCTCAAATGCTATTGCTCAAAATAAATTATTGCTATTCTCAAAATTATCTAAAATCGCTCATTATATCTGCATAATTTTTACATTGAGTTTACTTGATTGAAAATCATCCCTTAACCGTTAGGGCCTAACGTGTTATTCTTTTAAATAAACTATATTGTCGTCAACGTGGATATATTCATTTTTGTCTAAAGCTTATTTGTCTATGGTCTTTTGGAATACAATTTGCAACATTTTCAATCATTTTCGATTGCATCAATGATATTGAGGTGTACAAAAACTGCGAGGATTTCTCTTACAAGTAATTTCTTTGAAAAATAAAATAAAATATGCACTTTTGTCAATCGATATTCGATAAAAAAAAAAAAAAAAATTTGAAACACGTTTGCGATCGAAGGCGTCCTTTAATTAGGAATTTTATCACGCGTCAGCTGTTTGTCATCAATGGCGAAATAAATCCATTTATTTTTAGCGACTCCCACATTTTTCACGTAGAAAAATCTGTTCGACCATTTAAAATTAGAATATTTCTTTGTACAGCAATGTCATCAATGATAAAAATAAGTAAAATATTTTATTGAAATTATGAACTCTGTAAAGGTTCAGTATACTTTGAATGTATTGGTTTTTCTTTCGAAGAAAATTGAGATAAAAAAAAAAAAAAAAAAAAACTTCGCACAATCTACAAATAAAAACTGTTGAGCAAAATTATTAACAAAATGCAATTTCTTTTTATTTTATTATGCAATAAATAACATTTGTTGCATTTTTTCTTATTCGTACAATGACAACATATTTCAAAAATGCTGTACACAGGATTCGCTATATAAATTGTTATCTTGTCTGAATTTTCTGCTGCTACTGTTGTATCAACGACAACATCATTATCACTGGTAAACTGTATGCATCATAACATAATTAGTATGCATAGTTAGTGTTCAGTTTGCATTTGCATGATACAACATACAGTATATATTGTTGAATCTTTTGTCGAATATTTGTACATGTTTGTTGTTATCCTTTTCGAATAGCACACGGATGTAAATCATAAATCATTTAAACAAAAACTATACTATTCGGACTTTCGATTACAGTTGAAATTGAGTTTTGGTCATTCATAAAATTATACACAAGGCATCGATTGGACGTGTTTAAAATGTTTTATCAATAATAAAGCTCATGACCTTTTGCTCACGCTATCACTGTTACTCTCTCTCTCTCTTTCTAGCTCTCTTCTCTCTCTCTCTCTCTCTCTCTCTCTCTCTCTCTCTATCTCTCGCTCAACCTCTTGCTGTCTCTCTCCTTCTTTCTCGCTCTTTCTCCCTTTCTGAGAATGGGAGCAAATCAAGTTAAACAAAAGATATGAAAAAGTTTAATAAGTGTAGTGTTTGCAGTAGCTGTCCTTGAACATAAACCGAATGCAAATTATCCATATATATGTTTTTATTTTTGAAAGGATTTTTCTGATTTTGTGAAAAAAATCATTCTACTATTTCACCTCTCTTTTTATCCTATTTTATTCACGTCGTTTCTCATTTCTAGTTCCTTTCATTTCCTTTTTTTTTCAATCTTCTCCCAATTTCATTTCTTTTTCACTCTTTCACTCTTTCATTCTTTTATTCTTTCATTCTTCCGCTTCCCTCGTTACATGCATGCCATCTGTTTAGGTGAAAAGTTTTTTTTTTTCGAATGTATGTAAGTTTCTATTTGAATTGGTAAAATGATTGAAAGTTTATACTGTTTGTACATATGAAGTTCAACGTGACACTTGATGCTGTTGATGTGGTTTGTCTGTTTTTTTTTTCCACAGCAACTGATTTGCGTAATATTTGTTGTACTCATAGGACTTTTTTTTTTTTTTTTGGGCTAAATCGATAAATTGATAAATGCATTTGAACTCAAAATACATGGCTCGTTTTGATTCAATAATAACTGGTATGAACATCCATTGTTGAGAAAGAGATAAAATGATGAAATAGAACTTCATGTCGACCCTTATCAATATATTAACCATTCAAAAAGAGAGCCGACGAAAAGCGAAAAAAAAAAAAACAAATATAATAATAACCAATTCCAATGAAATCGTACACAAATGAACGTGGCTTATCATTTTGGACTATCGTCTCAATGGTATTTTTCATCTCATTTCGTTTACTCTCCATTTCTATCTTTAGATCCATCTTTCTCCATCTTTCATATTTTGGTTACGATGCGTGTGCCTGTTTTTGTCATTGATTTGATTTTTACCAACTACTTTACCATTTTTCGAGTCACATAAATTGCCGATATGATTTTTGTATTTAACCATTTTGTTGTTGCCATCACTCAATTTCAGATTGACTTTGAACACAAACGAGAAGAAAAATCAGATGAAGAAAAGAATGAGAAAAAAGAAAAAGAAAAAAAAAATAATAATACGTATAATGCAAATGGATATTAAACAATTTATTTTCGCAATAAACGGAAAACCAATAAAAATAAATGATTTGAATGTTGTATTCATAGAAGTGTTTAAAATGCTACAAACGATTTTCATTGTCTATATTAGATCAATAAACTATTTTGATATAGTTCGGACTTTTTTTTTTTTGTCTTTCCATGATTCGAGTCAATCGATTGAGCAATAGTTAAATTGGATATTTCGATTGGAAAAGTCGCCGTTTATTTTTCCATAAAAATAAATGGAATATGATGATTTTGGTTTTTTTTTTTTTTTTTGATTCGGATATTTGACGTCAAATCAATAGATAAAATGTCTGATTGTTTTCTTTTTGATCTTTCCACATAATTCAAAAATTCGTTTTTTTTTTCTCTTCCTATCTCTCTCTCTCTCTCTCTCTCTCTCTCTCTCTCTCTCTCTCTCTCTCTCTCTCTCTCTCTCTCTCTCTCTATCTCTATCTCTATCTCTATCTCTATCTTTCTTTCTCCCCCAATTAAAAAGTAATTTATGTCTGAAGCAACAAGACATCACGTTTTTCATCTTGACGATAATAACATAAATTTTACGACAAAATATTGATTATGTTTATGTGGAAAAACAATGTGAAAATTTAAGTTTATTGAATTTTCGGTGTGATTTTCGTACGCCTTTTTCTCCAAAATTATGCGCATTCATTTACATTCAATTATGACGAAAATAGGTGTAAAAAAAAATGTGTAAACAGCATTCGACAGCTAAAGGATAGATGTGAAGAAATTGAAATGGGTGCACATTTTCGTGAGAATTTTAGGATACAGATAAAGTTTGTCACTTGTCGAGCTTTCAATATTAAATTTTTGTAACTAAGTTATGCATAACATGGAACATTTGTTTAATTATCTAAGGACTCCACTTGCAAATCGTTACACAATTAACGCTTCATTTGAGAATATCTACAACGGTTTTAGTGACACACACAAAGAGAGAGAGAGAGAGAGACAACCGGCAAACTGAACACTCGGCATGCCATTTTATATTTGTTCGTAAGTGAATATGCCATTCTCACTTTTCTCTTGCGGTAATAATATGGTTTAACTCGCTCCTTTTTTCTATTTCTCTTTCTCTCTGTTTGCATTTCCATTCCTTTCTCCAATTATTTCAAACATTCTCGTTCTCGTTCTTTCTCTCTCCCTCTCTTACCATCTTTAATTCTCTCTTTCTCTCACTCTCTTTCTCACTCTCACTCTCACTCTCACTCTCACTCTCACTCTCACTCTCACTCTCTCTCTCTCTCTCTCTCACTCTCTCTCTCTCTCTCACTCTCTCTCTCTCTCACTCTTTTCTCACTCTCTCGGCCTCAATCGTAAAGAATAAAATCCTTATTTGTCTTTGGAAGTTTAGTGGTTAACCGAAATGAAATGCGTATGTGACCTAATTTGAAAATCACTGTTATATATGCTATAGTTTATATATTTGTAATGAAAATATGCATCTGTTTTGGCCTCATGTAAATCGTGGAATTTGAAATAAGTTTTGTGTTTTTGTGCTTACGCCTTGTCCGCCTTGCCCTTGAATATTTAGTGTAAAAGTGCATAAAGCTTTCATCCTCACAACTTTTTTGTAATTTTTTCTCCCATTTCATGAATGAGTGTATACACTAAATATACAATTTATCAGCAAACATCCGAATGTAATATTACTGGAATGGCAATGTAGTCGTGCATAACATGTGAACACAAAAAGAAAGCATGAAAAAAGCGCTTGAGAAGGAAAAAAAACCATCTACGGAAAAATAAATAACGAAAGAGAGGAAGAAAGAACGAAAAGCTAAACAAAACAGAACAAAAAAAAAAAAAATTGTGCAAACAAAGAGGCGCTCTTTTCCGCTTCAACTACATTTTTATGCACTTATGGTTGATCTCACTTCGGTTAACAAATAGTAGCCTCTACGTCGATTTGTCTTCATTTATTTGGCATGAGCAGATGAAAGGAATAAACCGTGCGAGAAAATACAAATATTGTCATGCCAATGTGAATAAACAATT
Organism: Resseliella maxima; assembly: GCA_029041755.1. Taxonomy (NCBI): domain Eukaryota; kingdom Metazoa; phylum Arthropoda; class Insecta; order Diptera; family Cecidomyiidae; genus Resseliella; species Resseliella maxima. The sequence goes on from JAQOWM010000143.1 coordinate 691,672, forward strand.
TCATTTCCGATGTGCACTTTTATTTTATCCACTAAACTGTTTGTAAATTGGTTCATTTTACATTTTGATTGTTACCATATTTTGCGAAAATTCGATCACACATAGAGTAAAGATTGGTTATCAATCTTTTACCAAATCTCATTTTATTAGTAGTCATTTTTCGTGTATATAAAACGCACACCAAAAGATAGACACACACACACACAAGCTCTGAACGATTTTTCACCAATAAAATTAATCATGTGTATTCTCAGTGCAGATTATTTCAACACCACAATATATTACTTAATCTGTTCGCTTCGATGCAAGTGGAAATCGAATTTTCTTCCACAAAAATCAGAAAATGTCAGACGCATGCCTTCATTCTTCTTTCTTCAGCATTATTTCATTTGTTTCAATTTTAAATTCATAATAAATGGTCATAGTAGATTTCTTTTTTTTCTTTGACTTCTGTAGCACAATAATACACGGGCTTAAGTGTATTTGAGAAAATTCAGAGAAAGAGAGAGAGAAAGAACGAGAAAGAAAGAGAGAGAAAGAACGAGAGAGAAAGAGAGAGAGAGAGAGAGAGAGAGAGAGAGAGAGAGAGAGAGAGAGAGAGAGAGAGAGAGAGAGAGAGAGAGAAAGAAAGATTTACCGAAAGATTGAGAGAGGAATTGAAATTGAGAATGGTGAAAAAAAAAAAATGCTTGAGTTAATTTTATCCCTATTTCACGGTTGAGTTTGTCGATATGAAACCAAAAACAGACACAAATCATATATGATGAAAGATTTACGAAATTATTTTGTTAAGATATATCGACAAGAAAGAGGCAAAAGAAAACCTTTATCCCTATGCTATTTCCGCATCTTTTCTTGTTCGTTTCACATTTAGTTGTTGTTATTGTTACGTCGAGCCAAATATCAAATAATCAAACAAAGGCAAAAAAAAGAAGAAGAAAAAAAAAATTCGCCCACAAAGCTTTAATCTTATTTCTTTTTATTCGTTTAATTCAATGGTTTAGTTCGTTGACGCGGCTGTATAAGCATACGTTAATTTTATTTTTCGTCATTGTACTGTTCTGAATGTTTGTGAACATATACTTTATTGTTAACATTCAATTCAATTGTTTAGCCTTTTTGTTTGAGGTGGAGAAAAATTATATTACTTTTGTCATCTACATGATTTCCGAAAAATTTTCCTATTTTGCGACAGCATTTTCTCTCATTTCATTCGCCGACTCACTCACTCCCTATTTTTTTTTTTCATGCTCTTTCTCTTACTAAACATCAAATCATGCTCTTCCTGCTTTTTTTTTCTACTCATTCTCCCTCCATTTCTGAATGTCGCTCATTTATTTCAAATTGAAGTTAATGCGCTTTCACTTGGCTTCAGTATAATTATTTTGGGCTATTCAAATTGACGACACATATTTCCTTTATTATCAAAATTTAATATCTTTTTATTTCTTATTGACCATTTTGCAATCTCATGACTCAATTCAAATCTTATGGTACAATTGCACGAAGAAGCCCAGATTGTTTATTTCCAATTTGGAAATTGAGTTTCTTTATTTGAAATTCGAAACATTCAACAATGCAAAACTATATGAAATAATTCCGTTAAAATAATCGATTAACATGATTTTCAATTTCTCAATAATTTTCAAGTGGCAAAAAGGTTGCTGCCCACTCGGTAATGGTTCATTTGATTGTAGAGAATACAATACAACTTTAAACTTTTTCACTTATACGGAATAAATCGCAAAAAAATCATTTAAATATTATTGAAAAAAAAAAGTTGAGCGTTTTTAATTAGCCATAGCACAATAAGCATGAAAATCACCGAAAAATATTGCTGCTCAAATGAGCAATGAAATCAACCACAGGAATAGAATTTTTTCGACAAATCTTCAATGCCAACTGTAAACACATTCATGCATTGTCAAGTGAACTGTAACAATACATTTATCAAGATGATAAAATTCCTTGTCCTTGTTGATGACTTGGGTTCAGAGCAACTTTCTTTTTTTTTTTTTTTTTTTTTTTTGCTGTTGTTACGGCAATCAAATCAATATTAAATAAGAGGTTTGTTTACTACAATTACTTTGAATATCCGATTTTTGTAATATTCATGATGAATTTTCGCATTCACAACATGTATTTTTTTGAATATTTCGCATTTTGATGAACTTTGTTTTTTCTTTGATTTCTTTTATTCATCAATAACAGAATATCATCGGAATTGTGAGTGTATTGATCGACATTTTATTTTTTTTTTTTTTTTGATTTCCCATTTGCTTCCGTCATCTCTAGACGGTGAATAAGATTGAAAATTATTTTTCTCTTTGCTTTCAATACGGTTACCGTTATATTGTATCGATTACGAAAACTGATCCAAAATGTGCAATAAAAATATATAAGTTTGATTGAGTAGTTTCTATTTGTTGAATACAATGCAGCGATTAAGAATACAGTTGTTTGTGAGAAATGGTATTCACAATTGTAATGCAATTCCATCAATACATTCAATTGAATTTTTCTTTGATAGTTCATCATTTTTGTTTGATTGACATCATAAGCTTCTTTTCTATTGGATTAAATTACTTGGCAACAACCACAATTTACAATATGAATTTGACATACACATTCGTTGCATAACAATTCAATATAATAAATAATCGAGAACATTCAATGAACAATTTAATTATACATAACAAATCAGGAATGTTGCTCTGTTGTCGATATTGTTTTCATAAATTGAGCGAATACTATAAAATATATTCATTGTTAGAACATAATTTAAGTATAATTATGCGATTATCGATGCTTTCATTATTTTAACAAATGATAATGAAACCAAACATTTTGAAATTGATTTTTAATCCGTCATTGCATTTACATTTTGCTTAAATGATTCAATTATCTTCCCTTTTGACCTAATGTCAAGTAATATTTAAGTTGATAAAAAGTTGCCACACTCGAAATCATTATATATTTGTGAATGGTACTTGAATGTTCATTGATGAAACCGATGAAATCAATAGCTTCACACCACGTTCAATTCGTGGAAAATCTTCGGCTTTGCGTAATCAACACCGTAAAGTAAATTGATTCGAAAGAAATCACACACACACACAAAGTATCCAACACCAATTTGGTGTCTTATTCAATTTGAAAAATTTTGAGTGTCTAAAATTGGAAATGCCAAAGTATATAAGCTTTCTACAACCAAAAGAACTCTAATCTGGGATTTGTGGCATAGAAATAAAGAAGCGGGGAAAAAACAATAGAGGGGGAGAGAGAGAAGGAGAGAGAGAGGGAGGGAGAGAGGGAGAGAGAGAGAGAGAGAGAGAGTGAGAGAGCGAGAGAGTGAAAGAGAGCGAGAGAGAGAGAGAGAGAGAGAGAGAGAGAGAGAGAGAGAGAGAGAGAGAGAGAGAGAGAGAGAGAGAGAGAGAGAGAGAGAGAGCGAAAGAGAATAAAAGAAAGATAAAAAAAAATGAAAGAAGACGTAAGTGATGAGAGAAGAAAAAAGGACTAAAAAGCGAGAAACCAAGTGAGATAGACATTAATAATGTAGGAGTAAATTAACGAGTGCATAGAAATGCATACAAATGCATGTAAGTTTGAACATTTTGAACGTTGTAAATAATTGCTAATTTTCCGAAATTATTTATTAACCCTATATGTACGTATACAATTGAAATGCGAATAACTTTGCGATATTTCAAGCGATTTAGATTCGCTCGACGTCATTTGCGCCCATCTTCTATTGCATTTCGGTCTTATTGTTTCTTTCCATTGTGTTTACGTGTGGAAAACTTTGGCAAAAAAACAGCAAAAGCAAAAGAAGAAAAGCCAACTATACAAGCAACACACATCAAATGCACTGTTCCGGATTGAACATTGAAAAATATTTGGCGCGCAAAAAAAACTATTAAAAATTCCATTTTTATTGCAACAATTAGTTTCTAGTTAATTGGAGGGTCTCAAATGATACTTACGTCGAATGAATTCTCTTTATATTTAAAAGCTATAATTGAGGGGAGCGTTTTTTTTTACTTTTTTTTTTTTTTTTTTTTTGAATCGTAGAAATGGAAATCAGAAAGAAAATCAAATCTTAAATTGTTTGTCACTGTTTATTTTTAATTTGTTGCGAGAGTTTTGAAATGCGTAACACAAAATGAAATTTCCGCACGAAATATTTTTAATTAAAAACTTTGGTTTTTTATTGCTTTAATTCTGAATATTTGTGGCAACAAAAATATCAAACATTTTACTGCAGTAAATTTAATGTAATTTACAAATAATCTTTGAATATCTAAACACTCATTCACTCTTTAACATTTGCAATTTTCAAATGAAAAGCATTTTATTTTATTTTATTGAACTGGATTATCTGTTTTCAACTTAAAATGTTTTTAGTTTTGAGCAAATTTCCCAAAAAAAAAAAAAAAATGAAAAAAAAAACAAAATTCCGAACGGTTTTTCTACTCGTCAAAATACACCATACAACATACACTAGGAAATATCGAAATGTTAAAATCGGATGAATCGCAATACGAATAATTGTCTCCAACATCTGCTTTGTCCAAAGTTCAAAATGATACTAATTCGGTTGGCAGTTGAAATGAGCTGTTTCACTTGATCATCACCGTGTCTCTGATCAGCCCGAAGTTATTTTGCTGTTGAGGGAAAGTGTGTTTTGAAATCAATTGTTTATTAGAGTGTGTTGAGCTGGTCGGAATGCTACATGTTGCCATTTGAATGAGTCAGTCGGTCGGTTAGTTGGCTGGATAGATGGATGGATGGATGGATGGATAGCTGGATGGTTGGGGGCTGTTTATATCTGTTCGTATGCGATGCGAAAATTGAAAACAGCTTGCCGAGGTAGTATATAGACTCCACCATCCATCCGGTGCGAGTGTATGTACTGCAATGGCACGCATGTGACGCTTTCCTTTACGTATACGCTGTTGATTTTCTTTCTAAACCAGTTTTCCATATAAACAAAACGAGATTACACCATTTTTTCAGTTTTCTAAGTAGCAACAAAAAACTAAACACCATCTTAACCAACAAAACTAATTCACAACATGTTTCAGATTTGCTATAAAAATTATTTTTTTTTTTCTTTTTTTTATAAACTCTTAGATGTTAATAAAACTACACCTTGTTCCGTTTTCTTCACATTTTATGAAACTATAAAACAAAGTTATTTGTTGAAGTCTTTTGACCTCGAAAACCACATTGGAATATCTTGCTCACTGATAATTGTATCAATAAATTTAAATATTTGGCACACAATTCGTTTTTCTTTTTTTTTTTTTTCTTAATTAAAACATACTAGAATTTTATATCCCTAATACAATAGAGAATTTACATGAAATGTATTTTTGTGGTTATTTTCGGGTCCGAATCAACTAATTATTCATAAATGACAATATGAAGAAAACCCCCAAATGAATGTATACCCCCGATGACAATACGAGTTGGAAAATTATACAGCTTCATTAAGATCAAGTCTTTTAATACACAAAAAAGCGACCCATTTTTAAGAAGCCATACCACCCCAAAACATTATCGTTTAATAAAAAAAAAAAAAAAAAAAAAAAAAACGTTTGCTACACATAAATACATAAACACTCAATTGAGTCTGTTGTATTTTTTATTATATTTTCTATACTTGTTTATTGTATTCATTCCACATTCTAAATGCCTATGAAGTATGACTCGGAATTAAATGACTGAACAATGAATTTAGATTGTTTGTTGTAAGGATTTAATTTCAACGTATTTATATTCATTCAGGTTTTTTTTCTTTCTTACCAATTTCCTGTGAGGGTTTGTCAATCCTTTTAAAATCTAACAGACACATTTTTGAATCGATTTGGATATTATGTGTTGAAAATAAAAGTTAAGCGCGCCTTGAATCAAGTTTTATTATTCTTTGTGTAGCCGTTTCTCACATTTGTTTGAAAATATGTTTTATACAGTTGAAAATATATTCTCTTTCTTTTAGTAATTATTTTTTCGGTTAATCAAAATATCAAAATATCACAAAAAAAAAAAGAAGAAAAAAAAACAAAGATTCATTCCTCAAGAACAAGAATTGATTTTTTTCAGAATAATCTTGAGATTCAATCACAATCATAAGCAACGTATCCTAAGAGGTATTCTATTTGATATTTTCTCTAATGATTTAATGTAATATTACATTCAAAACATAATTTATGAAATACGATATTTTATATAAAAGACTCATCATATCTTGTATCCATATGTATTGACTTTATTATCATGTTTGTTCAGTTTTTGCAAAATGTATATAAAAAAAAAAAGCATTGAATAAATGCCAAATTTGTCATCTTGCTAATAATAACATTTGATGAATAAAAGAAAGAAGAAGAAAAAAAAAAACTGAATAAACTGTGTATAGTTCGTTGACCTGTTGTTGCATGTGTACGCTGATGGTTCGAACTCAACATGAGGTGACGGCAAACTTTGAGGTAATCACCAAATTCACTATTTCCAGAAATTTGGATTTTGCTGAAGTCGACGTTCAAAGTTTTGATACCACGTTTGAATTGTTGACAATGGAACAAATGTTTCCGATAGATTTGGTACCATTTGTGCTTGTGTTACAGCAAAACTGCTTACAAAATTTACAAAATTCTCAAGCATCTTTTGGCCAAATTGTACATAGCTCGATGTGGTTGTCTAAAAATTAATACATTTTTTAAAATATTAAATTAAATTTAATTGATTTATTCTTTTTTTTCATCATACAAAAATGAACAACTAAAAGAAAAGAAGATTATTTGTCAATACTGACCGTAGCTGGTACTAACTGTGAAACAGATGCTTCTGGTTCAAATGATACACCAATTTGGGCAGTATGTGATATTGGCTGTGAACCAAACACATTAAACTGAGACATGGCCGCTGTCAATCCATTTGTTTCCATTTCATCTAATTTTTTCAAATTGGATATTTTGAATATGGCCGATGGTTTTGCATTTGATATATAACCTAATTAATGAAATCAATGAAAAGCAAAAACAAATCAATGAATTAAATTTGCTCAGTAATCGTTTATAAAAACATAAAACATTTGTCAAATGAAAAAAAAAAAAAAAAAAACCCCGATTAAATTCCGTTTGTTTCGTTCAATAAACGTTACCTAAATATTGCCAATTTGGTGGTGCATTTGGATCAGGCCAACTAAAGTAAACCGAACCAGCTATGCCAGCCGGCAAAGGAATTGATCCTGTCAAAAATATCACAATGTGATTAATATTATCGGCTTCAGGTATGTTTAACAAGAATTTTCCTTCTTCTACTTGCTGAAAGTCCATTTGAACCTGTCAACGATAAAAAAAAAGAAGACCAATTGCATAAGTGTGATCAACAATTGAATTTTTTTTTTTTCGGCCAAAATGTAATTAGAATATTCTAGATAGAATGTTTACTCACCAATCGTCCAGATACAATACAGCCCAACATTTTAAAATCTAATTAATATCACTCAATAAGATCGAAATGAATTATTTTTACTAGTTAAAATGTATAAATTTCTGAATGTGCACATAAAAAAAAAACGCAAAGCAATCGCGACAAGAATACTTCTGGAAAGAAATCGAGTTCAAAACGTAAACAACGGAGAAAAAAAGCAAATTTCAATTGTATTATTACTGCGTACATGTGTTGCTATATATGAACAATTCCGCAGTGTTGTGGCGCGAAATGTCAATCAAAATGGATGAGTTCAATGCTAAAATGTCATTGCCGATTTTTTTTAACGCAATTTTTGCATTGTAAATTTGTTTACAGTCGGCAAAACATAAAATTTGAAATGAACGATAAAAAGAATTCAACAAAAGATATTCCAAAATGGACAAAATATGCTGAAACATACGATCCAATTCGTATTGGATCAATTGATGGTGAAATAAAATAATTTTCTGTTAAGAAAAATAAAAATAGAAATTAATAATTTTCTGTTTTAGGAAGTGACACATATCCACATGACAATGGAATTGTTCGAGCTATAAATTCACATTATCAGCCAAATGAAAGAGTTGTTGGCAATCCAAAGCACACAATTTTTATTGGAAGATTACATCTAAAGACTGATGAGGTAAATGTTATGAACGCTTTGGAAAATAACAAAAAATTTAGATGGATTTTCTGGTAAAAGTGTCATCAATCTGAAGAGAACATTACAATTTTTTAAAAAAAAAATTTGTTCGTTTAACAGAGAAATCTAAAAATTTTGTTTTCATTTAACAGGACACAATCCGGCGAAAATTTCGACGATATGGTAATATAGTAAATCTTCGTGTGGTGCGTGATGCAGTTACTGGAATTTCAAAGCAATACGCATTTGTCGAGTATGATTCAAGTTCAAGTGTAAAAGATGCAATTTATGATATGGATCAACGAATCATAGACAATAGAGAAATTATCGTCGATCATGAACATGAACGGCGACTTGATGGATGGAAACCACGACGATTAGGCGGTGGTTTTGGTGGTAAGAAACGGAGAAAATCTTTTTTAATGAATAACTTAGTAATTTTACAGAATAATTATGGAATTTGTCAGTCATTTAAGCTTTTTCCAACAAATTTCTGACATTTTTTCGACAGATTTCTTGACATTGAAAATGATTTTGAAATTAACTGAAGTGACGCAATTTGAACAATAAATCAGACCGAATATTTTTATGATATTTATGTTGACATGACATTTATTGAAAAGAAAAAAAAAAAAATTAAAAAATATTTCATCAATTCAAAACAAAACAAAAAAAAAATTTATGTAAAATGTAATTATAATTTCATTTGTTCTATTTTGTTTTCGCACTAGGTAAAAAAGAATCGGGACAATTGAGATTTGGATGCAAAACAAGACCATTTCAACGACCATATGATTCAAGTAAACCAATGACAAGTAGTCAATTGAAAGAAGTTTTTCGACATCAGAAATATAATAAATAGAAAACAATTTAGTTTAAAGAGTAAAATTAACGCATTTTTTTTTCCTTGAAATTAATTAAATGATGAAAAATTTCAGCAAAAATTAATTTATTTTCTTTTTAAACTGTAAACATGCAATAGAATTCTTTTTACAGGCAGATTTTCCCATGAAGCCAAGAAAAAAACAAATTGTGAAGACGATTTATCACTGAAGAACAGCAGCATTTGCAACAACACTGGGATTATTAACAACTTCACCAAGACTTTCCAGCAATTCTTTACGATAATCATCGAAATCACCATCGATCTGAAATGAATTCAAATTCAATTTAATGATGAAATGAATACATTTGAAATATTTATTTGATTTGCAAAACAAAATCAGAAAAAGAAAAAGAGCAAAAAAAAAGACCTTTTCATGCGGTAAAAGAAAAGAAAAGAAAAAAGAATTATGAAAAATATTTACCTCGTTAATAGTTTGATCTTCAATAACATACAATGTACAATTGGTTTCTCGAATCAATCGTTCGTCGTGACTAACAATAATAACGCCACCATTGTATTCATTAATTGCTTCAGCCAATGCATCAATTGATTCAATGTCCAAATTGTTTGTTGGTTCATCAAGAATCAACACATCTGGAGCACTTAAACAAAGTTCAGCCAATGCAACACGCGCCTTTTGACCACCAGATAAATCTTTCATTTTTATTGTATGCGCATGACTGACCAATCCAAATGAGCCCAATGCTTTTCGAGCCTTTTCATGCGGTAAATCGAATAAACGTTGTAAATATTCGGCGGCACTTTCTTCAGCTGTTAAATGTTCACCGGAATGCTGATCAAATCGCCCAATATGCTATTGAAAAGAATATTTTCCATTTAATTTAGACATTTTTTTTTTTGTTTTGTGAAATCAACATTAAGATGGTCATGATAAACAATGTGTCAAAAAAACAAAACATACCAAACGATGATTTTTACGTTGTTCGCCTTGTTTGGGCTCCAAATCGCCAACCAATAATTTCAAAAATGTCGATTTTCCCACACCATTTGGACCAACAATTGCAATACGACTCGTTAAATCAATACCAAAATCAGTTTTAATGAACAATGGTGGTTGCCCATCGAAATTGAAGGTAACGTCTAGGACAAAGAAGAAGAAATTATTTTCATGCATTTTTTTTTTTGCTTCATAAAATTGATTTCTTAATTAAATAAACTTACTGTGTAAACCCAAAATTGGTGGTTGAAGTGGTGGTGGATCGGGAAATCGAAATTTAACAACATAATCTTTAGGTCTCGATAGTAATTCTTGTGGTGCATCATCATCATCATTCTTTTGATTTTTGCTACGATTCTTTTCCTGTTTTCGTGTCAATACTTCTTTTTGTTTCTTTTCGGCGGCCTTCTTTGATTGACCATGTGCTTTTAATTCTTTAATTCGTTTTTCTTGTTTTTCAAATTCTTTAATTTGTTCACGACGTTTTTGCACAAACATTTTCTTAAACATTGAATAATTGCCTTTGTAATAGTATAATTTTTTATTGTCTAAATGAATAATTTCATTGCAGACATTATCCAAGAAGCTTTGATCGTGAGATACAATCAACAATGTTTTTTTCCATCCTTGCAAGTAACTGAAAGTGAAAATAAATTCGTGAAAAATGCAGAAAAAAAAACCCCCTAAAATCGATTAATAGATTTGGTAATTTACTTATCAAGCCAAATGACGGCATTTAAATCCAAATGATTGGTCGGTTCGTCGAGCATTAAAAGTGTTGGTTCCAAGTAAAGTGCACGTGCAAGTGAAACACGCATACGCCAACCACCAGAGAAATTTTTCGTTGCACGATCTTGCATGGCTTTGGAAAAACCTAAACCGGCTAAAATACGTCGGGCACGTGGTTCAGCCGAATCAGCATTGATTGCTTTCAATTCAGCATATACATCATTTAATTCATCTTGAACATCTAAATCGCCACTTTCAATTTTTGTCTCCAATTCAGCGCATTTTTTTAATAAATTTGTACGCTTTACATCGGCATTTAAAATGGTTTGTACGGCTGTATAATCATCAGCAACAACTTCTTGTTCACACAGTAATACATCAATATTTGGTGGTATTGCAAATGCTCGCGTTGCTATGTGACGCAATAATGTTGTTTTACCATGACCATTTGGACCAACTAAACCATATCGGCGACCATTTGCAATCAATAAATTTGCATTTACAAATAAATCATTTCCTTTTGCTGAAATTGTAAAATTCTCAATTTTTATATCAACCGCATGTTCCATGGCAGCTTTTTGTCCAGCAGTTTTTTGCACTTGTGACATTGTAAAATTAGAATCCAGCTCAGATTGACCTTGGCCACCTTTTTTCGTTAATGCTTCCATTTGTTTTTCATAATCTTGTTGTTTTTTCAATTTTTTCTTTTCTTTGTTCGTAACTCGTTTTTCCTTCTTTTCAATCACCTCTTCATCTTCATTTACTGGTGATGGTGTATCGCTTGGTTTGTCAGTTTCTTGCATAGTTTCTGATTTTGATTCTGGTTCTGGTTCTGGTTCTGGTTCCGGTTCCGCTTCGAGTGGAGTATCTACCGGTTCTGGGTCTGGTTTAGATTCTACAACAGGCGTTTCCACTGATTCATCCAATTTTACATTCGCCAATGATTCAGCTACAGCATCTGAAAATATAACAAAAAATTACATTATTTTAAATAAATTTAAAAAAATATTTGAGAATAAATATATGTTGAGTGACAATTCTCTAGACACTTGTTGAATTATTTGTTTTGATAAAATCTTTTTTTCTTTTCAATTTCAATAAAAAAAAAATTAAAAATCTAGAAAATAAGCTCAAAATTACCTTCAACATCAAGTAGTTCATCTTCATTGGAAAGTTCATCTTCTTCAATTTCAATGTTTTTCTTGTTTTTCTTATTTTTCTTTTTATTGCTAGCAATTTGTGCAACTGGTGCTTCATCTTCGGATTCGACATTTAAAGCTAATTTATCATCATTGTCATCGCTATCATCAGACCAATTGCCTTTTTTATTCTTTTTGCCTTTCTTTTGAGCTGATTTTTTGGGCGCTGGTTTGGTTTCATCCTCATCATCATTATTATCTGGCCAGTCATCATCATCTTTTTTCCCTTTTTTACCTTTTTTCTTTGATTTGGCTGCCTGTTTTGATGGTGCATTCGATGATACTTCACTTGCAACATCGCTTCCTACATCATTTTCATCGTCAGAAACATTATTTCTGGCTTTATTTTTCTTCTGCAAATACACACAATAAATATTCATATTAACACTTTCACTTTATTTCATTATGCACACATACACGCACACACACACACACACACATACACACAATTTTAATTCACAATTGGACTAATTTTGTCGTACCTTGTCCGATTTTTTGGCAATAGCAACTGGTTCATCGTCATCGCTATCATCACGTTTGCCTTTTCCCTTTCCTTTTTTCTTTTTCGATGATGATTCTTCAATATCAAAGGTTTCTGGTGCATCATCATCGCTCCAATCATCATTTTTTCCTTTTTTACCTTTGCCTTTTCCGCCTTTTTTCTTTGATTTTGTGCTACTATTCGTGATATCGCTATCAGCCAAAGATGATACTTTACTCACTGAATCATCGAAATCATCATCAAAATCTTTCTTCTTATTTCCACGTTTCTTTGACATTATTTCCGTAATTTAGCTAAATATGCGATATACAAAAGAAATATATACAAAAAATTACACGACTATAGAAATTAAAAAAAACGAAAATTGCAACAAAAGAAAAAGAGTCGAACGATTGAAAATTTTTTTTGTTTTACAATTTTTGGAATATATTGGCGTACACTTTTCAAAAAGTAAAAAAGTAAAAAAAAAAAAAAAGAAATTTCTTTTAGTTGTGAAATTCGTATGGCTTAAATTGCACAAATGTGTGCAATTTTTGTGAAAGAGCGTAAACGTAATTTTCTAACACGTTCGACGTATCACTTTCTGTTCGCACTGTCGCGTGTATTAAACTGTCAATATGCACAATCACATGTGCGCGCTCTTTTCACATAAACACACAAACACATTATCGAAACATATACATTGTATTATATCGTTTCGTATCTGTCAAATGTACTTTGCAATCGAAGAGTCTTTATTTCAATAACAAAACAAATTCACCACAAAAATCTAACATGTATTTGTGCATTGAGCCGGGTGAATTTTTTTTTTTAAAATAAACAAAAATAGTTTTTTTTGTCTAACATTTTGTAATTAGATTTTATTGCTTGGCCAATCAATTGAGTGTTTTATGTATTTGTTTGGATTTTATTTGGATTTTGACAAATGAATCATTTTAAACATTTATTTCAGAATTGATTATTTTTTTGTTTTAATATCAATTCAGTGCAGTTTGACCAACTGTAAAAAAAATACCCATTCCGACATACGCAGTTGAATAAAATGCAAAGCGAATATGGTGAAATTACTCTGAATGACTGTCGTAATTTGCTTGTCATTCGATCGTAAAGAAGATAGAAGCGCTATAGCCTATCATCATAATAGTTTGATATTTATTGTTGGTTAAATAGTTTGGCGGTTTTCTCTATCTATAATCACTTTTTGTTTTTTGTTTTTCGATTCAACAAAATCCCATTTTCATTTTATTTGTTCACGTAAGTAAAACAAAAAAAAAAAAAAAAAAAAGTAATCAAATCGTATTTGGTATTGCTTTGTCATTCCAATTTGAAAAAAATGGCAGACAAAAAAAATTCTTATACAAATTTCTTTACCGATGTATGGCGGTTTTATTGTTTCTATAAATACATAACATTGGCAGAAACATTAAATCTCCATTGATTTTCTTGTTTATGTAATCGAATTTATAAATATGACTCACAAGCATATTAATTTTTTTTTTCTCTCTTTCTCTTCGTTTCATTTGTCAATGGTTTTTCATATAGTCTTTTTGATTCTCTCGATTTTTCACAACATAAATCATGGATGCGTTGAGTGCACACTTGAAAAATATCCGAGTTCCTTGCGGCAATGATAATGTCTATAAAGATGAATGCGTTTATTCATATGATACACCGGTAAGTTAGTAATTTTTAATTCAAATCAATGTCAATAGTTATATTGCTAAAATTTAATATATTTTGAACAAAAATGTATCATGATGATCATTAATTTTATTTTTTTTTTCCTCTGTGTACAATTCAACTTATTAGGAAACTCCAACCGGTCTCTATGTGAGTTTAACATCATTTCTTGGCTTTGGTCAAGAGTATGTCGAAGGTTATTACAAAAAGACTGGCAATGCGGTATTTTTGCACATTTATCGTGAAAAAATCGAAATTCCCGGATCAAATGAACCACAAACAGATGGACCAGAGAAGAAAATTACACGTTTGGCCATTGGCGTTGAGGGTGGCTTTGATCCAAATGAAAATAAACGCAAATTCGAATACAAAGATCATTTAAATGTTGTTGTTTTTCCAAATGCCGTTAAATTACCATATCCCAATGTTGATTTTCCATTGCAGGTAAATGTGAATATTAAACCAATTTTGTTTATCGCATTAAATAATAATTTTAATTTAATTATTACAAAATACATCTAAATTATTTTAACATCGAAAATAATCTTTTGAAATGACGACGTTCAATTTACGAATTTATTTTAGGTTAGCAATGCAGTTGATGCAATTATGGCAGCTGAATCGATAACAGCAAAATTGGAAAAAGATGCATTAACTGGCACATGGGATGGTGAAAAACGTCAAGTGTCTCAATATGCAAATAATTTGCAACAATTAAATAATGATAAAAAAATTCCACCATCCAATTGGAAATGTGAAAAATGTGATTTAACCAATAATTTATGGTTAAATTTAACTGATGGTTTGTGTTTAGTTTTTGATACAATATTTGTAATATTTATGCGATATTTGAATATTTATAAGATTACTCATATATCATAAATATTCGAAATGTTTAGTAAATATTTGATTGATTTTTGTCTATAAATTAGAAAAAGATAAATTAAAAAATGTTGTGTCTTTTATTTCTCTTCCCCCTCAAGGTTCGATATTATGCGGTCGACGATTTTTCGATGGTACCGGTGGTAATGATCATGCAATTCAACATTATAATGAATGCGGTTATCCATTGGCTGTAAAATTAGGAACAATCACGCCCGATGGTAATGTTCTAGGGACTGAGAACCCCTTATGAATATATATATATTCATTAGATGTTTGCAATATTTGCAGAATATTTACAATATTTATCTTTATTTTCATTTGCTGTTTCCCCCCAGGTACTGGTGATGTGTTCAGTTATATTGAAGATGATATGGTTGAAGATCCAAATTTAATTGAGCATTTGGCACATTTTGGTATTAAAATCAATCAATTGGAAAAGACTGAAAAATCAATGATTGAATTGGAATTGGATTTAAATCAACGCATTGGCGAATGGAGCATTTTAACTGAAAGTTCAAGTAATTTAGAGCCAATTTCTGGACCTGGTTATACTGGAATGAAAAATCTCGGCAATTCATGTTATATGAATAGCGTTATGCAAACATTATTTACAATTCCCGATTTTATTGATCGTTATGTAACAAAAGCGTCACAAATTTTTGAAAAATATCCCAGTGATCCAGCCAATGATTTCGATGTTCAATTGTAAGTAGTTTTTTTTTTCTTTTCTTTTTCATGAAAACTCCATTTGATTTTCAAATTTGAAAAAAAAAAAAAAAAAAAACAACATGAAAATCATTACAATTTGATTTTCAGCGCAAAACTTGGCACCGGTTTATGGAGTGGAAAATATAGCAGTGTTGCTGACAATTCATTGGATTCCGAAAGCACAGGAATTTCACCGGTTATGTTTAAAAATGTAATTGCTAAAAATCATAAAGAATTTTCTAGTAAATTACAACAAGATGCCCAAGAATTTTTATTGCATGTAATCAATGAATTGGAAAAGCATAGTCGAAACGATACAAATCCAGCCGATGCATTAAAATTTTTAGTTGAAGATCGTGTTGAATGTTGTACCAGTGGTAAAGTAAAATATACAAAACGCGATGAATATTGCCTTCCATTGCATATACCAATGAAACAGGCAACAAATTTGGCCGAAGTTCGGGAATATGATGAAAAAGTAGCCGAAGCGGAAAGTCGTGGCCAAAAAATTGATCCAAATTTACATGTACGACCACGAATTCCATTGCAATGTTGTTTGGATCGTTTCGGTCAAACTGAAATCGTTGAACAATTTTATAGTACAGCAATAAATGGTCAAACAACTGCAAAGAAAATGGCACGATTAGCAACAATGCCTGATTATATGATATTGCATTTAAAAAAGTTTACATTTCGCGAAGATTGGACATGTATTAAACTTGATGTTGCTGTTGAAATTCCAGATATATTGGATTTAAGCTCATTAAGATCGACTGGATTGCAACCAAATGAAGAATTATTACCGGAATTGATAGAAGCACCAAAAATTGAACTTGATCAAGGTGTTATTGCTCAATTAGCTGATATGGGATTTCCAATTGAAGCATGCAAACGTGCTGTATTTTTCACAAAAAATTCCGGTGTTGAAGCGGCCACACAATGGGTTATGGAACATATTTCTGATAGTAATTTTGGTGATCCATTTGTTCCACCTGGCATTGAAACATCAAGCGTTTCAACATTTTTGCCCGATCCATCCGGTTTGGAAATGCTTATGGGCATGGGTTTTAATGCCAGTCAAGCAACGAAAGCACTTAAAGAAACAAATAATAACATTGAACGAGCTGCAGATTGGATATTCTCGCATCCAATGGAAATTGATAATTTGGTAGATGGTGGTGAAAATGAAGCCAGCGCCAATCCATCAGCATCTCAATCACAATATCGAGATGGGGATAGTCGTGAGTATTTTCTCTCTTTTTTGTTTTGTTTTTTTTTTTTTTTTTTTTTTTGCGTTTTTATTTTTTCATTTCAATTTTCTTTCTTTCAGAATACAAATTGGTTGCATTCATTTCGCATATGGGTTCATCGTCGCAAGTCGGTCATTATGTGTGTCACATTTTGAAAAATGATAAATGGGTCATTTTCAATGACAGCAAAGTTGCTATCTCGCAAAATCCACCAAAGGAATTAGGCTATTTGTATTTGTATCAACGAGTCTAAATCATGATGCGTAATCCACAAATAAAAATCATTTACAATTTCACATCAATCACACATACACAATACACTTGAAATGACATTTATTATCACAATCTCATCGAACATAGAAATTTTGAATTAAATTCAAAACCGAATTCTATCAAATTAATAAAAACGAGAATGGAAAAAAAAAAAATAAAGAGTTTTTAGAATGCTTTGTAAGACAACATTTAAAAAGTCAATTTCGCTTATATAATTCTCTCGTGTCCAGCAAAAGTTTAAGTTATTTGATAAATTTGTCATAAATTTCAGTATAATATAAACGAATAAAAAAAAAAAAAAGATATTTCTGAAAGATAAAAAATTCGACTTTTTTTCACTCACCCACGAATCAAATTATTAATGAAAACAAGTTTTGTTATTATTCTTCCTTTTTTTTTTAATCTTGAATAATTTACATATATCAAGGATGTGTAAAGTAATAATTTTGATTGCAAAAATAATCCAAAAAAACAAAAGGGGCTACAAATTTTAAATTGTATAAATTTTCTCTTAATATGTAATCAATAGTAATATTAAAGAATGAAAATGAAATCACGATTTTTCTTGTTAGACTTGTATCTAAGAGAGAATAATTTTGAATGAAAAACAAAGAAATGTCCCAATTAAAAATAAAAAATTCAAACAAATTCTATGCCAATTATTATTTTGAAGTGCATTTTAAATAAAAAAAATAAATGTGTCTTAAAGCATGCATATTTTTTCTTTTTTTTTTTTTTTTAATAAAATAAAAATATGTTCAGCTAAGCTGTTTTAAATTCGAGCGCGCATTGCTTCGGTTTCTTGTTCTCGTTGGATTGCATTGATCGATTGCATGAAACCAAACAAAATGTTAACATAATCATCGCGGTATCGTTGAAAATGTGCCACATGTGGTGACATATCCCAACATTTCCAGTCACATCGAATGCCAAGTGATTCCCATGATTGTTTTACAACTGAATTAGCATTTACCGAACCAATTGGATCATTGTGAGACAAAAGGAAAAGAGCTGGCTTCTTCACCAATGTGCTATGAAACATTTGACTGGCACGAATGTAATGCGATGTGGCCGGCTCATGGAATGTCTTTAAATGGTATCTAAAGCAGAGAAGAAAAAAAGGAAAACAAATAAGTTCAATGCTTTCGCTTGGATAGTATGTCGATAAATAATTTATTCGAATAAAGTTTTTTTTCCTTTTTTATAATTTAATTACTTTAAAATGCACTTACACCAAGTAATTTTTCAAAGCGCGCTCCAATGTATCGTTGTTAGGAAACACTGCTTTTGGCACACCAACCGTTAATTCGGACAATTCAACAGCACTATCCCATACTTGTCCTTGAATCATATCTAAGACATGACGATATCGATCCAAATCTCTTGACATATGAACCATGCATTCACCTAAGAGGAGGAAATAACCAAAATAAATAATTTTCATCAAATCTTGTTAAATTCTTTGAATATTGTAAATACCGTAGAATAGTATTTACAAAAATTCAAAAACTTGACAAAATTTACTATAAAAAAAAATATATTTCGAAACGGATCTCACCCCAAAAATAGGCGCCAACTGAGAAACCATGCAACAACAGTGGATTTTTTACGTTTACATTGTTTGCCAAAAATTTTACCACATCAGCTGCGACTAGCTATGAAAATAACAATAATTTGAATTCGTTGAATTTAATAGTTTTTTTTTTATTTTAATGTGAAAAAATTTGATGAATTTTCAAAATAATAAATCATTACCTGTGTTCCTTTTGTTGGCCAAAGGACCTGGAAATTATGAAAGGATTTTTGTAAATAGAAATGAATGAATTACAAAAAAAAAAAAAAAAAAAAATATATATAAAATTGCTTACTTGCCATGGTGTAACGCTCACAGCGACTACGTCGAAACCTTGATCAATGTAAACTTGAGCATATTTTTTTATGTGATTTGGCTTTGCCATTAGCCATTGAAATAGAACAACTAATGGTTTGTCAAGTTCAGTTTTTAGTCTGCAAAAGAATATGTATGAATGAAAATTTAATAAATTGAAAATAAAGAAAAACACATATCGAAAATTTAAATGATTAAAAACAGTTTGAAATCATACCGCAGTGTGTTTGCATCTTTTTCAACGCATCGTTTGTTTTCAGTCAGTAATGTCATGTGTTTTGTAATTTCATTGGTGCTAATACATCGAATTTGTGAGATCGACAAACCATTACATCCAATCTGTAAACAAAAAATAAGAAGTTTTTTTGTTTTTGTTTTTTCGAGAAAATCCAATAAAATTGAAATAGAAATGATCAATGTGTAATGAGCTTGTCTTGAATTTCCGCTCTTCTATTGGTATGAAATCAATTAAGTGAAGCCTTGCAACTGTACTAGCGTCAATTATATCATTATGAATGACGGAATGACGAACATTCTTAGTGATGATCAACCATAAAAATAGAACGTTTAGTTTTCAATCGAATTACATTCAATACAACAAAACAATAATAGTATGCGATGAAATGAAAAAGCCATACGAATGTCACTGAATATATCAATAAAATAACCTTTGATAAACTTACTTCGAATGCAAAATTCAAAACAATTTTCTTCTTGAATTAATTGATTTTATGGAGAAAAAAAAAAAAAAGAAAAAGAAATCGACATTTTTTATCATCGATGCTATTCGTACACGTAATAAAGAAAAGGATCAATAAATGAACTATTTTCTCTCTCATTATTAATGTGCTATTATAGAACGTTGAAATGTTAAATTCTGAATAATTAATTGTGGTTGAATGGATATATCAGAAAAAAAAAATTGGAGAAACGGAAGAAGAGCGATAAGTAAAGAGAAAAAAGGGGATATAGGTGGCAAAAAGAGGAGGAGAGCCGAGGACACAGAGAGAGCGTGCGAGCGAGCGGGAGAGAGAGATATATAGATAGAGAGAGAGAGAGAGAGAGAGAGAGAGAGAGAGAGAGAAAGAGAGAAAGAGAGAGATAGATAGAGAGAGAGAGAGAGAGAGAGAGAGAGAGAGAAAGAAAGGAAGAAAAAGAAAGCAAAAGAAGAGCAGAATAAGAAGGCAAGAGCCAAAAAAAATAAGAAAGAGAAACAAAGCAAAAACAAGAGAGTGAAGCAAGACAATGAACAAGACAAAATAACTAGAAAATATGAGTGGAATAGCAAAAAGCGAGCGTAGATGTAAAGGAGAAGAAATTCACAATTCAGTTAGCAACAAAAAACACCGCTAGCTCATGTTGTTCGCGTGATTAGCAACAAATAAAAAAAAAATAAACATCGCACCTGAATCAATGGTAAAATAGTCACGGTCAAGCAAAACTATTGAAATAAAACCCACAGACGCAAGCGTAATTTACGATTGAAGGTTATGGAACAATTTAATGTTGAAATACATTCAAAATGCTGGCTGATTGATAATTGGACATTTCATATTATAGATGCAATCAGCTGTTTCTAAGCAGAGTGAAAAACGATATAAACATGCGACGTTTGCAAGAGACGATTTTAATGAAATGTGGTCAATCTGGTTATAATAACATTCTTATTTTAATTTACGATTATCAAATTGTTAGAATTATCTCATTTGATTGATTTTTTTTTTTGGACAAGAAAAAATGAGAAGAGATGAATCACATTTATCAGAAACCATTTGATTGAATCAATGTCGACAGTCAATGTTTATTTATTCAATAAAAAAAAAAAATAAAAGTGTCATCTTTAATTGTGATGATTGAAAGACTTGTCATCTAGCGGCTAAGCGTTATTTCACTTTTGAGCTGATGCAATAAAAATAATCGTTGCAATTTATATAAAAGACCTTCTGCCATCATAAATAATCACTAATGGAATTCACAAGGAAAAAATTAAATATTCATCGTCGAAAAAAGCCATAGCAATTAAATACACTTTTGTACTATTTTTGGAGTAAATTTACCAATATCGATTTTTTTTTTCTTTTTTTTTTGGTTCGTATTTCTTGAAAATGTTTGTGTTCGTTGATTTTCAAACGAGCGAAATTCAAACGTTAAAATGACATTTTGCATTTTTAAACATTGCCTTTCTTCGCCTTTATATAATTGAGATAATATAATTCTATCTGAACAAAAAAAAAAGAAAAAAAAATGATAACATTTTTGGGATAGACAGCAACAGCAAACACGAATTTATCGCAAGCATTGTTTAGAAATGAAGAAAAGAAATGAAAAGAAAACAAATAAAATGAAGGAAACCGTGTGTTTGTGTATATTGATTTTAAGTGAATGTGTTTGGTGAAGCAACACGACTTGTGCACGATTTTAAAACGTGATATCCATAAGATTTCACATTGAATGCGCTACCCTTTTTTCTATGCGAACATAGATACATAGTTAGTGCATGCGATTGATGGTAACCAAATGCAATGATATTTTATAAATTAGGTCGACACAGAAATACCGATGCAAATGTCAACCCCTAATATTCATAATATTTTGGTTTTATTTTTGAGGGAATTGATAATGTTACACTCTTTTTATCATTTTAGATTATCTCTGTGATAATGTTTTTTTCATTTGTTTTTTTTTTTTTTTTTTTTTATTGCTTACCCGGCTAATTTTATTTACTTACATTTGCATTTTTTTTACTCAAAAATGATTCATTGCATGAATATTGCATAGATTTTACTTTTGATTCAGTACACAGTACATGATAATTGCGACAAGGATATTTTGATGCATTCGTTATCGATCCAATTGTATTTGCATCAATGACAAACTGCAATCGATTTATCATTCGCATCGTGGACAATTTTGAATGAAACATTTTGTACACAAAAAAAAAAAAAAAACTTTTTTTTGTTATTCAAATTCACTGGCACTTTTTTTTCGTTCAATTTGAACTTCCACTTATTCGTTTAGTTCTAGTTCTAGAGCTGGAATAAGTAATTTCAATTGTTTCTTGTTTCGATTGTTTTCTTTTTATCTTAATCACATTGAATTTATTTACAAATCGATATTCGTGACCATTTGTTTTCAATCACACAATTATATTATTAATTCAGACAATGTTTGGTATCTTTAATTTTGGATTTTTCTTCTTTCAAAATCACGGTATTTTGATTGTATCAAATTGAAAAAAAAAAAAATTGTTGTATTCAATACACTTTTTCTTGTTGAATATCAATTGAAACAGAAAAAAAAAATGAATAACAATTAATAAACAATCAAAACGTGAGAAATTAAAAACGAGCACTTTGTATGTGGATAATGTTTTAACAGTTTTGTCCAGTGTGTTCTTCAATTTAACACGTTCTTATGGTATGTGAATGAATCGATGTACAGCGACCGACTAAAATTTTTTTCGGAACTACTGCAATCCATTCGCACTAAATGCTTTTCATTTCATTTTTTTTTTCTTTCTTTCTTTCTTTCTTTTTTGTTCATGTGTATATGAGCATCATTTGTATGTCGTATGTTCCGCGAACGGCAAAATCATACGATTCAGCCAAACGTTCATCGCATACACATATTATTCAAATGTATATATTTCAAATTGACACAGAGACAAAAAATTATGAAAAGAATTATGGAGAAAAAAGCAAGAAAATAAAAATCGTTTGTCATATTTAAATTTGCTTATTAGATTTCGTTGTAGCATCTACATTCACAGAAATAAATTAAACCGGTAGCAAAATATAACAATTTTATTGAAATCAAATCCCATTTTGTGGGATTTCATAAAATGTACATTCATCTTAATTCTTTTATTTTGATTATATGGTTTCATTTCATCACATTTGATAAGTGTTCTCTTTTTAATACGGTATTGCAATAATGATATGGTTGGATTTTTATAATTAAACAATATCTTTACGTTTTTTTCTGCATATGATTCTATCTACGTTTCGAAACATTGAATGTGAGAAAGACAAAAATACAAGAAAGATTTGGACGGAGGAAAATACGAAAAATTTAGAAGGAAAAAAAAGAGAAGGGAGAAATTAAGAAGGAAAAAAAAGAGAAGAGAGAGAGAGACAAATGAATACGATAAAAATATATACGTTCTTCGACTATGACTGCGTAATCGTGTGACAAAATATGAAAAAAATTCACGTTCAAAAAAAAAAAGAAAAAAAAAAAACAAAACAAAACTTTTCATATAAAATCGTCGCAGTAAAACATAAATTAAAAAGAAAAAGAAAAAAAATGGATTGAATAGGTCAGCAATATGCAGATCATATTTACCGGTCTGCACTTTGTTTCAAAACACATATATTCGCATGTAACACGGCTATGTATTTCAATAACATAACACACCATAATAAGTAAGCTTCCGCATTTTCACCGGCAAAGAATAATTTTTTTTTTTTATTCTTCTCTGAAATAACGCATTAATTCCTGTGATACGATGTCGTTGAAAATGGTCATTCAACCTATAGTCATGCATTAGTATTGTTCGACTTACCGACCTCCAAAATTTGTTGATTACATTCGTTGCACTTTGCTACGGAAATATTCTGCTTGCAATGGTGCACGCATATTACGCATGATTTTGTATGCCACATAACAAAGAATTAAAACTTGAAACAATTTCAAGTATAAACAGATTTTCCATCATAATTGGACGATCAGATTCATGGCCTGACATACACATCACATAATTTCAATTTTTACATTTTTTGACCGTAATTATTGTAGTTTGTCGACAGTAAAAAAAAAAACATGTTAAACAATGAATCGCAATAAATGACAACTAATAAATATAGGGAAGGGAGCTTATTTCCAAATGATCATTATTCACATTCAAATCGTACGATTCAAATGAAATCTATTCAAGTGGTTATTTATTTAGATTTCACTTGCTATATGTACACTATTTTTTTCAAGTTCTCTTAAACGATCGCGTTAAAAAATTTTAAATTTTAAACGAAAAATAATGACATGCATTTCCAAGTTACAAACGGTCATTGAAACTGACTATTTTAACAAAATGTTGATATTTTACTCTTTAAATTGATCAAATTTTCTATCTATTTCTTTCGAATAGATGAAATCTTTTCATTTTGAATGAAAGATGAAAATGTTTGTTTTAATTTTGAATATGTTTATTCATTTATTAAATTACACATTAAATCATTTTCCTTTTATTTTGTATTTGTATTCAATTACATTTGTTAATCGCTAGAACCATTTTTACATATTAAAACTACGTTTCATTCACTTCTATCTCAACAGTATACCTCTATCTAAATAATATTTATTTTGGTTTAATAAAAATGGGAAATATTTTTGTGAACAAATTGTGTTACGCCTGGAGTGTTTAGAGTAAAATTTGGTGGTGATGGTGGTGTTGTCTTTCTCTCTCTATCTCTTCTCTCTCTCTCTCTATCTCTCTCTCTCTCTCTCTCTCTATCTCTTCTCTCTCTCTCTCTTCTCTTTCTCTTTCTCTCTCTCTTTCTTATTCTTTCTTTTTTAAATCTACCTTTCTTAATAGAATGAAAGCCGCAATTACTTAAGTATCCCTTAATTCATAACGGCTCTAGTTGTCCGAGTGAGTGCAGAAAAATGGGATGAACATTGATTTTGAGATGAAAAAAAAAAAAAAAAAAAAATTAAGAATCGAAAATCCAGTGGATTTTCACGTTTGATCAAAAGCCATGTAAACATTGATAAGAAAAATAATAGTTTTTTTCGGTTCTTATTTGTGAAAGATATCAATTTGTGAAAATGAAACACAATTCCATGTCAAAAACGAACAGCTTAGCTAGATTGTCAATGATCCGTTCTGGTTAGAGTCCGGAAAAAAAAATATGGTTTAGTTCGGTTTCGGTGTGCGTTCGTTTCAAAAATAAAATGATTCGTATTTGTTCGATCGTTTTCAAGAACCCAAATCAATTTTTTTTTTTTTTTTTGTCAGAAACGAACGAACAAAAACCGAAACATCTTATTTTGAAACGAATTTGAACCGGTATTGGTAAATTACCAAATGGGCCAAGACGAACCCGAATCACATTTTGATGATTCGTTGACAACTCAAAATAAGTTTTATATAATAGTTATATTTTCATTCTGTAATCGTAATTTCGTCACAAATGGACAAAATTTCAATTCGAGCGTGAATTTTTATTACAAAAGAAACTTTTCCAATGCAAAAACCAATTGTTTAAATGTACGGCAATACGAACGTACACACAGTATTTACATCCAACTTAATAAGAAGTGTGCGTATTATTGAATTCTATAAATTTGATAAAATCGAATTTTGAAAAAATTTGTCTATTTGAATTTCAAAAAAAAAAAAAAAAACGAAAATATTTGAAAACCAATTCAAATTTCATTAATTCTCAAAGTTTCACAAAATATACAGCTATCGCATTAAGATTAAAATATGAGTTTCGTTCAATTCAATAATTTCTTTCTTTCCTTGTTTTCCTTTCATAAACTAGGTCGTTAGTATATTGAGACGTTTACAAAAAAGGGAACAAAAGTACAAATCGCTTTGTTGTGATTTTAAACATTTTTCATTTCAGAAAATTACAAAGAAAAAAAAAATTCAAATCACTTATCGCGAAATTGTTTGAATAAAATTTTCATATTTAAAAGATTTTATACTTCGGCTTCAGATGAGGGATAATGTTTGAAGAATCAATTTCTTCACTCTAACTATAACTCTATTATCTAGATTCTCGATGAATTTTAAATGTTTGTTTATAATCAATTTCGTTAAATTTATTAGATTTCAATTTTTAAATGAATAATATTCATTTGAAGAAAGAAATAGTTTCTTCCATTCACTAAAGAAGGAGAGTAACTATTATGTATTGTATAGGATTTTATTTAATAGGTCTATTAAAAATATTATATTTATTAATACTATTATTATAACTATTTTTTAAAAAGGGGTTTAAAAAACCAAGAGGGGTTATTATTGTGTTTTTTTTATAATTAATATTAATATAAAAAAAATTTAAGCAAAAAAAAAAAAAAAGGGAAGGCAGTGATTTTTGCATCTGAATCAATAAAATGGAAATTAGTCAGCCTTGTAAACTATTATTGAACTGGTATTATGTTAGCTTTCGAAATGATTTGTATTGGTTCATTTTGCGTACATATTGATTGTATTGCTTGTTTTTGCCCATATTGTTCGCATTTTATTTGATTCTTTTTTTTTCTCTGATTCTTATTAGGCTCGGTTAAATTATTATATGCGCAAAAATTGAAAAAAAAAAAAATAAAAAATAAAAAAATAAAAAAAATAAACTTTATTTAATTAAATTAATGTCGACTGTCGTTTAAATGGATTAAGAAAATGAATGAATTGTGTGTCTTTTATAAACGTTAGTATCGATTGATAAAAGCCCCATTCAATAGGGCCAACGATGTCACTTTTTAATTAATTTTCTAGTACGTGCTCGTGCTTCCTGTCGTGTTACCGTGTATTCAAACCATAAAATGTTTGGTATCAGCGTTGTGTCACGCAATAATAAATACTCCGATAATTTCCTATTTAAAATAAAAAACAATATATCATTAAAGGTGACATTTTAAATGTTCTCCACAGAAACAATATGAATAGCAAAGAAATTGTGGAAACATTGAGATACAATCAAATAAAATGTAAAATGTGAAAAGAAAAAGAAAAAGAGAACAACTTTTTGTGAATGGAAATTCAAATAATTAAAATTCAAAAATAAAAAATGGATAATAATGATTGAAGAAAAAATTGAATAGAGAATTATGATATGAAACATAAAAATTAATGTGAAATACTAACCAGGATACGATGGTCGGGAATAATGGTGTTAGAATTAAATGTGTTAATGTAAACCATGATAAACCAGTGATGATGCCAACTATCGAGCCCACAATTACTTGATTCCATGTATGGTACTGCAAATATGTTCTACTTAAACACACTAGCGCCGTTAAACACCAACATGATACTAAAACTAATAAACGACCAGCACGCTCAAGCGGTAATAAGGTGTTATTATTTATGTGATGTAGCCTAAAATAAGAATTTCGAAATTATAAATTTATCATAGTGATGATAATATAAAAATTATGAATTGCAATTGTACCTTATGAAAATGAATAGCGTGACATATGTGGAAAAAAACCAAATAAACTGTGAGTGACTGGATGGCATTCCAAATTCAGTGCCGATATTAACTCGACTGACCGGTCTTGGCTCTCTAATCCAATTTTTTAATATTATATTGCTAACTTCATTTACTAGGGTTCCAATAAAAAATGCTATCTGAAATGTGTGCAAATGAAATTATTGAATTAAAATTGCAGTTTTTTTTTTTTTTTTTTTTTTTTTTAAATTGAAAATAAAATGAAATCAAAAATAAAATCAAAAATCTTCGAGCAATATTGTTGTAGAATCAAATTATACAAAATTCAAATCAAATGGTAACAAAAGATTACAATATCAATTGAAATTATTCGCGAGATTAGGAGAAAATGAGTTAAATTTTAAATAAATTGAAATACTTACTGTGTGCAAATCTCTACGAAACAAAATTAATGTAACAAAACCAGCTCCAATTCCAATTGGCGCTAAACTAATCCATGCCAACAATTGGCCAAAGAGATCACCTGAGAAATATTAAAATTAAATCGATGAATTTTGAAAATTCAATTTTTACAAATGTGTAATTCATAATGGTTCGCATCAAATAGCCTGAATAAATGATATGCATTAGGAATTTTCATTTGGAAATTTCTATGTCATAGAAATTGTATTTATGCCAATGGTTATGTCAATTTATTGTAAGATAAAAACTATGTTTCTATGCTTCATGCAGAAAAAAAAAATTTCGTTGACATGAATGAAATTACTAACATTTTTCAAATTTAATAATTTACAGTTCAATTTTAATTGAATTTTAATCAAAATATGTTTGAAATTTTATAGTTTTGAATAAACAAATTTTTTTTTTTTTTTTTTTTTTTTTTCAAACATTTCGATAATAGGTCTTTTTGACCAGGTAATAAATAGTTATTGTGGCAGACCATTTATATGAACATTTCATTGATTGCGCATGGAAAATATATAAAAAAAAAAAAAAATTTCATCATAATTTAAAAATCAATGGGATAAATTACCTTTTGGATATTCAACATGGGTAAATGTAATTGGTTTCCAGTCAAAACTATTATAAATTAAATTGTTTTGCGTTAATAAATTCGTGTCATCAGTGTTCGTCGACATTTTTGCTCTTGACACATGTCATTCACGCACTAATTTCATAGTTAAACACCAAATCCAAGGTATAAATGTCATAGACAATATCATAAACAGAAAATTGCATCCGGGCTTAAGTATGCTTTTGACACATACTTAAATAATGATGACAACGACAACCGGGAAACAAATAAAAATTCAAATGTAAAATTCGTTTGACAATATTGTGAATGTGCCACAAAATTTGTGAAAACATTCTTCCATTCTTCCTTCAGTTGTTTTAATGTTGTGGTTTTCTTAAATTTCAAATTTAATTCTCAAATTATAAAATAGCTTGATATGAAATGTAATAGTTGTGAATTCCTTTTGTTTGCAAACATACTATTTTCGATTATTTGTAATTTAAATTTGCGTTGATGATTGTTTTTTACCTTTGCAATGCGAAAAGAACAAACCATGACTAAAAATTCAGGAATTTCATTTTAGGAGAATTTTACGTGAAATGTTAATTCAATTAACTTTTTTTAACACTCAAACAGTGAATAACCGAGAAATGAAAACGATAATTACCAATCAACATTCATGTAGATTGTATTTAACTATATAGTATTTCAATCAAAATATATTGATATATTGTCTCATTAAACAACACTTTGGCTTCATTTTCCAACCAATTTTGGATAAAGTAACTTCAATATGCGTTGAATTTATGGAAAATGATGATGTTTTATGTGGTTGAGATATTGACCAATATGTTCAATACGTACATATATCTATGACTGTGTTCGGTGAGCATTTGTACTAACTTATATTTGAATATACTTTAATATATTTTGCCGAATTCATACAAAAAAAAAAAAAAAAAAAAAATTGCAAACAACTTTTGATATTTTTTTTTTTTTTTGTTTGGCTTTTGTCTCATTTTATAATCAATATATCGAACGTTCTTATTTCAAGGTTACAGTAAATAACAGAAACATTGCAGAACTGAATGAAAAGCTAAATACTTGTTTTGTTTAGTTTATTAATTGTATTAAATAATTATTTATTCATACTCAATAATTTGAGAGGCATTTGCTTATTAATATATTTAATCATTATTGCAAAATTATTGAAATAATTCAGAAAAAAAAAAATGATTAAAATTAATTGTGAAATCCTTATTTTAATGTATAAAAATTGATTTTCTTAATCAAATCATGAACATTTATTGATCATGATTAAAATTTTCCTAAATATAAATCATCGTCTTTGGATAAAAAATTGTTTGCCGTTTTGCTTGGATAGTTTTATGGGGGTTTCCATGACAGTTTCATACTTTTATTTATCATGATTTCAGATGAGTCTGTGATTTTTCTCATTAATTTAGGAAATCCAATCTGATAATGAAATATAATAACAATTTTGTTTGTTCCGGTTTTAAAACGATTTTTAAGATTCCAATGACAATGTTGATCAAATTTGACAGCAAAAGATGGTTTTTTTCTTTTTTTACTCAACATTTGACAATGATTTCACATTCAATACTCATATAATTATTTGAATTTGTATGTATTTGAGTATCCGATCAAATACACTGAAACTGATTGATTGGTGAAACAGAGATGAAATAAGATTTTCTCAATAATATAAAATGTAAGAGTAAATAAGAAAGCAACACAATATACGGTACAGTGCTACAACTACGTATACTTCTTTAATCGGTATTGACAATAAAGTATTCACGTTAGCTCAATATAAGCTCAAAGTGTGTTGAATACCGTGAGTTGAATAAATTCATTGAGTTGAATATTGCAATTGGCGTAGTTTTCGTATGCGCATATACACGATCAAATTATTGTATGCCAATATTGTGTGTGTGTGTATGTGGTCGGTATTTGTGTGGAAAAATTATACCGATGAATATACTTAAAATGAAAGTTTGTTGTGTATTGTGTACTCGGTAAATGTGTATTTGTATGTATGTGCATGTTGTGTTGAAGCGAATCGTTTATGTGCGTAGTTACTGCTCGACAAAGATTGAAACCGAAGTAGGAAAACGCACATACTATTAAAAATAAGATGACTTTTTCTCTCTTCGGTTCGTTGTGATTGCATATAGAAGTTGGGTTTTAGTTTTATTTTATTTTATTTTTCCTATTCGTAATGAATCAAAAAGTGAATCGAATCTAAAAACACGTCAAGACACGGGAAAAATTCAAAGACTCAATTGGGAAAAAAAAAACACGAATGAAATTTGGAGAAAAAAAAAAAAAAAAATGAAACACGAAACGATATAAAAGTGCACATAGAATTGTTTAACTAAAAGAAGAGAAAAAAAAAAAAAAACAACAACATACAACACACAGTGAACAAAATACGGAGAGTATAGAGTCTATCGCAAAAATTTCGTGGTGTGTGGAAAGGAAAAAACACGGGCCCACTAATCATTATTACTCGGTATATTGATTTGGTTTGAATTCCTTCGTATTATCTTGTACGAGCTCTCAAATGCGGGCTCCTTCTATCTCTCAATACATACATGTATACAGATTAATTCGCTAAATTATTTTGTGTTGTAATCCAAGACTGAAAAAAAACAATTAATTTTTCGTTTTTTTTTTTTTTAATTTGTTCAATGCAATTGACCTCCGTTCTCTATGCTGGATAATCTCCGGTGTTTTGTTCAAATTATGGGCTTTTAATTTTCGATTCATCAATGTATTTTTGATTTGAGAAGAGCAAAGAAAAAAAAAATCGAAACAATCAACGAAACGTGGAAGAAATTTGTGAAAAAAAGAAACATTCTTGTATTCATTGTTGAAAAGAAAAATACAAGAAATAAAAAAAAAAAAAAAAAAAAAACGAAGAAAAAGAGAGAAAAAGAAACCAAACGATAGTGAGGTAAAATTCCGAAAGAAAATGTAATTTTTTTTTTTTCTTCAACAACACACATATTATAGAATATTCAAAAGAAGCAAATGGAAAATTAGTTGTGTACGAGAATTATAACCAAAAGATCAACGGAAAAATTAGATAAAGTAAAACTACGAAATACAAAAAAATATCGAATTTTATTTTCGGTAACATAAAGTGAAATAAGCCGAGACATGCAGAAGAGACGATCATCAAGTCTGAATGCGAACTGCAAATTTTGAATGTAAATATTTCAAAGACACAATTTGTATTTTGTTTTTTCTTTCAATCGTTTTTTTTTTCTTTTTTAATTTTTAAATGAAATTTCGTCTTCATGTTGGGGTTTTTTTTTTTAAAGCACCTGCAGAATTATAATTTAGATTCTTATGCTCTTGGTAACATAAAAACCGAAAAAAGTAAAAACCTTTTTTCAAATTCTAAATTGCTATCGAAAAGTGACAAAATTGTGAATAGAACCGAAGTGGTGCTCTATCTTTTGCTCTGTTTCAGTAGTAACACCAGTAATAAAATGCTATACAAATGTGTAGAAAAAATATCGAAAATATTATTCGAAAATATTATAATATATGAAAAAAATGGCATATTGATGAAGTAGAAAAACCAAATCAAAATGTAATAAAAATTCAACGACAACAAAACAAAAATTGTGTGAAGACACGAATGTAGAGACAAAAGTATTAATGCGCCAAATGGAAAATTAAATCAAATAAAAAAACAATATCGCACTGTGGATGTTAATTATTTGATTTGTATCGCATGTGCATGTTTTTCACATTCTATTCAACATATCATTCTCTCTTTCTTTTCGTTTGCTTCACTTGATTTTCTTTTTAATTTCTTGGTAAAATTATTTCTTTTTTGTTTTCACTCGAAAGCATTTCTCGTTCACTTCATCGTTTTAATTACTTTTTCTCTTGAGCACTCCGCGTTCGCAAAACCGTCCTTGTCATTTGATTTAATTACAAACAACTCAAAATAATTGACAGACACTTTGAATTATATATAGCCCATTATATTAAAGCATATACATGGAAATTTCAATTGAATATATCGCATTTGTGCGTGTGTATATGTCTTTCTTTTTCTTTCTTTTTCTTTCTTTTTCTTTCTCTTTCTTTCTCTCTCTCTCTCTCTCTCTCTCTCTCTCTCTCTCTCTCTCTCTCTCTCTCTCTCTCTCTCTCTCTCTCTCTCTCTCTCTGTGTGTGTGTGTGTGTCATTATATTTGTTCATATTTTACATTTATTGCTTGATTGCCTAGCCCGACTCCGATTTGACTTCTCACTCTATCAAAATCGACAATGCAATTGCGAGATTTGACGGCAATAATTGATTTTGCTATTACTACTGCTGTTTCATACCTTACATTTCAATTTTCTTTATTTAAGTTCGTGCTACTCGACTGTTGTTTGTTATCTCTCTCTCTCTCTCTCTCTCTCTCTCTCTCTCTCTCTCTCTCTCTCTCTCTCTCTCTCTCTCTGATTTTTCATTTGATTTGACAACACTAATGAAACTTAATTCGGAAATTTCATTCGAACGAACAAAACAGACTATGTTTGGTATTCCAAACTTGAAATCTTACAGTATTTTTTCTTTTTCCACATACATTTGATTCGTTGATATTCAATGAAGTGACAGTGGTGCACACAGTTAGTGAATTTTGTTGATTTACCGAAATTAAAATGCGAAAATAAATGTTCTCATTACCAAAAGCGAAAGAATTTTTTTCGCATCGAAAACATTTGGCATTGCTATTCTCTTGCGCTGTTAATCAAAATTCTCTCTTACCTTTGCTCTGTATCTCTCTCATTCTTTCATTCTATCTCAGTCACACTCTTTCTATCTATCTCTGTCTCACTGTCGTTCCGTTTTTTTTTTTTTTTTTGCTTCATTGCCTAAAGTAAGTTGAACAATGAGATTATTGGTGCAAACCGAAACATTGGCAAGTCAAATATCCATCAACATATTGAAAAACAGCAATAACAAAAATCAAAATCAACGAATCGAGAAAAAAAAAATCGCGATTAATTCCAATTTACATATGCTCAATAGATGCCACCAGTTATTTTGACTTTTGACGAGCAAAGTAAAACATGTGTTCCATTTTTTCAATGAATTGGATATCGTGTCGATTATGTATCATATTATTGGTGCGTGTATGATGCCATTGCATTTATTTAATTAAAAAAAAACATATTATGAGCTGATTGGGTATGAGTTATTAGACCAATTTTTACTACGATTTTTGACTACTAATTTTACCTACGAAACACCTAATTTTTAACATATGTTAGTTGTGGGAGCTAAACGATGATCGCAAAACATTTTTTCAATCTTCATGTTCGTTTTCTACTGATCGGCTACTAAAAAAAATTGTTTTTTAAGCTGACAATAATATTGAATCGGAAACGATTCTCTCTATCATATCAATTATGTGTATGGTTTAGTTGTATGTTGCTATTATTGTTGTTTGTGTCACTATTTCACTGTTGCTGTTGCTGGTTACTGTTTGATTATTGTTCAGCATTCGTTATTCTTGTCGTCGTTTTTAGTTGTGATGATTCGCCTAACTATGTGTGTTCATTGTATAACTAAAAGAGAGCGTTCACAACTTGATTGCATAAATCACGGAAGAACCTTCAGCCAATTGTTCGGCAAACAAATGAATAAATATAGTTAAAATACTAAATATATAGATATACAGTAAGCCAAGTGCTTGTCATTCACTGTATATGTATGTGATCGTATGGTGCCATTGTAGCAATAATACTATTTCAATATAAGCACAATCTGAACAATCGTTTTGAGTCTGGGTTTTGGTATCGGTCTCTCTGAGAGGAATTGGGAAAGAAGAAAACAAATGTGGATGAAAAAAAAAAAAAACACACAAAACTGGATAGCCCAGTCTATCATTCTCTCTTTTGCAATTATTTTCGTATGTTTGATTGCTCCTTTTTCGGATAAAATTGAAAAATAATCGACTACGTTAATGAAGATTCTTTTATCCTACAATTCAATTTGACTGACTACCATATCAAAGACTCAACACATTATAAAATCAGATTACCATAGACAAAATTCAAGCAATTTTGACATTTTATTCCATGTTGGCAAACATTTTTTGATGAATGCATGACAATTTTTTAAAGCTTTTCAATTCATTCCAAATTCTCTAAATGAGAATTGATTCAGTAAAATAAACAAAAATCTGGCTTTGAATTCAATTTTCCGTTTAATTTCGTCAATTTATTGAACATTTTATAATTCGTATAATGTATATCAATAATAACTTGTCATTTTTTGCATTAAAGATTCACGTAATTATTGAACATATATATATTATGTATAACATGTGTAGTTCATTTAATTGGCATATCTTCGTTTTCCGTTTTTATTTATTTCCCTTTCTCTTTCGCACACTATTTTACATTCTTTCCTTCGTAAACCCTTCCTTGTTTATATTTCGCACAATTTTATCATTTTCATTCTGTCTATCTCTTTCTCTCTACATACTTCCCTCTGTCTCTCTCTCTCTCTCTCTCTCTCTCTCTCTCTCTCTCTCTCTCTCTCTCTCTCTCCCTCTCTCTCTCTCTCTCTCTTTCTCTCTCTCTCTCTTTCTGTTTCTTCCTCTCTCTTTCTCTTTCTCTCTCTCTCACTTTCTTTCCACTCAAATCATACTACATGAATTATATAATCGAAGTTTTATTGAAATGTGCATCGTTTAACCTCTTGAATATTATTTCTTGCCGGCAATTACATTTATATATATAAATCGCGTTGATCTGGATTGTCTCGCATTTATAATGCATTCATTTCCAAGCATTCGAACTTTTCTATAACGCTCGGCCGAAACATATTGTACAATTTAAAATTAAACGTTTCGAATGTAATTTTTATTCTTTAGTGAATTTGTTTGCGAGGAAATTTTTTTTATTAAATATAAATTATATATTTGACATCTACAAACTTTATTTATATAAAATATGCATGTAGATTTTTGTTTTGAGATACAATGAAACCGCCTAGTGTGTATTTGTTTACACCAATAAAAGTGTGTGCCTTATAAAGAAATTTCATTCGAGAAAAAGAAAAAAAAAACACTATAACTTACGTGTTTGCCAACATTTTTGTAACAATAAGACGAATTTTTCTCCATATTTGTTCATACATTCTTTTCAATGTATATTGGAATAATGTTTTATATTATTCCCATAACGACAATGTCATACAATTGATAAATATATGATTTTTTTTTTTTCGAGTACATAAATGGTTTCTTCAAAGAGGTCTTGATTTTCAGTCGAAAGGATTTAATTGTGACGTGTGTCTTTTTATTCAATCATTTCGAAAATTATGATTTATTCAAAGTGAAAGAGTTATTAGCTGAAATTTCAATGGAGTCAAAGACACGTCAAATCAATTATTATTTTTCGAATTTAAAATCACGGTTAGAAGATGTGTTTTAATGCTCATTTCAATGCGTTTAGATGTGTGAAAAAAAAAACTGAATTAAAATGAAAACCAAGAATTTTTTGAATGAAGAAAAAAAAAAATAAGAAGAGGAAGAAGAAGAAGAAAACGGAGGAGAAAAAGAAAGAGAGGAGGAGGAGGAGGAGGAGGATAAGAATGGGAAATAAAGAAAGAGTGTATTTATGCGGTTAGTAATGTAATTTTTTTTTTCTCTTCTTCTATTTCTCGTCAAGTATGCGCAATTGTTCACATTTATATAATAATAATAATGATTATAAGTAAATATTAACAGCGAACATTGTTTGGTTTGTCGTATTTCCATAAATATGTACACAATTTCTATTCATCGACCAAATTCCGTATATTCACCACCAATAACACATTACAAATACAAATTCTTCAGAAATAGTATGTACAATGTACATGTATATTCATGTATGTCTCATTCTTCAAGCCTTTCATTTCGAAAAAAAAAAGAAAAAAATAATTTTTTTCCATCGTTTCCATGTTTATGAAGTGTATAATGGTCGAAGTATAGAAAACATAAACATACTCTCATAATTTTTATTTATTTTTTTTTTTTTTTCATATCAAATGGACTCGAAATAATTGCACTTTTGCGTTGCTCTTATTCTCCTCGCGTTTTAAAGCCCAACTTGAAGTCACAATCACATACTCGTATTTATAAAAAAAAAAAAAAAAAAAAAAGTGCCAGTCGTTTCGGCATTTTGAATGAAAAATTGATATGTCGTTTTAGAAATTGCTTATAATTATAGCAGAAATATGAAGAGTTACCAAAGCATTTATAAAATTACAAAGTAGAACTAGAAGTAGCAGCACTTTATTTTAATATTATACGTAAAACCGACAATGAAACAATAATTTATTTTAAATATTTATTGGTCACACCAATAATCATTTGACGAAGACAAGACTCATTTTGTAAAGTTTTTGTTTTTCTATACAGAAAGATGGATAAATACAATGTTTCATTTATTTGGAAATACTTTTACTAAATAGTGATTTGTTGTTTAAAGAACAAAACTTTACCTCCGCGTTATGCTAATCATATTATTAACAACAACATTGTTTAATGTTTTTTTTTTTTTCTTGAGAGAATTAATAAATGAGTTTTGCATAGAAAAATGCAATCGTAGAACTTTTCAAAATTTGAATAATACATCTACACGAAATTTACAACAATTTGTTCTTGAAAACTCCTTAAATTCAAGACTAGAAAATATTTTCAAACTTGAAAATGGCTCACAAACTGTGTATATATAAACATACATCACTTTTTTGTCAAAAAAAATTAGGAGAATACACAAAAATATAATAATGAACGCATTCATTTACATTTATTCAACACATTGAAATAAATGAATGCGTTCAGTATTATGCAGGTGCACATAAGCGGTGCATGAATATAACCAAAAATTAAGTTTTCATATTTTATTCATACTGACTATAGTCACCAATTCACCATCATTTAATGTCTTGAAACATAACTATTACTATTTTAACAAAATGTAATACTTCATCGATAGTAGTTTTGTGGCAGTGATTGTTTCTCCAAGGAGAATATCAATTGAGGTGAGCACTGGGGAGAAGAAATTGACTTAAGCCGAATTCCAATATTTATATGCATTAAATTGTGACAATTAAAAAAAGAGCAATATTGTGAATAAATACTTAAGATTAAGTCTGTTCAAAACATTGCTTTTTTTTCAATTACAACAATTAGTTTTACATTTTAATACATATAAATATATTTAAAAAAATTTCTTTTCCTCACTGAAGAGGAGTATTCCTCATCAGTAAATTCTTTCTTTTTAATGCTCTCCTCATTTGTTATTCTCTTCAGAGAAACAATACCGGCATTGTAATGACATTGTGTGAAAATGAAAAATGGCCGGCATATGTAAATTTCTATCAATATCTCAGAAACGGCTTCACTTTTTACAAATTATTTTGAAAAGGTACCATTCATCATATTGTTGACAGATTTACTTATTAGAATGGCCATGAAGGGAAGAAAATAGTCTAAATAATCAGCGATTTTTTTTCAAGTACTTCTCTTCATTTTTTGACAATTTATGAATTATTTTGTCTGAAAATCTCTAGGGCTCCCTGAAAGACACGGTTTCTAATAATTTCATATAACGTATGTTTTCAAAGTTTCCTAATAAGTTCAAATATTTTCTAAAATATTTTATTGATTAATTTTTTTTTTTTTTTTTTTTTTTGTAATTTTCGGAAAAAAGTTGCAATTTTTCGAAAAAAAAGTCAAAAAGTTCATACACAAACATTTATTTAAATTTACTTTTTTTATCATAAAAAAACACTCATTACAAGAAAAAATCGGTGTAAAAAAATTGTTATTGCTTCTTTTCAATTACGAAAAATTAATTTTCAATAGTAATTTTTTTTAAAATCATTTCTACTTCATTGCATAAGTATAATCATGGATGCAGATATGTGTTGAATGTTTGCAATAAAGTTAAAGTTTTTCATTTTGAATTTATCAATTACATTATTGTCATTTATTATGTGAAATTTGAGTATATTTTATTTACAATATTGGATACGTTGCTAATAAATGTCGTTTGTGACAGCAAAAATTCGGATGGGCCCATATTCAAGCTATGTAATGTGTAATATGATTTTATATAATTAATGTTGAATAATGATTTCGGTCGTTTTAGGCTTGAAAATGTGTACAACAAAGACTTAAATGAGAATTAGTCTCTTCAAACATCCAAATACACATACAAAATATGCTCACTAAATGTGAAATTGGAGCGACCTATAATACATACATTTGCGCTATATCAACGTTTATTCGTTGGCTGATGCGTCTGATCTGGGTCTCATTAACAGTGAAAAAAAAAAAAAAAAAACCAGCACTGACTGTTTATCATACAAGATATAACATATTAATAACATCATAACATAACATAACAAAAATATGAGATGCCAACAGTCATTGAAAATAATAAAAACTCAAAGAGCGGCAGTGCAAAAGTGCTTTTTTGCATTGTACAAATGCTTTGTAGCTAAAAATTAAAATTTGGTCTCGGTTACACATGTGAAGTTATTTTCAAGGAACATAACACGACGACAACAAAAACAGAGGAAAAAAACTAATAAAAACAGCAAGAAA
The DNA here is from genome assembly GCA_029041755.1 of Resseliella maxima. Classification (NCBI taxonomy): domain Eukaryota; kingdom Metazoa; phylum Arthropoda; class Insecta; order Diptera; family Cecidomyiidae; genus Resseliella; species Resseliella maxima. The sequence continues at coordinate 730,587 of JAQOWM010000143.1, forward strand.
GAGATCGAGAGAGAGAGAGAGAGAGAGAGGGAGATAGAGAGCAGAGAAAAAAGTCAAAAATGCATACATAACGTTGATACAAGACCAATCGTCGAAACAAGGAGCCGGGTCGACACAAAGCCACACAGACTGATGCAGTTTTTGTTTTTATTGTTGTTGGTGCACAATGTGCCCGAATACCCAACACATTCAATGGTACAACACACACGTGTATGCATTGACACCGGATAATAGAGTAACGCATGCATGCTCTCTTTCATTCCCATTCTCTATCTATCTTTCTCTCTCTCTATACACCTCTTTTGCTCTTTCGCTCTTTTCCACGATTGATCACACTGACTGTAGTTCCCTTGCAACAGTACAGAAAAAAGGAACCAACTGAGACTTGGAACATTCAACTGAACACACACACACACACACACACACACGTCAGTTTTTCAGCGGTACAAGTAAACAGAAAAACATTTTTATATTATCATTTATTTTTATGAATTGTAATTTCATTGGATTCTTGCACAACATTTTCATTTCAATTGTACAGAGACAGAAAAAGAAGGAAAACGCAATCTTTGATATGCATATTGTGTGCGCGATTTTTTTTTTTTTTTCTATTCTTTCACAATGCCATTTGCAATGAGAGAATTATTCATTATGATTGTTGAAAATAAGCAACAAGAGCAAGAGCAAGAAATAAAATTCAATCCGAATTCGTTTTGTTTTGCAAATGTTTGCTCCGTCTAGAATCAGCATTTGATTTGGATTTTTAGTTCGTTGGCTAGTTTGTTTTATTTATATTTTTATTTCTCTCTCATGCGGTCTGTCTCTCGATCTTCCTCTCTCTCTCTCTCCCTCTCCCGCTCTCTCTCTCTCTCTCTCTCTCTTTCCCTCTCCTTCATTTTTATTTTCATTGGTTCGTGCTTCATACAAAGAACATTTTTCCATTCGTGTTTTCAAAATTCCACGAGTTACTTGGGCGCAAGGAGCATGCAGCATGCACAAAATAAAAATAATAAAAACAAGAAAAAAAAATTATACCCGAGTAAACCTAATATGCACAGTGATATTTACGAAGATAGCAAAAAAAGCGAGCGCGCCGGGCGCATACACGCACATTCAACCAGCTAATACTCGGTTAAATGTTCCGCTGTGACTATTTTTACTGTGTGAATAATTTTATATCGCGTTCGAATGCTTTCGACCCAAAGGTAAATCGATTACGGTATGGTACAAAATGTCTTTCTCATGCAATTTTATCCGTTTCGAATGGAACGAATTAAGGCATAACACAGGTGATTTTCTCACTGATTTCTCTCTCTCTCTCTCTTTCTCTCTCTCTCTCTCTCTCTCTCTCTCTCTCTTTCTCTCTTTCTCTCTTTCTCTCTTTCTCTCTTTCTCTCTTTCTCTCTTTCTCTCTCCCACTCTTTCTCATTCGATCTCTATAAATTTTACTTCCTCGCTCTCTGACTTTCTTGTTTGATAAAACCCATAACATTGAATCGAAGAAAGAAAAAAAAAACAAATGAAAAGAAATGAAATGAAACGAAACACACTATATCTCACAGTAACAGATTTTTCATGTTGTACTCACATCGGTTGAAATTTTTGTGAACAAATTCGAAAATTATTATTATGGGATTCATTTATGAAATGTTACGATTCTCTAACCAAGATGAAAATTTTCAAATTGCTTGAATGGTAAAATGAACAACCGAACAAAGTGCACTGTAATTGTGTGTCTCATACTTTAAAGAAAATAATTTAATATTACTAAAGTATTCAGATGAATATAGAAGATCAATTAAGCGTCTAATCATCAAAATGTTATAATCATTAAATTATACTATAGTAAAGCAAAGTTTGAATTTAAAGAAGAATTTACAATTTTAAACATTAATAAGAAATACAAAACTACCGGAAAATAATCAAAAATGTTGTTTATTTGAATCCTTTTCAATCTCCATATTCATTCAATTTACACATTTTCATCAAATGGCCTGTGAATATGCAGTTTTATTTGATTTGACTGTATGTTTTATTCATCTCATTATTTTACTTCACACGATATGCATTCACAATCAACAATCTCTCTCACTTGGTGCACATAATTTGTATTTTCTTTTTTTTTTCTCTCCTTCACTTGTTGGCTGAGTGATACCCACATTCAATGAACGACATGACACATTCAAGCTCCTTAACGCTACATTTTCAATTTTCTTATTTCTCTTAGTGCCTCAAACCAAACACACAGTTATTTTTGATTTTATGTTTTTATAACTGCATATACTTATATTCCATATATTTGATGATGTTCAACTTTAGTTACAACGAAAATAACAATTGTTGGCCGACACTTTTTACATCAATCAACATCGATATGGACCCTGAGAATGAAATGAATCATTTTCATTTTCTCTTTTCTCTGTCTCTCGCTCTCTCGTTCTCTCTCGTTCTCTCTCTCTCTCTCGTTTTCTCGCCTCTCTCTCTCTCTCTCTCTCTCTCGTTTTCTCGCTCTTTCTCGCTCTCTCTCTCTCTCTTTTTCTCTCTTTCTGTCGCTCTCGTTCTCATATGCGCTCAAAATGCAAAATAGTTTCTCTAAAATTGCTCCTATTTTATAATCATATTTAATGAAACGTATTTCACGTTTTAGTTATTCGGTCGTGTGCACAAGGGCTCTAGCCGACAGATATAGAGCGAAACTTCAAATGAGCGAAAGGAGAGATGGTTTACTATATAAGCCATTACAAACCGAACATGATATGCTCAATAAAGCTTTTGCTAAGCGTTTTTTTTTTGTTGTTTTGGGTTCGCGTCTAAGTAAACTTGCACATTTTGGGTAACTGATTTAGTGTCATCGAATGAACACTTATCTCTCGCTCTCTCTCTCTTTCTCTCACCTCTCTCTCTCTCTCTCTCTCTCTCTCTCTTTCTGTTCCATTCTAGCAAAGTGTGAGTATTTCAGTATCTGTTTTTATCTTTTTCTTCAATTCTTTGTCTCTGTAGTGTTCTGTGCATAGGTCTGTTCAATTCATTTGCTATTTTCATATTCTTCTATCTCATTCTCCTTCATTGTCATCTTGCAGTGAATTATTTTCCTCCTGCGTTATATATTTCATCTGACTTTTTGATTTGTCTATGATTTTGGTTTTGTAATTTGTTTTCAGTGCTTGGATTTTGGTTTTGGTTTGACTGTTATGAGTTTTTGCGTGATATTATTGTAAAGTAAAAGTGACTTTTAATAACCATGGGCAAAAGAGCTACAATGATTTGTTGGCTTTCATTCATTTTATTTTTCCATATTTTTTCGTCTTGTTCTTCTTCTTCTTCATTTACTCCGTTATTATTTTCTTCTGAAGATCTTTATTTTTGTTTCATTTTTCTTTTGTATTCTCTCTTCATTGCGCTCCGGTTCCATTGTAAATCAGCAATCATTGTATGTGGTGTGTGTATTATTAGTGAATACACAGCGCACCAATTGAATTAAAAATAAAACATGCCAAGCAAATGATATCGCAAGCAAATGTTATAACATTATATCTCGCATTGTTACACAGCTACCAGCCTTGGAATTCTTTTTTTTTTTTCTTCTCTTCATTGCTGTTGCTGTTGTTTTTCGTATTATTTCTTGGATGTTTCATTCCTTTGCCACAACTTAAAACATTCTCTCGTGCTCTTGTTTATTATATAAATGTGTACAAAGAGAGAGAGAGAGAGAGCATGGTATTTTCCTTTCTCTTTTACTCCTCATTTTATTTTGCCCATGCATACTTTTTTACTAAACATATTCACATTCGATTTGCATTTATATCAACATATCTCGCACATTGATAAGGAAAATTCATTGGAAATGTTTCATAGACATACAAGAGAGCAAGAGTGAATGAGATGGAGAATGAGAGTATGATATGTATTTATCGTCTGTGAAAGATCAAATCTTTCAACCAAGAAGAGAGTAATTTCAATGAATTTATCGAACCAAAAAATTAAAGCTCACTTCCAATTGTGAATCACCTGAACTCATTCGGAAGGGCAACCATTTGTATATCTGTGTTGCACTGTGGCCAGGCTTTTGTTCTCTTTCTCTCTCTCACTCTCTTTTTCTTTCTCTTTCTCTTTCTTTTTGTCCCTATCTCTCTAGATAACTCTCGTCATCCTTTTACGAAAATCTTTAACTCTATCACATAATTTAAACATTCAAGAAAATGTCCAAACATAGCCACAAGCCTTGTAAATATGTATAGTATCAAATTTGTGTGAACGACCAATTAGTTTTCAAATACCATATTAGTAAACATACCATAGATGCAATTTACTAAAACATTTTAAAACCATTCATCTCTTATAGAAACTTTCAAAATTCACCAAACAAATGAATTGACTGAATAATAACAACAACAACAACAACAACAAAAAGAAAAAAATATAAATAAATTACAAACTCGAATTTGAACTCAATCCTTGTCAACAAGAAAGCCATTTTCATCGCTTTATGTAATATGCTTTTTGATCTCTTCTACACAATTCAATCGTTGAATTTCATTCGTTTAGCTTGTGTACTAGCTAAAATGCAAGAATCATTCAAAATTGCAAAGAAATATACGTCAAAGAATCGTTTCGAGCGACATCCGATATACATAATCTGCATGATGCAGAATGATGATTTATTTTGAATATCCTGATGGATATGTTGCATGCTGATGAAAGCAGATGTTATGGATATCTATCTCTTTTTCTCACTTATCCTCACTCTCTAAATGAATACATTTCTCTCTTTCTTGTACTGTTTGTCCTAGCTCATTCTCATATTGCTCGAATGGAAAATCATTTGTTGGCCCGAATGTTGATTTATTGAAATAGAAACAGCTCGTTCTATTGTCTTTTTTTTTTTTTTTTGTAATGCAATTGTTTGTGTGAAGACAGTTAAATTCATTGGTGCCAGTATGGTCTAACATCGTAAAAATCGTCTCGGGAAAATCTCAAAAGTCAGTGTTCTGGTTGTTGTTATTGTTTTAAATGCTTTTGTTGCATTTTCTATTGTATTGTTGCACACGTTTAGCAATAAAATGATAGGATACATGTGGGGTTTATGTGTGTATGTGTATTTGAATATGCTTTGCAAGTCTATCAGAGATGTGCTATAGATTTCCTTTTTGGTTTTGGATATCGATGCAGTCACAAAACAATTTTGCATGATTAATGCATTAGTATATATCACACTCATTTCAGGCACGAGTTCATGGATAGTGATGGTACTATAGTAGTGATATGTCTTGATTGTGTCAGAATATCCGATCGATGTGCAATGTGAATTACGAATGGGATTTTAGTGGAGAGTGAGTGCGAGCCTTGGCCAAATCTAAAACCCATATTATATGGTGGCCCCTTTTATGGTTCAATGATAAATGCGTTCCCATGTTCATACATTTTGAATGTACAAATGAGTGAATTTTCATGTTTGTCTCCGTTATCCATTATTATTGTTATTATTATTATTATCATCATCATCAACATCATCGTCAAAATATATATATATACAATTTCTTTTTCGTTCAGGCTTATGCCATTTATCTTCGGCAAACACATTAATTTATTTCATATTAAATTAGTTAGCGTAATTTGTATGTGCACGTATTCATTCGTTCGGTATGGTCGTTTACGTTTCTCGTGCATGCAATATATGTATCGTATACCACTGGATCATATAGTCAACTTAATATTTTCGCGACGTGCACTAGGTGTTTCATTTCATATTCATTTTTATTTTTATTTTCATTTTGTAGCTGTTTGTTATGTGTATGTGTGTGTGCGTCTGTGTGCTAGCAATACTTTTTCCTCATTTCTCGTTAGTTTTCATACGCTTTTACTATGTAATCTTCATCATATAGTTTTGAGCCACTGACGAGAAATGTGGACTATTTAAATGAGATTGATGCAGAAGAGTGCTACTTGAGCAAAAGAAATAGAGAAAAAGTAATAAACTACAGCTAGATCGAATCGTTGCATTGGAAACTGTTTTTAAACGCATATATTCGAATCACGCTATCATCATTAACCTTACATGCCTCAAACAGAAATACAAAATATTACTATGAACGAACAAAAAACGACCACGACGACTACAACGACGACGACGACTACAACGACGACGATGACGACGACAACGACGATGACGACGAAATAAGAAGATAGTATGAAATAAAAAGCACACATAAGATCTATTATTGTTTATTCAGACGTTTAACGTTGATCACTGTACTTCTTAAAATTGTAGAAGGCTTTTACCACTGCAATTCCTATTACTCTCTCTCTTCCTCTCTCTCTATATATATATATATCTTATTTCATTTCGCCATCTCAATCGATTTGTAGCTCATTTAATTTTTCAACATGTCGAACTTTTTATATAATCACGTCCACCGACGATGCATTGATTGCAACTCGATTTTTTTGTGCTAACATAGCGCAAAAAATGAACAACAACAACAACAACAACAACAACAACAAAATTAAATCGTATATAATGCTTACAGTTACATGACTAAAAATGCCATGAATCGATATAGATAATTAAAAGCACATACTAAAGTAGAAAAATGAACATAATAAATGTTAGAAATCAGCACAGCCAATGCATCACACATTAATGACAAACAGAATCCGGAGTTCCCCAATCTTCTGACGTCCATTCTTATTTTCTTTTATTGCTTTGAGCTTCTCCTTTTTCTCTCTTTCTATCATAATCATACAATTTTCTTATTCATTCAATTCTTAATACATAATTCCATTAGGAAAAATACCACAGGATATTCAAATAAAAAAAAAAAAAAACACTTGATTGATATTTCTTTTTGTGTAATGCAAATGATATATGAAATGAAAAGTGGAAATATATCAAATGGACAACGTTTGTTTGATTAATCATAGCAATAATATATTGGAAATTGTTGCAATCTTCTTTATGCAACTGGTTTTTCATAATTTCATTCATACAGTTTTCATATTTGTACATTCAAAATTATATGAATAAATACTAGAATATCACCAAAAGGTATTTTTTTAATACGAAATATAAATTAAATATAATGAAACATTTAGATTCCGTTCAACGGTATGTTGCTGATTGCAAAACCATTTAATATTCGTAGAATTTTTATTGAGTCTTGTTTCGGGTGGAATTTTTTGAAAAAAAAAAAAAAAAATATCAAATGATAAGCAAATGATAGGAAAATACATTATTTCGAATGATTCACATCTTAAATTAGATAAAAAAAAAAATCCGTGGATTTACTGTTTTGCCATTTTTATTTTTTACATTTTATAACATCAAAAGCGAACGGTTCACATCTTATTAATTTGTTATATATATAATAATTATACTGGATCTAGTAGATAGTGTCATTATAATGACTATCTTTGTTTCTTTTATAGTCTTTGTCTCGATTTTCTCCCATGTTGGTTAAAACGTGTTCCAAAAATGAGGTTGTTGATGATGATGATGATCATGATCATGATCATGATGATGATTACAATGATGATTGTGTGATCTCAATGCATTACAGGCAAGGATATGTTTGTACAAGAAATGTTATATTGTATACATAACTATTGGCAAAAAATGTTCGGCAAAAATACTGTTGACAATCATCAAAATGCAAAATACAAATAAAAATGAGGCATTTAATGTAGCAAACAAATTAATGACAATGGAGAAAAAAACAAAAACAAACAAATCACATAAAATGATGAGATGCGGTGGATTTTTTACTTCAATAATAACGGTTTATAATTTTGTTTGTTTTCAACTTTGATAAAAATCGCGCACGAATTCACATATTTATTTTAATTTTCTCATTCACATTTTTGTGTGTTCATATACGTTGATATTTTTAAATTTGATAAACGCATACAATCTATGTATATCAATATAATTAATGAACGCATATAAACTTAAAGATTTTGATACTCAAGGTGTATGTCATTTAACTGTTATAGATTTTAAATCATTGTATTTGTTTTAATTTATTTGTTTGGTTGTTAGTTTGACCGTTGAATCATTACTTGTTGTGTGTATATGCGATTATATGCTTCTGCCGGATCAATACGCATTGGATAAATGCAACATCATTCCAGTTGATACAATGTGATTACCTTTCAATACACTGTACACTGTACACGAGCAGGTAGTATAGACAGTTTTGTTTGTAAAACAATCGATCGTCGTCGTGAACATTTCCTCATACGATTTTTTTTTTTTTTTTTTTCGTTGGTGGTGTTTCTGTTATTGTTGTGTTTATATATCTGTTTCGCTATTGTTGTTGATAATTTTCAGTCAAATGATGTGCCTTTTGGCCTTTTCAATACACTGGTGCCAGTGTTTCGTTTTGCTATTTATTTCCATATTATGCGAATCAAATGCAAATCAACAATCTTTTGAAAGTGATCTTTTTTTTTTTTTTTGAATATGCAGAATGCAAACGTGCCGTTTGTTTGCTTTTCATTTTGTGCATTTCTTTATTTACTTCAGACAATAAATTTAAACAACAGATAATGTGTGTATGTGTGTGCGTGTATTTATTCTAAAAATTTACATTCATCGATTTTATTTCTTATTTCCCTTTTGTATTTCTTTTACACTAATCGAATTAAAAAGGAAGGCTAAAACTATTGCAAAATACACATTAAACCGATACATCGAAAACAATCGAAACGCTTTATTTTTTCGAATAGATTTTCTAAAAAAAAAAAAACGAGCACATTTCATGCTGTAGCTCTACCACAATATACTCTTTTATTCGTCGCTTTCTTCTTCGTCCTGATTTTCTGATAAAACTTTCAGATATATACAAACACAATAAAAAAACAAACGGCACGTTACGACAGACAGAGAAACAATTCTAGCTGTAATGCAATTATGGACGACAAGAGATTTAATAAACAGAAATACCGACACAAAATTATATAGATAGATTCGAGAGTTTAAAATCATGTGAGCAAATGAATGTCAGTGACAGAGAGAGAAAACGAAAGAGATACAGAGAGAAATAGAGAGAGAGAGAGAGAGAGAGAGAGAGAGAGAGAGAGAGAGAGGAAGAGAGAGAGTGGAGCGAGAGAGAGAGAGAGAGAGGAGCAAGAGAGAGAGAGAGGAAGAGAGAGTGGAGCGAGAGAGAGAGAGAGAGAGAGAGAGAGAGAGAGGAGCGAGAGAGGAGCAAGAGAGAGAGGAGCGAGAGAGAGAGGAGCGAGAGAGAGAGAGGAGAGAGAGAATCTAATGGCAAGCAAAAGACAAAATCAATTAGCGATTTTTTAAGAAACTCTAAAAGGAATTGCGAATGATAGAATTTTTTTCCAAAAAGAACACCGTGCAAGATGTCTTCTTCTCTTCTTTTTTCATGTTTTTTTTCATGTCGTCCTTACTGTATATTTGCTCCGTTATGAATCCGAGAGCAGTGTTGCATCAATTGTCAATAGTTTATCAAGTCAAATCAATTCAAATGACATACATTGACCTATTATATCAAAATGCAAGAAGTATAGGTGGAAAAACTAGTGGATTTTATTGCAAATCGGCGATAAACGTCTATTTGTACACAAATGGAAAATATCGTTGTAGCAACGAATAAGCACCATCTACACCTAATGCTGTGTCAATCCCATATACAGTAATTGGATTTCTTCATCTTCTACTTCTTTTTCTGTTTGAATTTCACCTAATAACAAATTAGGATTAATGACAATAAGAGTAGATGGCACCACATATGCGTTTACAATGAATTTTACGTTGTTTACCTCTTTATATTCTGCTTATGAGCAATAAAAAATTGAAACGAAATAATTTTATTGTACCGGTTAATGAAAAGCCAATTTAAATTGTCAATCAAATGATTTGTCTACAATTATTTAAAATTGATTGAAAGAAAATCAACTAATTGTGATTTGAATAATTTCTCTGTTCTTCTGTTTCTGACACACCCACACACAACACACACACACACACACACACACACACACACACAAGCGTAGCAATTTTTTTTAATTTAAAGAATGACATTTTAAAATATTCACTATATTTAAATAATGAATATTAGAGCGATCATTATAAATTTATTTTAAAATCACCACATAAATGATCCAATTGTTAACAATTATTGATTTTACTTTTTTTTCTATATTTAGAATTAGAAAAAAAGAAATCAATTATAAATTTTTTTTTTTTCTTTATCGATGACACTATGCAACTATCTTCAATAAATTCTAAAGACAATCCAAACCACCGAACAAAACGCTCATATTTTCAATAATTTTTTTCTCAGTTATGATTTGTACATAGACATGCATAGACAAGCTCTAGCTAATTTTAGCTGTTTCATTGATAAAAATTTATTTGAAAACAAAAAATAAAGTAAAATGTATCCTAAATTCTGGTCAATATGATTTTAATAAAAATGTTTGATATTTATTTCTGCTTTGACTTTATATTTCTTAATACTAAATTGGAATATTTTTTTTTTTTTTTTTTTTTTTTGGTGAATAATTTGCATTTATTTATGTTAAAATTAGATTTGTTTTTTTTTTTTTCAAAACCAGCAAAAATATCAACAATGTTTAATGAATTTGTGCGTTTGTTTCCTTTATAGGATTCACATGGAAAACATGTTAAACTGACTCAACATCAGCCGGAGCTTAACTAACCGTATATAATAATTATATTGAGATTTTTGTATGAATGTGTGCGTATGTGTTCGTTTTTGTTTAGTGTTTTTCAACGTGACTCTCTGTCAATAATTCTTTTTTTTTCGTTTCAAGTGAGATTATGTGCGTGTGCGTATGTATTGATGCATGATTGTGCGTGTGAATCAGAATCAGAAAAAAGAAAAAATTGAGTACACGGTTTGCAAGTGTCCGAGTTAAAATTGTTTCTTATTTCTTTACGTAACGTGAGAAATATCAAAAGAAAGGGTGTGAAAGAGTGAGAGAAAGAGAAATAGAAAAAGAGAAAGAGAAATAGAAAAAGAGAAAGAGAGAGAGAGAGAGAGAGAGAGAGAGAAGAGAGAGAAAGAAAGAAAGAGAAAAGACAAAATCATAAATCTCAAGTGCTGGTTTTCTGTCGGAGCAGCAATCGTAAAACAAACGATCGAATTAAAATGGTTTCAACACGGCAAATGTCTATAACAACAGTCATTCCCGAAGCAGGTAAGCTCATATTTAAATTTTATATCTTTCTGCCTCATGTACTTTTTTTGTTTTTTCATGTTTTTTCTTTTTTTTTTATACAAGATTCAATTATAATCAATTGTCTGATTTGTTTATAATTTAACATTCAAATGGCAACATTTTGGTGCTAAATTACACAAATACGTATATTTTATTTGTTTCGTGTTTTGTTCTCTTTTCTCCACTCCCCTTGAAGTTGGCTGTCAATTAATTTAGGCTGGGGCAATGTTCTCGGCTAGAAATTTTAGCCGGCTAGAAAAGTTCAAATCCAATTGAAATGATGACAGCGATGAACAATTGTATAAATTGAACAATAAGTATGCATATAGCCTACAATTAAAGAATCACACATTATTACATTGATATCAATGCATCAATTTAATTTTGAAATTTTCTACCCGGATAGAAATTTTTTAGCCGAGTACATTGCCCCAGTCTTAGCGATAACAACTCAATAATAACAATAAATGAAAAAAAAAAAAACACATAATTTATTTATATCAAATGTAATGAAAAAAAAAAGGTAGTTATTAATTGAATTGATTGGAGATTTTTTTGTTTGCTTTCTTTTCAAAAAATTTATATTTATCTGAAAATATTAGGAGCATCGGCATCGTCAGTGAATGCAAACAATGGATCGGCCCGAGTGACGTCTAATTCACTGAGTCAACAGAATAGCAACTCAGCACGTCAACAATCAAATAATAATTCGGCTAGTAATAGTGCATTGAACGATTCAACAACTCATTCAAATGCTAGTGCAATCGTTTCGGCAAATCACATTCCACTTACCGATTTGCCGTTGGAAATTTTTGAACGGATTTTTCAATACACCGGCTATAAGGAAGTTTCGAATATGCGATTGGTAAGAATTGAAAAATGAAGACACAAATAGAAACAAAAGAAAAATTTTATTTCATTTGGAATATTTCAAAAATTGTACATATTCAGCACATTTGCAAATGTATTTCATTTATTTTTTTATTTTTTTTTTTTATCAGATACAGAGATTTCTCACATTCATTTTTTTTCTTTCCTTTTTCACATTTTCCATTTGGATGCAGGTTTCAACGCGAACAAATCAAATTTGTAAAACAATTTTAAATTCAACATTTACAAAACTGCAAACTCAACTGATGAAACGTTTTCAGAATATCAAGAAAATCATGCCCAGAAGGTGAGTGTCGAATGTAAATTGAATTTAGACCAAAAAAAAAAAAGAAAAAAAAATCAATGATACACAATATATATGTATATATTTTATATATGGAAGTGAATATCGTATTCAAGATTTGATCATAAAATGTGTGAATGTATGCCAAGATGTATGCACTATCACTAACGGAGTGATTCAAAATTATGAAACGATTCCATTATTAAATTATATATCTATATGAATTGTGTTCTTGAAATGATGATTTTAGTATTTGCTCAAATTAAATACATTTCGATTCAAATCGATTGAATAGTTGAATTTTAAAAATTGTCATTTGAAAAAAAACAAAGACAGTAAATATAATAAAATAAAATCTTTTAAATACTAACAAAAATTTATTTTGTCTATCGAAATACATCAGAGAATCAGCTCGGCGATCGCATCCATTGTCCTTCGAATGTGATATCATTGAGACATGCTGTATGCGTCTAACATTATTGCAAATGACATTTGGACGATACATTGAGCACAAGCATATATGCTTCTTTCCGGGCGCAGTATGTATTTCATAATAATATGAAAGAAACAAATTTATTATAAAAAAAAAAAAAAAAAAAAAAAAAAAAACAGTTCATCAAATTTTTTCCTTGAAATATCAATTTCTCTTTTCATTACAGTTTCTTGATGAAATGTACAACGTATTGAATTATATCCGAACCACACCAAATTCAGGTCGTCCATATAAAATAACTGAAGAGTTAATAGATCTATCAACAATGGCTATGGAATATTTTAAAGACCATTTGGAACCGTCGATGCCACAATTTGGCCTTCTCACTCAGAGTTTTTATAGCAAAAATTCAACCACAACACGTATGCATCATTTACCATCACCTTATCTACCTACCTCCCTCCCTCCCTTCTCACGATACATTGGAGGAAATTTTGTGACATTTTCTTTAATAATTTCGCTTTTGCAACAGGTGCATCGTCGAAAAATTGCTGCCTGTATGATACAGCACCAAGATCATCATCATCATCATCATCAAATTCATTATCCATAGCAACAAGATCGAGTCAATCAAGTTCAATGCCATCACCACCACAAAGTAATATGGTACTACGAAAAGGCATACGGAAAATTAAACAAGGAATGAAAAAGTAAGTGTAATAATTAAATGCTTTCCCATGTGCGTAACAATTGACTATTTTGATGAAGTTAACTACTGCATATAGGCTTTCTGTACTGTTAAGTCAAGGTTAAACCATGTACCAAATTTGTTGACTAATTACTTTTTTGCACGTGGTCATAGGTTCTAACACATGATTTCCAGCGTTCCCTTAATCCCCTCCCCCGCCTCTGGTGATGAATTGCCAGGGTTGTTTGAGCAGTAATCCTATCTCATAGGCGTCTCCTTTTTTTTTGAGAAAATTATTCAAAATTGTTAGGATTTCTTGAATTTTTCGAAACTCGGGGAAACCTCTATGAAATTTTAGGTCTGACCACTTTTTGAGTCGCCGATGTCAGAACCTATGTACATGTTCTCGCACAACAATTTTGAATTTTCATGTCCTTTTGAATAAAATATAAGAGATCATAAGGAACATGCAACAATAATGAATTTAACCAGTTTGCTGAACAATTATCAATTTCAAATAAATTATTATTAATTCATTATACATTTTCCACATTTTCCACCATTTTCAATCATACATAGATACAATAATCAATTATCTGTGCTGCGCACCGATTTACGTTTTTGCAAGCGAAAATCAACGGATCAAGCCAAACAAATTACCGAATTACAAAAAATGTTAGCCGAACAACAGAAGCAAACGCTCGAATATGCAAACCGTCTTGATGAAAATGATAAAAAAAGTGAAGAAATGTCATCAAAAATATCGACATTATTACAAGAATTGAACAAATGTAAAATTGAATTGCATTATTATCGCTCAAAGAGTCCAGCAACACCGATCTGCAATAATTGTGGCCAGACCACATTAACCATACCACCGGGAATGTTAGCATTAATGAAACATAATAATATCAATAGTAGCCGTGATGAGATAATGAATGTCATAAGTAAATGTAGTAATTTTGAATTGGAATCGAAAGTACAAAGTCATGAGTCAAGCATCTCACCAGATCTCATAACAACAACAACAACAACAACAACAACCACCAACACCACCACCACCAGCACAGTTGCAACAGAAGAAACAATTGAAGCTGCTGCAACAACAGGATCAGATGAAATAGAAGCAACAATAACAACGCCCAAAAGTAATTCAATTAATGAAATGTTGTTAATGTACATGGATGACAATAAGGATGCGCTGAATGCCTTGAATGAAACAAATAAATCATCATTGTTATTGACACCGAAATCAATTGATGATGCATCGCATTGCAATTCGATTCAATTAACAAATTCAAATTCCGGTGTAACAAATGTCACAACACCAATTAATCGTGATGGTATATTTGATAGTCGATTGAAATTTGCACGTCACAAAGCCAATCAAAATTTGGCCGAATGGCGTTGTACACAATCGACAAGTCTCATTGAAAATCCAGCAATGAATACAATTTGTGAATCAGCACAAACATCATCGATAAAACCATCATCAACAGAAATCAACATCAACATCAACATCAACATCAACAGCAGCAGTACTCACAACTAGCGAACATGATCAATCGAAGCAAAAATCAACAAATGGCAACAGCTTCAGTAGCAGTAGTGGTAGTGGTAGTGGTAGTGGTACTAGCGGTAGTACAGTTATTCTAACCGTTGGCACACCACGATTTTATGGTAAACGTAAACTGGATGACAGCACAACCGTTTCAATAAACGATACAATATTAAATATATCCGGTGATGGCGTTAGTAATGCAAATATTCAATCGTTGGACAATCCAATGGCAACACAAATTACCAACAAAACCAACGCTATGGCCACCAATAATCTTGCCAATTCTAATCTAAGTGATAACAATACCCAGAAAACATTTAGGTAATGATTTTTAATTTAAATTTTACATTGACATTTATAACGCTCTAACTCATTTCTGTGAATAAATTGACCGTATTTTCAATCATTGAAAAATAATTAAAATTAATATTAAAAATATTTCATCATTGAATTCAAATTCAATCACCATATGAAGTGATTTTGCGCAAAGTGGATAATTTATTTAATTTTTAAAAGAAAATGAATCAAATTTCGCATTGATTCATTTCGAAAAAAGGTTTTTAAAATTTCAACACATAACTGATGGATTCAAATCGTCAACGATCGCATTCATCGCTCTTGGCAAATGAGCCTTTAATGAGAATGTGCGGCATATTTCATAGAAAAATATGAAAATGTGCGACGCTCACGAAAATGCAAACATTTATGTGTTGCACACTCAATGTAAAATTTTCAGCTCTGATCAATGAATACTTTACATCTCAATTCAGCGATAATAGATTCAATTTATCTGCAATAATTAATTTCAATCAATAATTACTTTTAATCTTTGTGTTATAATACACAGTTTTATTTAGATGATATTCAAATTAGAAATGGAAATGAGTGAAACTACGGTCAATTCCACCTTTTAGCTTGTATTTGTCGATTATTATAAAAAACCAATTATTAATTTTATATTTTTTTTTTCTAATTTTCTTTTATTTTATGCAATTGAACTACACATGGATTTTACTCTACTGTGATGGTTGTATCTACAATTAATTTCAACCCCAAAATCAACCTTGGATATATGCTTAAATCTGATATATTTTCATTACTAAATGCTATTTGAGCAGTAAAAAAGCACGAAGAGTACAAAATAAATTGAAAATTCAAAATAATATTATGAATATCAAAACACGCAATAAGTAATCCAATGATGAGGCAAACATACACTCTCACATATACTCACGCAAATTTAACAAAAAAAAAAAAAAAAAAAGAAAACACACACACACACACATACACTCAAACATGAAACACACAACAACCAACAATTATTATTCACACAGAATATTGATGAAATTAGAATGGAATAAAAACACAAAATTAAAAATGCATATGTATGGTGATGATTGAAATTGAAACAATGAAGCCACGCCAACAATAAGCTCCAGAGAACACAACAATAACAACAAAACAATTCATTTTTATCATCAGTAAAACAGAAAACAATCTAAAACAAAAAACAAAAACAATTACAATTTTTGAATTTATCATGCAAAACGACAATTAACAATTAAATATTATGTCTATTAAACGAACAATTCGAGGCATAATGAAATAAATCAAATTTTATTGTAAACTTCACTGAATACAATCACAAGTTATATATATTTTTTTATTTTAAATGTTAACAAATCAAAATTACCTAATAAAATGTCCAAATTAATCAAAAAATCGTAACAAATCTAAAAATATCAATGTAAACCGTAAACAACCGAGGCACAGCAATGCCATCACTATAAAATAAGCGAAACCATTTAAAAAAAAAAAAATGCTAAAATGACGAATGCCTGCCACTATTGCAACAAATCCTGTTATGGCTTCGAATGGCATTTGTGTTTCTTCTTAGATTATAGTGTGTGCACCACATCAAACATATTTTTAATATAAATACATTACCAGTATAGAATGCCATCCTCGGTTGCACGTAAACAACAAATCAAATTATCAATTTGAATGGATTAAGTTGAACGTCAATATTTAATAGATTCAATCTCACTAAGTTCTATATCTGTTTACATTATAAATGTCATGCCAACAGGAGATGCAGCGTCACTAGCAAGATTATTAATAATTTGTTACAAATGTAAATGCCGTTACTGCAAGTAATGCTGTTACAATTGTAATTCCTACAACAAATCTGCAGTTACATTTGTAATAACTAGAATAAATGAACGATTATAATTGTAACAGATTATCAACCATGGTCATTAGCGAGTCTTACAACATATAAACCAAATGTTCATGATTTAAACGTAATTTGTTAGCATGAAAATTCACACGCTTATAATAGCGTATTGTTTATATAGAAAAAAATATGTCGAAAAATTGTAGAGCGCTACTCATTATTGACGGCAAAATACAAAGCAGTCAAACGCAGGGCACGCGTTTGAATTTGCTTTCGGTAGCCACAGAAATGTGTCTTCAGAGATACAAATGGGCACGTAGTAGACCTGCGTTTTACCGCAATGGCAAAACTCAATTCTAATTGGTGGCATTTTACAGTATTTTGTAATATGTTGAATGTTTTCAACTTAAAACCACATACACCTATTTAGAGCTGATTTCGCACATCATTACCGAGAGTGGTGCTGTACAAAGACTGTTTTTTTAATTATAAGAATACGTGAAAATTAGATGGAAGTGATCATTACATACTATATAATACCAAAGTCCATGTAAGACTCAGATGACTAGACCATTTCAAAACCTTGACAGTCTGTTAATTTCATTCATATGAAAAAAAAAAAAGAAAAATCATTGCATTTAGTGAAGTTTATAGTAAAGACTTTTTACTAAAGAGTCAAGTTAATTGATTTAAAAATAATCCAAAAATCATACCATAAACATTTCATTAATGGAAACAGCACACACACACACACACACACACACACACACACGATTTTGATAAAATAATATAATTTCTCCGAAAAATAATGCTTTCGATTTCGTTTATATTTCTCATTGCCACCACATTTCCAAACATAAACACAAACCAACAATCATTCATACATATTTAATTCGAAAAAAAGAATGGAAAATCATCTCAATATGAATGACAAATTATCCAAATTGTATATCAAAAGAGAGACATTTCGGACAACTTTTTGCATATGTAAACTGCATTGTTGTTGCGACATGAACATGAATCTGTTTGGCATTTTCAAAACTATCTATATTCGTACATTTTGTAGTGATCATTATTCATTAGTAGCATTTTTGCCGTATGTTTGGCTTTTGCTGTTTAGAGAGTACGAAAGAAAGAAAAAAAAAAAAAAAAGAAAAAAAAAATTACCAATGTTTCGAAGAAGAAAACATAAATTAGATAATATATTTCGAGCTGTGCACATTAGTAGAGGAAAATAATTTTCACAATAAGATTTTCATAAAATATCTTTCTCTCTTTCTCACTCTATGTTGCTAGAAATGATTATTATTTCGGTTTCAATTTCAAAACACTGTTCTTATTTCTTTGATAGCAAAATGACACCAGCGATCATTTCCATCTAACTGAAATGAAAATGAAAAAAAGAAAAAAAAAAAAAAAAACAAAAAGACTTTTAACATAAACAAACATATAAACATATAATAGCAACAACAACAACAACAACAACAATAACAAACTACATGGGTTTCTACGGCATTTTTGCAATTTGTTTCTTGTTTCTGTCCCCCTTTTACCTTTCTATGTCATGGTAAAAACACCAATATCCGTAGGCCTTTCACAGCAAATTGCGGTTTTTATTTTATCAAAATTATTAAAATCACTATATTTTTATAATACATTTATACGATGTGAAGTTATTAAGTGACAAAAAAAAAAAAAAAAAAAAAAAAATAATAATAATTAAAATAATAATATCGAAACAAATAAAGAAAGAAGAAAAAGAAAAGAAATACTTAGCGAAAATACATAAATATTCGCTTGAATGGTACACAAACATTTAAAAACACATACACACAATTAATAAAATAAAATCAACATAAAAACCACAACTTTGATGATACACCGAGATGAGATAGAAGATAGATTGACAAATTAACAGAAATAAATTAAAAAAAAAAAAACTAGTCTAAATAAAGGCATAACTGATTCAATGTTTCGCCACAATACACATCACACTACACGCACGAATGGCTAGAACGAAAAAGGCGAAAAACGATAAACAATGACCCGAAACCAAGAATCAAACTGTAACAACAAAATCTAAAATCACAATATATCTGAGATAGAATGAATGCAGACATATTTTCATAATTATATTTAGATGATGAAATTAAAGGAGAAAAAAAAAATACACAAAAAAAAAAATAAATAAATCACAATTATTATAATAATGAAATAAATGATAATCAGTTAAATCTTTCTCTCTCTCTCGCTCTCTTTCTCTTTCTCGCTGTGGCTAAATTGATGTTTGCATTTATCTCCCTGCCATCCCTCATCAAAATGATATTTTCGAAAGAAAAAAAAAAATCACCCGGCATATGGTTTCTTTTTCTCCATTCTAGTTTTTCTGCAAGCATAAATTAAAAAAAAATTCAAAAACGAATGAATTGAATAACAAAATATATATGAAAACATAGCAAAAAAAAAAAAAAAAAATTGAGTAGAAATTGTGTGTGGTTTTTAAATATATATATATATATAAAAAAAAAAAACGAGAGAAATTCTCTAAATTTTTCGGCAATCGCAATGGCAATCGTAGCATACTTATGGAAATTTTTCGTCAAATAGTTATTAAGTTTAAGATGATTTTTCAATCACATTTCAGTGTAAAACAATAAAAACAAAAATAGGAAACCCTCTTGAAAAATATCATGTGATTAGGCGACGAAACGAATATAAAATGAATGTTATGTCGATTCAGGGAATGTGAACGAAGCGATGAATAATGCAATGATTTTTAAACATTTCTTTCATTGTCCAATTTTCTCTCATTTGTAATAATTTTCATTCAATATATTTTTTTTGTTCCTTCTTCTTTTTCTTGTTCATTTTGAATGTAAAAAATTTGCAACTTTCTCGCATACGTTAGATACAGCGTAAATTGAATGGAAAATATTAAAAAAAAAAAAAAAAAAAAAAAAAAAAGAAATAAACATACTCTAAATTTTGTGTAGAGTTGATCTTAAAAGTGAACATTTCGTGTATACAAACCATTTTCCTCTGCAAAGAACATAAAAAGTTTGTCTTGAGTGAGAATAGCTTTATTTTTAACGAAAGAAGAAATAAAACAAAAAAAAAAAAACAAAAACAAAAAAAACGACAACAACATGAAAATGATGAAAAATGATAGAAAAAGCAAAAATATGCGCTACCGAGCAGCTGTTGTGAAAATATGGAAAAAATTTTCAGGGAATATATATTAGATGGCATCCAATTAAAAAATTAAAATAAAATCATATTAGAAATTACAATGAATAATAATGATAAATGAGAGAAACACATTCACAATAGAATCAAGAACAACAAAAAGATACAAATGAAATGAAAAGAAAAAAAAAAAAACGTAAAAAAGAGAATGCGATTCATGCGATATAGTTAATATTGAGCGTTATTTTACAAAAACGATCAAATCAAAGAAAACTATCAAGTCCAATTGCAGCTATCTGACCATTTAGATTCGCACACATGCAAAATGTGTTATTTTCCATACATTGTGTCGTTCTCAGCTAATTCAATTACATCTTAGTGGACATACTTGATAGAAGTGAAAAAAAAATACAACAACAACCGATAATAAATAAAGAAGAACAACCAAAAGACAAAGCAAAAATCAATTGATCATTTTAAAAGAATAGTTAAAAAAAGAAAAAAAAAAAAAAAAACATTTTGAAAACAATAACAAAACAAGAAATCTTATTTCAACTCAACAATATGTCATTTGTTAGGAACAATTCTGTGTTTTAATTCTGGTTAAAAGAAAAACCGGAACAATGTCAATTCGGTAAATAAATTTTTAGCGTGCAATTGATCTTTTTAAAATAGTAAGACAAAAATGAAACAAAAATTTAAACTCTACCAATAATCAAGAAGAAAATTTAAAATGTCTCTCAATGGAATACCCAAACATTCGAATTAAAAAATGGATAATAAATTATTATACTGAAACTCACATTGATCAAATACATACTGTTTCAATATCGTGATTTAGAATGACAAAATAAAATTAAAAAAAAAAAAAAAAAAAAAAAAAATGGAGAGAAATAAAATGAAAAAATGCACAATACAAACATATTTATAAATTATATATACACCTGTACTTAGATTGTATTTTTAATTGATTTGCATTATTTTTCTCTCATCAATTTGATTTTAAATTTAAAACAAAAAAAAAAAAAAAAACTAAAATGACGTAACAACAATAACAAGAGAAAGAAGAAGAAGAAGAAGAAAAATTACTCAGCATTTATTACAATTATGTGACACAAAATGCAATTTATTGAGATTGAAAGGAGAAAATATAAAATCTATGTTTTTCCTCATTTCATAAAATGAATGTGACGAGCAGAATTTTGCACAACTGTCAAATGAAAAATGTTGATTAAAATTTTAGAATTTTTTTTTTTTTTTTTTTTTTTTGTTCTGGTTTGTTTTTTTGTGCGATCGAATGAGTCGAAGTGAACAATTGTTCTTTTTAAGAAACAAGAGTGAAAAAAAAAAAAAATGAAATAATACGATATGAACGAATGCCTTAAGACAATATAAGTAAGATGGAACGAACTTGTGTTTATCAAATCAAAATCATTTCATTTTTAAATCTCCGAAACGCAAAAATCCAAATTTTATTGCCGAAAAATCAACATCATCATTTCACAGTCTCGTGAATTTTGCATCGACTTTTTGAAGAAAAAAAAAAGATGTGTACGTCCGAGTATTTTTTTGTTGTTCGGTTTTATCTTTGAAAAACGAAAAAAAAAGAAGAACATAAGTGGCCACGATATACAGTAGTTGTTACTGTATTCATTTAGAGCAAAAACTAAAAAAAAAAAAAAATCAAATTCTAACCTAATCGAATGGATGAAAAAGCACACCTATAGCGTGCAAGTCCATTGTAGCGATTGGCAAAAATGTTGAAAAAAAAAATCAATCAATCAAAGAAAATGCCCAAAACAAACAAACAAACAAACAAAAAAAACGGAAATAATAAATAACATTTTTTCTTGAATCAAATGTGGAGAAAGAATCCGATTACTTTCAATTTTTACTGTTTATTTTCTTTACAATTTTATATATAAAATAGCTTTTTTCAGAAGATGTATCTTATGTAAGCGATTCAGTGGGGCAATCTTTAGCAGCTGATCCAAAGAAATCTCGTAACAATTCATTGACTGCTTTTGGATTATGTTGTTGCAGAAAATGATTGGCATCTCGTACAATTTCAACGCGAATTTTTGGATATTCTTTAGCTGTTAATGCTAATGATTCTTTTGATATGTAAATTTCATGTTCACCTAAAACGTACATTCCATCGGTGCCATCTAAGCTATCTGGCGGTACACTAGCAGATGAATTGAAATTAGCACGATAATAATTAATTCCAGCTGTTAATGCACCTGTCAATTTTGAAATGAAATAAATGGCAATTTTAATATTTTTTTAATCGATATCTTCATACATGGGCAAGGTGAAGAATCTCAGGAGGGGGAAGAGGTAAATTCCTAATTTTGAAATTTAAGGAGCAAAAAGAAAAATGTCTTCAATTTTGAAATTGAAGAGAAAAAAAATTGGTTTTCGATTTAGAAATGAAACGTTGAAATTATTATAATACGACGATCTGATTTTCTTGTAATAAACACGAATTTTGATTGACTATTTATATTTTTCCACTTTTTATATTCCACACGATTATTTGTCTCATATAGACTGTGTACGTTGCAGAAGAGTTGTGCACGACACAATTCACAACCTACTTACGCGCTGTATACGCATACTATAAATGAAATTGTTGATATTTTGCCCTTCAATGTTGATTCAAAAATTCTAGAGGGGGTATCTTCTCGGAGAATTTGGGGGAGGAGGGATTTGATGTAAAACCCAAATACCCCCCTTGCCAAGGTTCTAACACAGGGTTACCCCCTCTGAAGATCTAGGAATTGTTCAAAATTATTCGAAATTGATAGAGTTTTTTTGAAAAATGTTAAGACTATATAGAATGGAGTTCAGAGACCACTTTGGATTTTTAATCGGGACATACCCCTCCCTCTCCCACTAAACGGTATCGGAACCAATGTCTTCAATTAAAACAAATATATTGTAGATTTACCTGATTTGGATAAAACATATTTATATGTTTCCACATCATTTTCGGTGAAATATTCATTAAATTGACCCTTCCACATATCAGATATTCCGCCAAAATCATTGGCAGTTATCATAAGTTCAGGTAAAATTGGCATTTGAAATAGCATAATATACCATGATTTTTTAAACTGTTCTGTTGATGTTTTTAGTAATTTTTTGAATACACGAGGAGATGGGCCACCCATCATAACATACTTGTAAATCATATGTTTGTTTTGCCTATAAAAGTAAAATAATTTTATTTGGCTTAATTCAAGGTGAAATCAATTCAAATCGTATTTCACAAATTTGTTTTAACATTTTCAAATCTGATTCAGAAGCTCTCTGATTTAAAATTTAAAAAAAAAAAAAAAAAAACTATTTTGTAGCCGAATATTTTTCCAGGAGAGAAGAATTAATCAACATATTTAGAAGAATATTATGATTGCCAAGGTAACTTACGCAACAAACTGCCATGAGATCAATGCACCCCAATCATGTGCAACCAAAATAAACTTTTTACGATCTACAAAGAAACAATCATTTAAAAACATGTTTGAGTAATTATCGCCAGTTAAATTTGATTAGTAAATTAATAATCAATTATATTATTTGGACTCTTTTAAATATTGTTCAATGGCAAGTTTAAGCTTTATTTCTTTTATTTATCAACTTTCGATTGTTTTCATTATCACATGATTACAACTGACAACGTTAACAAATGACGCCAAACATATGATATTTTAGACAAAACACAAAATCAATGAACAAATATTTGTAAAAATTACTTGGGCAATTTCGTGTGGATGATATGCGTTTTTAAAAATTGAAAATTAAAATTTAAAATGAATGTAAGCCAATTTTCGGTTAATTGAACAAAAAAAAAAAAAAAAAAAAAAAAAAAAAGCGAATGTACATGACGAGCTGTGATTTTTTTTTTTTTTTTTGCAAATTCAAACACTCAATATACTTCGAAAAAATTTGATTCGTCACACTTACCAAGATATTCGATTAGAGCCCGTATATCATCGACCATATATTGAATTATGTAATTTTGCACACCAACTGGTCGTTCAGAGAGATTATAGCCGCGCAAATCAATTGAAATCACCCTGAATGCATTGAGGAAAAGTAACTTGGTTCAATCATGTTGACAAATTCGATAAATTTTTTTTTTTTCTTTGAAAATCAATAAATTAAAAAACGAAAAACGAAAAAAGAAAAGCTTCAATAATGAAAATATGACCAAACCAGTAATCTTTGGAGAATTCAACGATTTGATGACGCCAACAATACCAAAACTCTGGAAATCCATGTACGAACAATAATAATGGTTTTCTGGGATCTCCGGCTTCAACATAGTGCAATCGAATGCCCTGTGCAAAAGAATCAAAAACCAAATTAAGAAAACTAACAAAACTACAGTTATGAATGAATGTACATTGACTGTAGCAAATTTATGAACACCATATTTTGGATCAGATAATTCAGCCGGTGCATTTGGACGATCTTTTGGTTTCCATGGTTGCGATTTAAAATTGGTAATGTACAACACAATTAATTTATAAGCAGTTATTACACTGTATATTATACAAAATGCCCATAAAATCACCGATCGGATTAGTTGAAACATTTTGCGCACAAAAATTTACTCTTTTGAAATGATTCGAAGCGGGAAAAAAAAGGAAACTATTAAGAATGATCTTTTATTCTGTAATGTAAAATATGATGATGAAATTTGTTATGATAAAAATAAAAAAAAAAAAATTGGCGGAAGAGATTTGAGCTGATGTTAAATGTACAAATGCGAATCGTATACTAGTCACGCTTTTTAAATAGAAACAGAAACAAGTCTTTTGCGCAGACATTCATGCCGATGCAATAATTCATATATCTGTACAATCGTAACACGAATACAAGTATGTATGATGTGCTTGTTGTAATGGAACCGATTGAAATTTAATAAACAAGCAAATATATTAAATATTATTATTATTATTGGTTTCGTTGTATGTATTCATATATGTTTTTTTTTGTTTTTGTTTTTTTTTTTTGTATATTATGTAGCTTTCACGCAAGTCATTCAAGTTAAATTTATTATGAATTATCGTCCAGTCGATTATCTTTTTCAATATTACATTCACATTTAAGTATTGAAAAAGAAGAAGTAGAAGACAAATTGTATATTGGAAGAAATAAGAGCTGGACACGAACGACTATGATCGGTTGTTTTTATATTTTATTTTTTGAATTGTGAATTCCAACTTGAATTTGATGTTTTTAAATTTTTAGTGTTATTTTCCCATGTATCTTTCAATCAAATGTAATTATTTTCAAATTTTTGTTGGTTTTTTTATTCAAAAATTTGTTCAAATATTTTCCTTCAAATAAACGCAATTCATTCTTATTCTATAAAATCCTATTTTACACTGAATGAAATATAAAATCTTCTAATACATCTAGCTTAGAGCTGCCTACTGAACCGAACTGTTCAAGTTCGTTCGAGTTCTTTCGAACTTCAAACCGAAGATGAACAGGTTATTTTCAATTCTAAATAACTTGAACATATTGAATTTTGAATAAATTTAACCGAACTCGAACGAACATGAACACAAAAAATGTTTCCGAACATCGTTCATTTAATTGAACAGATTTGGAATTGTTCATAAGTCCAATCTGTTCATATTTGTTCCATTTATGCTCATTAGATACTTCGGTTTTGAGGCATGAAAAAAACAATTCAATATTGTTACATTTTTCTTTATTTACAATGGCTAGTTCTCTCTCACAGATTTACTAACATTCTTTTATTATTCACTTTATCTATAAACTTAATTGTTGTACTATTAAACAGTTCAATTCAGTTTAGTTAATTGAACAGTTCAATTTGATTCAAATAATTGAACAATATTCGAACGAACTAGAACATCATGAACAAAGTAAACTTGAACTCGAACGAACATGAACACTCTGTTTTCTTTTTCGAACAACTTGAACCGAACCCGAATGATAATGAACATAAAAGTGAAACTATTCTCGTAAATGAACCGCTTTGCATGTTCAGTTCACGAGGAGCTCTAGTCTAGCTTTACTCTAAATCGTGGTTCCTAACATTGTGTAGTTCTTATAATACAACATGGTTTCCAAAATCATAGGTGCTAACATTGGCAAGCGAAGAGAGTTGGGGCGTGAAAATTCATAAAAAGAAATGAAAAAGGTTTTTCAATTCTTTCGTTAAAAACACAAACAAATTTGAATAATTTTCTCCAAAAAAAAAAGACGCCTCGGAAATCGGATTTTTGTTCTTCCTAGCAATAATTCCATTCAATAAAAGTGAAGGACAAAAGAAAGGATCTTCACTTTTTTCGCAAAAAACCCAAGCAATTTTAAATGAACTTCCATTCTTTGAAGAGGTTCTCTGAGAACCATGTATCAGAACCTATGCCAAAAATTGAGCAAATTTGAATTATGACAATTTAAATTAACAGAATAGTTTCCAAAATCAATGAAACACGGTTTATTTAAACTAATTTTTACAAGCAAATCTAATGAAAAAGTTAATTTTTACGAACAAAAGACCAACACTCGATACGAAAATATTCCCAACTCTGGACGAAATGATCGTTGTTGGTATTTTTCTTCTGATTGTTATTGTTGACTTTTAAATATTGTGTTGTTCGATAACAACATCGATAAACGATAAATCAAAGACGCCAGTATTGCGCATTAAGTTTCAACACAATATCGTTCTGTTTACGATTGTGTAATAAACAAATTTAAAAAATATGTTAATTGTTTAATTTTTTATTTTTAAAAATATTTATTTTTTATTTTTTTCATTGACAATGGTTCAAAGTGCTTGCGACAACAATAGTTTATGTTGTGCTTAAATCAATACGATTGTAATATTAACTATTTGATTTGTTTCACCGCTTGCAGGCAGTGTCGCCATCGTGTGAACATTAAATCAAACATAAAAATCAAATTTGCTTGAACATTAAAAAAAAAAAAAAAAAAAAAAAAAACAAAACACCATTCACACGGAAATCGCTCGTTTGCGGAATATATATGTTCAGATATATGAATATTTTGTTGCTGTTTTTGTTGTTGTTATTGTAACAATTTAAGTAAGATGATGTCAACATTATAACGACCATTGCCCTTATATCGTTCGCTTGGTTATTGTAAATGGTTGGCCAATGATTATATCTATAAAATTGAGGACAAGCGCTTACACGGAAATCGTTGTGACACTAACGACTGAATAACGCTTTGATACTTTTCGTTAGCGTTTTTGATGACGATGACGATAGTGCATTGATGCCAGATATCATCATGCTCTGTGTATTTTCTCATGTACAACATATTTTTTTCTTTTCTTCTTTTTTTTGTTCCTTTTGCTTCTACATTCTGTCGCTAGATTTTGTGTTGTTGTTGTTTTTTTCTTTCCTCTCTATATCTGTTTTTTTTTTTTTTTTTTTTTTACTTTTTCTTCCATGTTATTTGAAAAAGAGAGAAAGACAGTTCATTTGTGTTTGTGTGAAAACGAGCATTTTCCTCATAAGAAATTCGAAACACGTCGCCTCTATAAAACGTGTGCAGAATGATTGAAACAAACTATAAACACGTAAAGAAAAGAAAAAGAAAGAAAGAGAGAGATACACAGAGAAATAGAGAAAAAAGAAACATTTTTGCCATTTATCGCAGCGAACACCCCAATGAAGTGTGCATTACTTGTGAAACAACTTTAATTTTTCTCTTTGTATTGCAAGTCGTCATTTGAAATTGTTAGGTTAATATGTCACTTAATGTGCATGATGAAAAAAGGAAGAAGAAAAAGAAGAGAAAGAAAATAACACGAAAATAAAAATAAAAATAAATATATACGAAAAACACACCGCAATGAAAATGCTATAGTGGTAGAATTCGAATTCATCGATTGCCATTTCGATGTTCACTTTGTATTCAAAAATCGAAAATTGTTGTACAAATGGCTCGAACATCGTTCACAATCAAGCTAATATTGTATTGAAAACATTAGGCTCATTTTATCCCATTCAATACATGTTCCCCTTTGCTATTGACGGCTCTCTGTTTCGTTTCTTCTTTTTTTCTTTTTTTTTTTTTGCCTTTGTAATTGTTTGAAGCTTTTCACTTGATTGCCAAAATGAGGTGTAAAGTGATTTTGCCATTATAACTCATTCAACCGATGTACAGGTAAAAAAAAGCAGACATACACACAAAATATACATATGTGAAGCAACCCAATTGAACTTGATATTGAGAACAAAATCATTGAATCGTTTATTTTTCCGTATAGAATTTCGGTTCACTTGATTTTCTCCTTTTACATCTGCCCGCGCAATATAACAAAGAGGAGAGAAGAAGAAAAAAAAAAACAATATGATCAAATTTAAAGCATGATTGCAACCATAAAATTATTTTATGTGCTCATTTATGTTGGCAAATTCGTATGTTAATTGCACCACTAACCATTTACATTTTTACTTATTCACTTCCACTATTCCCTTATCGTGATCTCGATTGCTCAATTTTTGTCTCATGCTCATTTTCCATTTCAGTCATTTTACATTGCTTTCTTCCCTCTCTCCCTCTCTCCCTCTCTCCCTCTCTCCCTCTCTCCCTCTCTCCCTCTCTCCCTCTCTCCCTCTCTCCCTCTCTCCCTCTCCCCCCTCCCTCTCTCTCCCTCTCTCCCTCTCTCCCCCTCTCTCCCTCTCTCCCTCTCTCCCTCTCTCCCTCTCCCCCCTCTCTCTCTCTTCGTTTATTCTTTTTCTTTTTCTTTCTCCCTTGTTCTTTCTTTCTTTCTTTCATTCTATTCCCGTTACGAACCATCTTTCTCTCATTCTCTCACTACTTCAATGACGAAACTTTCAGCTCATTGCAATTACTTTTTTTTTGTGCGTCATGTGAATGCAATGGCAATTCCATGCACATAGAACATGGCAAACAAACATTCATTTTAAATTGGTTTGCCTTAAAGCTAGCAACTCTACGCGCAGATTAATTAGAACCATTTAAATTCATAACCCATTGAATTCTATTGGTATACATTACACTAATCAAAGTCATTTGATAAAACAGCTTGAACTCACATTTGAAATTACATATAGCATCGATCGTCTGGCAAAATTGTTTCATGTAAAAACGATAATTTCTAATGAATGAATGAATGTAAGGTAAGAGAAAAAGCATTGGAATGAAGAAGGTGAGTAAAACAAATAGAAGCAAACATAAAAAGAAAAAAAAACTTGTAATTTAATGTTTGATTTTTGATTGTGTTGAAAAATGAATCGCACAAAAATGGAATGTATTATTTTGTATATATGATATGTGTATGTGTAACGGTAATAATAAGAAATTTCAGATTAAATCAATTAGAACAAAGTGTTAAATTCACACAATGCACAGATTTAACCAGGATTTAACCGTCTTTGTAATTAGGGGTTTTGTTAGTGTTGCGGCAAAGTGAATAATGTCTTGTTTAATAATCTGGCATTTTATTTGCCATTCATTCAAAAAAGGGCATTACAACAACAACAACGACGACGACGAAGTCGACGATGATGATGGGGCGACAACAATGGGAAAACAGCAAAACATTAGTTTCATCGGTCAAAATTGCTGTTGATTGACGTGCTTTAACCTGTGCACATAATCCTTCTGTGGATATTCACTTCTTCTTTTCAAATGAATGACGGACGAATATAAAAGATGTGCTGAATGAATTGTTTTTGTAAATGTTCAGGGCCGCTAGCATCATCAGTGGCTGATGACGTTCGTTACGTTCGTTCTTTCTTTCGTTTGCTTATTCGCTTGCTTGCTTTCTTGTTTATATTCAATTCAATTTTTGGAACAAACAATATTCCAATGTGAAAAAAATGCTTGGCTCATCTATAGCTAATTTATACGCGCACGTCGCATAAACAAACACATCACACAAAATAACTAGCATTTTTCGCTGTATGACATACATAAAATGTGTGTGTGTGTGTGTGTGTGTGTGTGTGTGTGTGTGTGTGTGTGTGTGAGCATTAGATTTTTGGGGCGGTCTGAATATTTTATGGCCAAATATTGAATAATTGAGGACGAAGCAATGCAGAAAATGAACAAGACACAACATATACGCACACCAAATGAAGGGAAAAAGTAGAAGAAGAAGAAAAAGGTGAAGAAGAAGGAGGAGGAGGAGGTGGAGAAGCAGAAGAATGAAAAAATTATGTTCCAAAAATTGAATATATAACTTTGACATTTTCTTAATGTTGTATTTCATCGTCATCTTTCATCTCACTTGCCACCATTCGGCACATTTTATCCATTTAATCATCCATCATATGTCTCTCATCTTAATTAGTGTCTGTACATTAAATAAATGTGATCTTTATTTTGTTAACAGAAACATTTCTCTCTCTCTCTCTCTCTCTCTCTCTCACTCCCTTGCTTTCTTTTTGTGAATGCCTCCTGTCCGGGCATATTTACATGTTATCGCTATAATTTGCAAACTGCCAAAAGCCTGAATAACATGGTGTTGACAAATCAACACGATACGATGAAAATTAAGACAGCTTGGGATCTTTTGCCCAATGATACAAATGGTTCCACTCTGTGTCTGCCTCCGTTTCGGTATCTTTCTCTCATTTTCTATTTCAAGCTCATCGTGTTAAAGTTTGCTTTCATTCGTTTCGCCTTTGATAATGCAATGCAGCTTGGCACAAACACACTTATACTCACACTCACACACACACACACACACACACACACACACACACACACACACACACACACACACACACACACACACACACACACACACACACACACACACACACACACACACACACACACACACACACACACACATCAAATTTCCATTGATAAAACATATGAAATTGCTATTTTATAAACGAAATGAAATAGGTTTTCAAACAGTTTTCACTTTTTATACGGTACATTTTAAATGGTTTTTCTCCATCCGTTAGAACCAAACATGTACATTTCCATTTCCATTCCCATTCCCATTCTCATTCACACTCATACTCACACTTACGTTTCACATTTCCAATCCAATTTAGTCGCTGTCATTCGTTTCGGCCGACTCATTTTCCCATTCAGTCTGTCAGATAATATGCATATTTTATAGCGGTAAATTAAACTTATTACTTGAACATTTTATCAAATGGAAAAAGCAGCAACTTTTCGATTATGTGTTATAATATTTTCAAACATTTTACAAACTAACTGACAAAACGATGGCGGCGAGTAAATGATTTTTGAAGGACTTGTGCCCAAAGTTGTTTCGTTTGGCATATGAAAATGCAGTGCATTCTCGTTATTTTCGCTGCTTTGCTTATGCTCGGCCACATAAGTATGCTGACCGCATGTTTGTAATTTTTCTTTGCTCGATTACTTTTCCAAAGCCAACTTATATGTATTTAATTAGGCAAAAAGTTTGCATTTTTAGTCTTTCACTTTGCTCATCGTTGTCATCATCATCATCATCGTCGTCGTCGTTGTCTGCGGTGCTCTATTTATTGTATGCTTCTCTCGTGCTTTGACATTGGCTTCAAATTTGTTACTTCAGGCCAGGGAAGTATAATCAAAATGGAAAATATAAAAAATGATAAAATCATCATGGAGATGGCGATGACGGTGATGATGATAATAATGATGTACTTGAAGGCATGAAAACTTTTACCATAAAAATGAATAAAAATGTTATTGTGGATCTACGTCTCTATTTTTCGACGAATTAAAATGTAAAGTGTACTTTATTTTATTTTGCCACATTCTCACCATGATATTCTCATAATTTACCCTCTTCAACATTTTGTGTGGTTGTGTGTGTGTGTGTGTGTGTGTGTGTGTGTGTGTACTGCATCTACTGATGATTTAAATACCATTCGTGTGATGTGAAAACATTGTGAAAGCTTTAATCGAGTAATGTGGTTTTCACTTTGAAGTTTTTCCAAAGGTGTTGTAAAATTAGCTTTTGAATTGCTTTCAGCACCTTGATGATGAGAGAAAGGAAGGGAGGGAGGATGGGAAAGAGAGAGAGGAGAAGTGAAAAAGATAAATAGAATGAAAGAGAGAGAGAGAGAAAGAGAGAGGGAGAGAGAGAGAGAAAGAGAAAGAGAAAGAGAAAGAGGCATAGAAATCACCAAGTGCAATATATTTGTAGAAAGTAGCTTAAGACGTTGTATGCTTTAAATTTGCTCGTTTCCCAGTCCACTCAATTCGATGAGTACCATAAGATAAACATGATTCCTGAATATAACAAGAAGGAAGTCAATACTTTTGATGATATGACTCAATCTCTATCTCTCTGTCTCTTTCTATCCTTCTCTCTCTCTATCTCTCTTTTTCTCTCTCTCTCTTTCTCTCTTTTTCTTTGGCAAGTGAATAAACTTAAATCATAATTATTGGATGATATTTTTTGTTGCATCGAAGAGTGATATGCGTATTGGTAATAACAGGAAGGAGTTCAATTTGAATATGATATAAAAAAAGAGAAAGAGCTTTTTTCATTTCGTTTTTGTTCGATTTACAGCTTCTGTTGATGCCAAATAAATGCTTATTTTACATTCATTTTCAATGGATATTTCAGTTTGGTCATGAAATCAATTCCATTTCAGCAATAGTTCCAAAGCAACAAAACAACGACAGCACACCGACACTGTAGATATGGATATTGATATTGATATTGATATTGATATGGATATGGTGTACGATGTCGTACTTACCTGCATCCGAATAATATAACGCATAAAAAAAAAAAGAATTCAGAAAATGATGGAAAAGCGAAAAACACCAGCAGAACCATCACCAAATCGACACGGTGTATACTTTTTTCAGTTGTTGTTGTTATTGCTTCATAGTCTCCAACCGAAAACTGCTTTTGAAACGATCCATTTCTGTCGACAAGGTCTATTTGCCACCGCAAAATATTGCAAATCGTGTACCGCTTATAGTTCACTTTCATTGATATATTCCCATTTTTCTTTCGGTTTTTCTCTCTCTTTCTTTCTCTCTCTCTCTCTCTCTCTCTCTCTCTTTCCCTTGTTTTGCTATCAATAGCCCACTGCTTCCTCCTCAGTATCCTTGCATTTCTGTATCCCAACGGTGCCTTATTCCTTCTTTGCTCTCAGTTGTGTCGACGTCGTTTGCTCATTTTTACTTTTCTATTTTTTATTTTTTTTTTTTTCGGTTCCCTTTTATCCGAGTCCATGTGTCTTTCGTCTCTCATTTTTCCATTCCATTCGATGCTGGGTGATTCGATTAGTAAAGTATATTTCCCTTTCGAATTTTGAGCACGTCAAATGCCTTCATCGAATGCGCCTGGAGACTAGACTATTTTCTCTTTTGCACACACACACACGCATATACTCTTTCCTACTCTCCGTATTGAGACCGAACAAATGTGTTGTCGCGCATTTATAAATTTCTAGCTTTTCCTTTGCTACATCCTCCGTTGTCGATGAATCGGATATAAAATGTGTATGGTTGGTCTTTTATGGTTTATTTTTCAACTGCATCTTGTGTTTTTTTTGCTTTCTTCTTCTTCTTCTTCTTCTTCTTCTCCTTCTTCTTCTTCTTTCTCGTCTCTCTTTCATTCTTTGTGTCTTTCTTTTTGTTCATTCTTATTTTCTGTCCTTTTCTTTAACTCGTCTGCATTTCTGGCATCCACTAACAAAACTACGCTAAAGCACCGGCAGCTAAACCATCAAAAATGATGTAATGATGACGATAATACGCGCATAGCATCAGTAAGTAATACATAGACACTGAGAATCTTTTACTCTCTATTCCTGTCCCTCTCCTCCTCCCTACCCCTCTCCTCCTCCCTATCCCTCTCTCCAATTTACTCTCTTTTTTTTTGTGTGTGTGTGTGTGTGTGTGTGAGCAGATATTCGAATATTCTTCTTTCATTTTTTTCCTCGGTTGGCTTTCATTATACAGTTTTTCTTCGCAGCTTCAATTTTTTACGACAGTTACTATTCTCATTGGCACACTCACAATGTTTGGCTGGTGAATGAATTGCCTTGTTTTCGTGCACGAACATCATTTCGATTGTGTGCGCCGCATTCAATAATACCGATTCTTTTTTCTTTTTCATTTTGCTCAATTCTTTCTTCTATTTTTTTTTTGCTTCTTCCATTTTCGTTTGACGCTCCGTTTAATTCCAGTGCACGTATAATTGTCGATCTAAACTGGGCCGACCGATTTGATTCATTTCGAAATATCGAATGCGATACAATAGAAAAGGAAGAAAGAGAAATGAAGAGATTGAAATTGAACGAGTGCTGCGGAACGGATATGAATTCATGCTCAATCTCATTGCGTACATTAAATGGTCATTTTAATACGTTTTTATCGACCTTATCAGATGATCAATATAAGACTGACTGTTTTATAGAGCACGCATTTCTTCGTTTCACAATATTTTTACGCGAATGTGAATAGATAAAATCGACCGAAAAATGGATGTAGGTAGATATGGATATTTTCGAATATTTGGTTGTAACTGTTAATTCATATGATCTAATCGTATTTTGTATGAAACGAACTGGGTAATAGATACACATTATTCGACCAATTCGAATATTTTTTTTTTTATCGAAAGAAAGGAAGGGAAAGAAAGGAAAGAAAAAAAAAGCACAGAAAGAACACGGCAATTGGGATGCCTGTGACATGTACGCGTATCTTTTTTTCGTCCCATACGTTATATGAATTTTTGATTGAGCTTTATTTTGGTTTTATTTACACACACACACAACACACACACACACACACACACACACACCTTGATCGAAAGAACAAAGACGTATGCGAACTGAATATAACGAAATGAGAAGAGACAGAGAGAAAAAAAGGAACAGAAATAAGATGAAAGAGAATTGCGACCAATCGTATGAATTAAATTGATGGATATAATATGAAATTGGTTCGATTCGTATTGTTTTTTGAGTTGTGCATTTCCTTTTGACAATTTCAACAATGGCTTATTGAAGCTGTACTTCCCATTTTTTTTTTTTTTTTTTTCTTTTTTTGTTACTTCCTATTTTATTTCCTCACCAGTATTCGACAAGTACAAAATTCGTGTAAACGAACACAAAGCATCACCATATGTACTAGGAAGAACAGGAACATCGAACGGTAATACCAGCACCAGCAATAGCATATAAAACAACAAATGTCAGCCATTTTTTTCCAACCATCTGGTCGAATTGATTCATTCTATCAATTTCTGAAAATTTTTGCAATAAAATCGCAAATTAACAATATTCAATGGCTGTTGGTTTACTTTGGAATTTGTATGGTTGCATATGAAGCGAAAAGTAAATTTCATCGAAACAGTAAAACGAGTCATTGAATAAATAAGAAGAAGAAAAAGAGGAAGAGAAAGAAGGAGGACGAGGTGAAGAAGAAGAAGATGAAGATGAAGAAGGAAAAACGAACAATGAATAGCGAGAGTGAAGAATGAATATAAAGGCAGAAATGGAACTAAAGCGTAAAAAATACAGTTGAAACAGTGGTGATGGAAACGCAAAAAAAAGAGGAAGAAACGCATATAAAAAAACCTCTAAAAAGACGAAAGATTGATTACAAATGCTATGAAATACGTAACGAATAAGAAAATGGATGAGCGAACGTATTATAGATTGAAAATACTCACCCTCAATCTAATTTTCATTGCTATTCACCTCCCGCCACTTCTTACCATTTCCATCAAGTCAAATTCTGTGTCGCTTTCAGTATTTCTTTTTTTTTTTGTTCTTTGCAAAGATGAAACAGCATCTGCAAAGCAATGCAAATATAATTTTCATTTGTATTTGTATTTGCTTCCGAATTTTGGCACGCATAAAACACCAATACATTTGAACATTTAATGGGGGCGAAAAAAAAGAAGAATAAAATGAAATTTTTAGTTAAATTTAAAAAGTTCGCCCATTAAAATCATTGAACACACTGGAAATGGTATGTAAAATACAACAAGCAATCAAGTCAAGCCAACACAAGTTGAATAGCTTAAGAACCACAATCAATTTTCGTATGTTTTGAGTTTTTACTGCGTATCTTTTATTCTCTCCCTCTCTACACAGACACACACACACACACACACACACACACACACACACATTGCCGGCTTGGATTTTATAGCGTTTTCTTATTTTTCAATTGAAAATGATTGATCTGTTGAAAATGCCATCTGGAATATTGCGGCTGGGATACGTAATTACACACGATCAAAACTAATTTTCTATTCAAATCAAGAATGCGACCATGAATTTACCGTTTTTGCCGACACTAGTACACGTGCAAATATTACAAAATTTAACTGCTTTTGCTGTTGCTATTGCTATTGCTGCTGCATGAATGTTACACGCACGCGAAACAAAAACACATCAAGCGAACCAGAGTGACAGATGAGTGGATAGCCACAATATATCTACGCATATAAATGTTCAAATTAGAGGCTTTGAAGAGAACAGAAATCTTTTTGCATGAAAATCATTGGACTAGCGAATCTAACTAATAAGATCATTAAATGAAATTTTGTGTTGATTTGATCCGAATAAGGGAGCAAAAAATCAAAAGACAAAAACACAGGAAAAGAAGAAGCAATGCAGTACACACACACACACACACACACACACACACACACACAAACTAGAAACGAAGTTAAAATAGCCACCAGGTGAATGAGAAATGGCACATGCAAATAGGTCGTTGTTCCTTTTTATTTAAACAAAACGCAATATTACGATAAATACATTTGCATTGCCGTGGTTTCATACACAAAGAGAAAATTGAACAAAATACAAAGAGAGGAAGAATAACAACAACAATAAAAAAAACGGCCAAATAAATTCGCTGGGCGATGTTTTGAATTATAACTATGTGAAATGGCGCTCACCTTTGTCCTCAACATTCTACGGTAAATAAAAACAAATTAAAAAAAAAAGAAGAAAATTCAATATGGAAATGATTTTCATTTGACTGTTGTTGGCCAACAAAATATCAACCAACATACCAGCATACACAAATTCCGGTTCAATGGAACAAAGAAACGGCCAGAAAATGCTTAATATCTATCTCTCGCTCTCTCATTCACCGTTTTCCCGTTTTCCCGTTTCCCGTACATCGTCCTGCTATCAATATCTCATACTCTTTGACTATTCTCTCCAAAAATGCTTAATTTAAAATCGTTTCGAATACAAAAACACGAATTTTCAAATTCACATTGTGAATTGCAAAAGGTCGGAAATTAAACGAAAAGACAAAATGCAGAACACGTCCTCTTATAATGTTTTGAATAAAGCAATAAAATGTTGAACACCGTCGAATGGAAATAAACGGCCGAGAAACAAACATACCACTGTTTTGAATACTACTCGTACTCTCCACAGTCTCAATCTCAATTTCTCCTCTCTCTCTCTCTCTCTCTCTCTCTATCTCTCCTTTCTCTCTTTCTGTTACTCTCAATCTCATTTTTCGCTTATTCAAACTGTTGTTCTCATTCTCACTTTCACCTACTCACTCTATCATTTGTTTCCTCGTTGGCCTTTGCCATTCATACCAAACACCATAATAGACAACGAAGCGAACAGATCGCAATTTATTATTTATATGCAGATATTGTTTTATTGTATGTCGTTTGTTTATTTTGTAATAATCCGTTCATTCGCTATACTTTCCATCTCTTTCCCTTCTTCTTCTTCTACTTTTTCTTTTCTCTTTCCATCCTCACTTTCTTTCTCTCTCTCTCGCTCTCTCAATTTTTTCCTTCCACTACACCCACTCATTTACTATACTGTATTTGGGATGGTTTGAAAATTGTAAATGTTACGTTTTTGTATGATTAAAACTTTGCATTTCTGACTGAAGAATTCGTTCATGTGTAAAGCACAAAGCGAGCATCAACACGGGGCTGTTGTGTTATGTGTGAATGGGGTAGGTGGAGAGAACGTGTGTGTGTGTGTGTGTGTGTGTGTCTGCGGATGGAAAATGTGAAAATTACAGTGGCACGTAGTTTAAAGTTTATAAAAAATAAACCAGCAGCAACAACATTAACAAAAAATAAAAAAAAAAAATATTGAGTTTATGCGCCGCCGGGTTGTGATGCTGCAACTCAATGTGCTTGCAAACTAATTATTCGACAAAAACTAATATAAAATTTTCTGAAAACCGCACAGCAGGTTAAGCGAAAGCATTTTGCACCGTATTTGTTTTGAATATATATAATACATCAGCATGCATCTCTCGCTCTCTCTCTTTCTGTCTCTCTTTCTCTTTCTCTTTCTCGTCATATGTATATATTGTTTTTATGATTCCTTGATTACAGATGCTGCTGTTTTTAACCAAATGTGAGAGTTTATGTGTGTCTCTTTGTATTTATTGTTTTTGTTTTATTGTGTGAACGAGGTCGAGGGTCGAAAATCAAATACACTTCCGTTATTTAGTTTGCAAGTATGTAAGTATCGCTCTCTCTCTCTCTCTCTCTCTCTCTTTCTCTCTCTCTCTCTCTCTCTCTCTCTCTCTCTCTCTCTCTGCTTTTTGTGTGTGTGTGTGTGTGTGTGTGTGTGTGTGTGTGTGTGTGTGTGTGTGTGTGTGTATGTTCGCCCATTCATTTAGTAATGATGATACGCAGCTGATACATGATTTGTATCATAAATGTTTTCGTTCGATGTTTTGATGTACGGAAATTTGGCGTGCAACAATGATCATTACCGAGATGCCAAACAATACTGTAAATGACTTTAGTAAAACCATTGTGAATCTCGAACGAATGGATCTTTCTATTTATATTTATAACAGAGACAACAAACTTATACAATGCATTTTACCTGTGCTACCATTATTTTGTGTTGTGGCAAACGGCGACATCTCGCTATTCTATACGTCTATCTCATAAATGCATTGTTGTCTATCTTTCTTTGCCACTTAGCATATTGTCGTTCTGTATTACATTTAAATAAAATTTCACAGTGACTGTGATGTAATGAGATTTTGAATATAAATTTGAAAATTCAAATGCATTAAAGCTCGCGGCACTAAAGGTAAAACGTTTTGTCATTTTTCGTTGAAATTATCGTTTGAAGAAAATTTCTGGCGTATCTCTGCAAAAATGTTGATGCTTACGCTAACGCTCACACAGAAAATCAGGTTTCTGTTTCTGTTTTGTCTATGTTGAATTAAGTGGGACCAAATCTTCATGCTATTTTTCCGCCTCTACTACAATGATGTACTTATATTCATTTCATACAGACCCAAAACATCATACACATGTATTAATATCAGTTTTGTGTTTGCAATAGCACAATGCGAATTATTGACGTGTGCCTTATGGGAAAAAATACACAACAAAACAGCATCAGCATCAGCATCAACATCAGCATCAGAATCAACAACAACAACAAAAACAATATACAACAAAGCGAATGAGTGAATGAACGAACGAGCACACGCGAACAAAACATGCAATGTATCGCGATTTTTGTGTAAAGTAAATAAAAAAAAAAAAGAGAAAAAATAGCGGATCGAGAGCGAGAACCAAAACCATTTCACCGGATGGTGCACACACAATGTGTATTGGCTGTAAACATGGTGAGCAAATGGAGTGAAATGAATTTAATTGTAAGCGTTGTGCTGCTGCTACTGCTGCCGCTGCTTGTCAAAGGAGCAAACAATTTCTAGTTACTCAAAAATTTTCCCCGATATATGGCAGTCAGTGAGTGAAAAACACGCGAACCATACAAAGAACGCGTGCCTTCTATAAATGTGATGTGTGTATTTACAATAAACTGAACGAAATATAAAACAGTACAGGGAGCACAGGCAGGCAAACGTGAATGCTAGAAATGAGAGAAAGAGAGAGAGAGAGAGAGAAAGAGACAGAGAAAGAGAAAGAGAAAGAGAGAGAGAGAGAGAGAGAGAGAGTGAATGAATAAAATAGATTGGAAAGGATTGAGAACAACTCTCTCTCTCTCTCCATCTCTATCTCTATCTTTTTGTACGTATGTGTTAGAGTATGAGAAAGAGTGCAAAAAGATAGAAAAAGCATAAGCGCGCGTACGAAAAGCATTTTGATTCAATTGAGTCGCTCACGGAGTAATAAATACGTAATTAAATTTATTTTCGAACAAAATTCCCATCTCTCACAGTAGTAATAAATGTAATTAAACTTAGCGCTTCTAATTAAAAGCAATT
The DNA here is from genome assembly GCA_029041755.1 of Resseliella maxima. NCBI lineage: Eukaryota > Metazoa > Arthropoda > Insecta > Diptera > Cecidomyiidae > Resseliella > Resseliella maxima. The sequence continues at coordinate 771,206 of JAQOWM010000143.1, forward strand.
ATGTGCCATTCAACAACTCAGCAATGAGGGTACAAAAGAGATTGCCCCCAAATGCATACGCATACACCGAAATATATATACATATACACTTGGATTTAAATATATTAACACCAACACCCATACATTGGCACTCACTTACACATTTACTAGTAAAGCATATTATCAAGGAAATGATTGATTACATACGTATGTGTATATGTTGGCTTTATTCGATTCAAACCAAACTATTTTGCCAATTTTTCTTCTGGTGGTTATGTTGATTGAAATCGATGGGGCGACAAGTTATTCTCTTCAATATATGATATAATATTATGTATTTTTGTTTGTATTTGATTTTCAAATGTTGGCAAATTTCATGGAAGCCACAAAATATTTCGTAACAAATCTTTGAAATTGATTCAAATGAAATGTGACACGTGCGCAAATCTCAAAACCAAATTAAGATAACTCATTCGCTCAGACTTAATTCATTTGTACAAAAAGTGAAATGGTTCATATTTGATTTGGATCAGGTCTGAAATGATTTGGTTATATCCGCCATAAGCGCGACAAATATAATCCAAAATTCATGCGTCTGTATCATTTATGAATCATATTGACTTAATTACTAAGATATAATCGCATTGACATTGATTTGTATTGATGTGCGAGATTCAGTGTGTCGCAAATTTGTTGGAATATTTATATATATATATATCTATATATATGAAGTAAAGCCCCTAGTTTTGACGCACAACAAATCTTTTTATAAATTGCCTGTATTTAAGTCTATAATATAATATGCGAAAATTCCATCGATGAAAATAATTACTGTACTTCGTACACACATAATCCCGTTGTGAATAATATAATACTTGAACGATATACAGTGTGCATAACAGAGACAGAATAGAAAGAGAGAGAAAAAAAAAACAAACATTGAAAAACAAACAACGCATTCGCATTAGTTCATGTTCAATGATATGTTGGCGTAACAAGAGATTCGTGGATGAGTGCGTGTTTTCTGCACAATCTGTGCTTCGGTATTAGTTGTGTTTAATTAAATGAATTGAATCGCTTTTTGAACAGCATGTAATTCATCTTTTTTATTTCATTTTATTTATTTTTTTTTTTAAATTAAATACCGACGAATGTTTGAAAATGATATTATTGATTTGAAAAAGGGTTTATTTACTATATGTCAGATATATACCAGATGATTAGAAGAGAAATTGGCACAGTTTAACCTAAGTAACGATATAATGGTAAAGAAAAAGATTGGAAAATGATAATGAGTGAAAAGGAACGAAAAAGATGACCGTTGAGAAAGCAAGAATGTGTGGAAAAAAGTCTAAAAAGGAAAGACAATTTTATTCTTAATTCATCTTCAAAGAAAAGGAGGAGAGAATAAATAGAGGATTGAATAAATCAAAGAGATTTTCTAGTGAAAAATAAGTGGCTGACTGACCGGCTGGCTAATAGATTTACTATAAAAATCGTGCGACTTTAGTTGGTTTAACCATGACCGACTCAAATTATTTCGCAAATTCAATATTATTCAAATCAAAGTGAAATTTCTGACCCAAAAATGATACTTTTATTCATATTCTTCATCTGTAAAAAATCTTTCACACAAAAAATGGGCGTACGTTCTTCAAATTTGTCATTATTTTTACACGAATGAACACAAAAAAATTCGTTTTTCTTGTGTTCGTTTCCACCTCTGGTCATTTAATAGTCAGTTGCCTAAAAAAAATTCCTGAGGTAGAAACGAACATGTAAATAATACTGATACGCTATCCACTGATCCATATTGACTTTGCAGTTTAAACGACTTAAGTTAGTTAGTAGCATCTTTTCTTCTTCTTCTTCTCTCTTTCAATTATTTGCTATTTCATAAGAATTTTTTCTTATTCGGGTTTTTAATGCAATTTAAAATTAATTAAAAATTTAATAAAAAAGCATACTATTTTCTTGTTTATAAATGTATTTATTGAAAAAATTCAAATGTACAAAGGTATTTATTAAAAACAGTTGATTTGGTCCAGTATTCAATCAATTGACGTATTCGTGTTCATCAATTGTGTTTTGGGCATTGGAATTGTCCATTTCATTGTTGCATTATCGACATATCCAATGACATCGTTGTTTTTTTCATTGTTGCAGCCTCCTGTACACCATCCAATTTTAGCGGCTTTTAATGTATTACTGTGCACCATATTTGGATCACTCGATCCAAGTAAACAAATTAATTGTCTGATGGAGTCAGCTGTATTTGTTTGAAATCGGGTTCCGTTAACATCGATTTTAGTGGTTCCAAATGTCAATGATGGAAATGTCGTACCAATAGCACCTTGTTCTTTTGCAAAATACGCTTTAAACTTTTGCAAATTTGATCGACAAACTAAAGGTTTGTCACAACCAGGGCACTTGACCCATTTCACTAAAATAAACAAATTTAATAATTGAAAAGGTGTCATCTTGTTCTGCGAAGTTATATTTTGAAATGATTTTTTTTTTTTTTTTTTTTTTTTTAATTTCTAACAACGTTGAAAGAATTTTCTCTGCTTTTTTTTATCACTTTATTTTACTTCACTTGTATCAAAAATTTATTTAAAAGAAAAAAATGTTCCAAGAAAATTGAAAAAATATGCTGAGGTGATGATATTCAACCTAACGACAAACTTTGAATGCTCGGAATAGTGAAAATGTTCCTCTTAAATACATCGTCTAAAAATATTTGTGACAAAAAAAAAATGGACGAAATGTCATTAGGAAATGTCATTATTAGCATTTCCTTTATTTTAAAATTCAAAGGTCATCAAAACATGCTGAAGAAAAAATGTTTAAAAAGTAATTAACACAGGAGTGTGTAATAATAATAAAAAGTACATCGAAGCCTTATAGGTAAGGTAAGGTATGGTAATCTTTGCAGGTAATTTATTTTGTAAAAACTTGTTAATATAATGACAAACCGATTTAGTTCAAAGAAAATTCAGCATTTTCAACAAATAATTAGTAAATGACTAAACTGTCTACACATTTTTAGTTTAAAGAATTTTAAATTACTGATTTGTAAACCATCTTTTATTTTTCTTAAATTGATGGACATAATTTGATATTATGTATATTACAGGAGGGTATATATTTTGCATTGTTAAAAAATATTTAATGGCAGACAGAAGATCATTGAAATGATGCGTGTGGTTAGGGTAAAACAAAAACATGGACAAATGTTAACTTTTACCAATTTGTTTGGTAAATATATTGCTAGTGATTTTTTTTTAACATCAGAGTAAAAATGATTAATTCACAGTGTTAATAAATATTCACAATTTGTTCGAAGTTTTCCGTATCATTTGCATTTTCAAGCATGAATTTTATTCACTCGTTTTTTTTTGTCATTTTTTTGTACGCCATGCTCTTAATTTTCTTTTTCATTTTTTTTTTTTTTTTGTCTCTTTTCGCATTCGGCCCCTTCCATTTTCATCTCTTTCTATGTTGTTTTCAATGGAAACTTTCCATTCGATTGAATTGTCAGTATGAATCGTTGTGATTTGACGCTTAGTCGGCATATACAAAAATGCATAGCAAAAGTGGTTGACTATGATAATGTAGCCGGAATTTTCAACATAATTCACTTGATATAATTTCCAGCATACAATCAAATTTTCATTAATGTACGATGTTGAACATTGAAAATATGAAAATTCAGTTTTCATTTTGCAACAGTGCCGCCGGCCAATGTCCAATACAAACCGTTAAAAAAACATGAAGCAACAATAATGACAACAACAAGAACCGTTATCGTCGTCGTCGTCGTCGTCGTCGTCGTCGTTATCGTCATCGTCAAAAAATCTCATCTCGCTATCACGCTTGCTGAAGTATTTTGATTTTATTCGCCACTTTTTGCTATAACAGTTTGCTAACGGTAAAATGCAAATGTGATTCATTGACACTTTACGCAGTTTCATGGTATATCCCTCACTTTCTCTGTCTCATTCACTTTGCCCCGTTTTGTCCGTTTATTCATGGGAATCATGTTTATCGGTAGCAAGTAGTGAACATCGTTTGCTGTTATCATTGGCACATCATTTCTATTTACCGGGTGCATAGCGTGTTCAACATTCATTCAATTATATTTGCGCAGCTGGGATATTTACTCGTTCGCTATTCACGATCTCTTTTTTTTTCGGTTTTTGTTGATATGATTGTGAATAAGGCGGATTGTGCGAGAGAATGCTATACGCAACGAATACGCCATTGATATTACACACAAAAAATATATCTATAAATATATTTGTTCCATATAATCTACATCACATACGTACACACAACAGAAATAAACACGAGAGGAGAGAGAGAGAGAGAGAGAGAGAGAGAGAGAAAGAAAAAAAACAGAAAAAGGATTATGGTTGCCATCTCATGCAATGGACAGCTTGCGAATGGGCTTGACAATCGAGCAAAAAGCAACAAGCAACAGAGTGCGAAAACTGATTGCATTTTATATAGCACGAAAATTCGATTGCCACAATATACACGCTAATATATCATGAGGCAAAGTTAAGAGCTTTCTTTCAATATCTAAGTATTCATCAACCGTACACACACACACACACACACACACAGGCACAGCAAACAACAACAACAACAACAAAAAATAATCTATTGAGTTGCCGCAGATTAACTTTTATTTATCGTATAAAGCCGCCGAGTGACACACAGGCTCAAATCGATTGAAAGAGATAAAGCTCGCACACAAAACCAATTGAATTTGTGACTTTCAGACCAGAGGTGGAATCGAAAATAAAATAACGCCGAATAATACAAGAGAAAGTGAGTAAATTTTGTTTTATTCAGAAAGAGAAAGAGAAAGAGAGAGAGAGAGAGAGAGAGAGAGAGAGAGAGAGATGGTGAGAGTGAGAGAGAAAGAGAGAGTGAGATAGAGATAGTGAGAGTGGGAGAGATAGAGAAAGAAAGGAGAAAGGGAGAGAGAGAGACGATAGAGATATGAAAAAAAAGAGAAAAGAAAAAAATTATTGTAGCTTCGAGAGATGAAGATCGAATTGAAGAACGAAAGGGGCAAAAGTCGAATCAGACAGCCGACAAATATGTTTTGTCAGTTATTCGTCGTGCAGAAAATTGTCATTGCTCTATTGATGTATATATACCTCAGGGGATGAATTGATGTTTTTCAGAGAAACAGGCATTTCTTTCGTGATTAAGACGATTAAGCTGTCTCAGTGTTTACGATGTCATGGATTAAACGTTGCCTTAACTTTTGCTTGGCCACAACTGGACCATCAAATGAATTTCAGAGTGCGCGTTGTCGGTTTTCCTCCAATCTATCTCTTTTTTTTTCTCTCTCTATTCTCTCTCATTCATATGTTCCTAGTTCTATTGTTGACCCCATTAATAGCTAAAGCACGTACAGCAACTTGAGCTTAAGCCAACGACTTTCAATGTTTGAATGTTATTGAGTGACCAGAACGGCAGTTAAAAGCAGTGTGTGATGAATGACGCCAGTCCATTGCATGCACACAAACAACTAGCCATAAACTATTTCAATAAAACTTGCGAAATCTGCAAAGAATGCACATGGAACAGGCTTGCGTATGCACACACACACACACCACGCACTCTTCTTCTCCGATCTCAATTTGGTTTCACATATAAACAAACACACACGCAGAGAGAGAGAGAGGGAGAGAGAGAGAGAGAGAGAAAGAAGATACATTTTTGCTTTGTCGGCAAAATGTCTCAAAGTATCATGAAAAATATTCCAAGTTGTAATTAAGAGTTATTGCAATGTGACAGTCGAACACAAATTAAGTAATAAATAAATTATTTCTCATAAATGCAATGGAAAGAAAAAAAAGAGAAAAAGAAAGAAGGAGGCAGAGAAAAAACAGAATTGAATGAACACGATTGAATCGACGCGCAACTACCAACAAGTGAATGAGTTTGGTGTAACTTTTTCCTTTTGATATAATTGCATAAAGGCATCAAAACAGTCATTTATTCATCGGCAAGTCTATAAATTGTACAAGAAAAAGTTTTCTTGCCTTCCCACTTTGTGTGCAAAGAGATATATTGAAAAGGAGGTAGGGAGGCAGTCAAATGCAATACGAGAATGAGAGATAGAAATGTGCAGTTGTTGCGATTTCTCTTGCATTTTCTTTTCAATGCGCCAGCAATAAAAGTTTGTTGTCGATTTTCAAGTAATAAGTTTGACTTGTTCATTTAAATCCTGAACAGTAGTGCATACACACATACACACATGCGAATGTATATTGAATCGCAGGAAAAATTGCAACGCCCTCGGTATTTGTAAAATTGAACACAAACTCACGCATATACAATATATACAAGGAAATAGAGATAAAGAGATAAAGAGAGAAAGAGAGAAAGAGAGAAAGAGAGAGAGAGAGAGAGAGAGAGAGAGAGAGAGAGAGTGAGTGAATAAAGAAAGTTTCGATTTGTGGACGATGAATAAAGGCGAATAATAAGAAAAAGAACAAGAAAATTGTAACAAAAAAGAAAAAAAAAAGAGCAGGCATAGAGAAATCGTTTCGCTACAAATTTAATATTGTCGCATTCAGGCCAAACTAACCGAACGACAGTATTTTATGTTTCGTTGAATTGGGATCAAAATCGCTTTAGTTGTTGTTAAGCAACCGTTAGCAAAGATAATAGTTGGCCGATTATTATTTCGGACTTTTCGATAAATCGATTGACAAAACGATGGAGAAAGAGATATAGAGAGATAGAGAGAATGGCAAAGATATTGTGAAAATGCGTAGAATCGTAGAAATGCGATTAATTCAAGCGTAAAATAGAGGAAGAGATCGAGCAATTGAATGAAGAATGTGACTGAGAACTAATGCAAGATGTTGAACAACAACAATAATAATAACAATGATAACGACGATGTCTCTCTCTCTATCTATCTCTCTTTCTCTCTTAAAAGAACTCATTCGAGGAGCAAATCAAGGGAAAGATGAAAAGCAAGCGAGATAAATCCGGAAAGTAAATTTTATCGAATTGAATGATTTCAAATGGAAAAGCAAAAATGAATGGACATGTTAGCGTATTTTAAAATAAACACATACTTGCTAGATACAAATTTGAGTGGTTTGTTGAAGTTTTTGAGCGATATTTTACTATATTATGCCGCACCAAACCAACCGACCGACCGACCGACCAACCAACTAACTGAATATGAATATCAAACGAAATAAAAATAAATTCCTATTAATTTGAAAACTATTTTCAAAGCGCATTTATTTTGTGATTTACAGAAAATTATATAAACTTGGCTTGGTGAACAAAAAGCGCAAAAAAAAACACAAATGTATAAACGAATCGAAACGCCGAAGCCCAGAAGTTTTTTTTTCACATATTTGGCCATTTCTCTCTCTCTCTCTCTCTCTCTCTCTCCTTCTCTTTCTATCTCTATCTTTTTTCTGCAATCAAAGTTAAAAAACCATTTTGCAGATTTGGCATATCTTTCTATTTCTTTTGAATATTAGTGCGAAACTAAAATCATATTTTTAGCTCATCGTGTTCACAGCAATGAAGTTAAATTGCGTTTTTGCTGTCTCTTCGTTCTTTTTATTTTTTTTTATTTTTTTTTTTTTACTGTTTTGGTCGAGCATGAAAATCAAGATAAATTGAATCTAACGTTGATTTCATAAAGCTTTGACCATGTATCTTTTTTTGCAGGTAAATTTCTGGCGGTCATGTATGTGAACTAGAGCTGGAAAAATGAAAGTTTTTGGAATGAGATGGAGACAAGAAGAGTAATATATAATAGAGGTGGGAAAAGGAAAAGCATGAGATGGGGAGAAATGTAGAGAACGAACACAGGTTCTCTCAAAGGTGAAGTGTTACATTGACGAAATAACAATACAAATACAACCGAAAAAAAAAGGAACCAAAAAATCAAATGCGAACAGTTTTCAAATATGAACAGTGAAACATCAGTGCTTATCGTATTTGGCTCATTCTTCAGTACGGTATATGTCTGTACCTGCTGTTTGAGTTATTATGACATAAATTGTCGGTTGTTTCGGCAGTTGCTGGAAATGGCTTAACAAAAGACCAATGCACACACACACACACGACATATGAACGAAAAAAAATGTATAAAATAAAATGAATCGACTTGACTTCAAGTGTTATAAACCCATTGCTATCTTATCGCACTAGTCAAAACGGCGTGTATGTGCGGTGATGAGGGGCTTAGGTGCGAGACACCAAACGAACAGAACAAGAAAAAAAAAACACACGGTGGCAGTTTTTCTCTATTTCCGTGCGAATTTACGCATCGAAAGAGTGAGAGAGTCAGAGAGTCAGGGGGTGAGAGAGAGAGAGAGAGAGAAAAGGCAAACCTGCAACATAAAATAAAAGTAGCGGCTGAACTGAGTAGTAAAAGAAATAAAGGGAAAAAAAAGTAGCTGCGAAAAGCGTTAACAACAATATATATGTACTATTTATCATCATAATACTCTTTGTCACTTGAGACGCCCTTTTCCCGTTTCCATTTTTCTTTCGCTGTCTCGTTCTCTTCACTTCATTCGCTCTCTCGCTTTCTCATTCCTTCCTAACACGAACATTTTTTTTTTCTCTTTAAAAACATCATTTTGAATCATTTTGATCCAACTTCACCACATGCAGTATTGCTTCACCTGCTCCACTGATTTTGTTGTTGCAACTTGTTTTTTTTTCCCTCCAGCTCTCTCGCTTGCCCTTTCTATCTTTCTCTCGCTCTCTCTCGCTCTTTCTTTCTCTCTCTCGCTCTTTCGCTCGCTTCCTCTCTCTCCCTCTCTCTCTCTCTCTCGCTCTTTCGCTCGCTTCCTCTTTCTCATTCGTTTCCAATGTTCATTTTTTTTTTCTCGCAGGTATTTTGAATGCCGTTACCGTGACTGTTCTTGCACGATGATGCCAAGCAGTAGTATTACATATTTTATTACTTCATAAGAAATTATTTCATTTTATTGAGTGTGTACACTACACAATGCACACAAGCGAATATACATATAAATTTCTTGTGAATACAAATCTTTCAATTGAATCGAATATATGCTTTTTAAAGTTGGACCCGAACAACAGAGAATGGAACAAAATTTATACATATATATATGAATTCAACAGCAACAAAACGAATCAAAAAAAAAAAAATATAGTCATGAAATAACGAAGCACAAGTTAACAAAAGAAGTCGAAAAAGAGCGAGAAAGACAGAGAGAAAATGCAAATAAAAAAATAAAATAAAATGAAAATGGGCAAAGTGAGCGCGAAAAGCGAATAAAAAACAAAATCGTATAAGTTGAAGAAAGAAAACAATCGGGAAAACGGCGAAGCACTAAAGATGCAAACGATAATAAGAAGTGGGTTGTTTGCATACCATGTTGAGCGTAATATATTTTACATGTTATACATTAATGCCAGGGTATATGGTATTGTGATTCAGTGACGACAACGGCAACAATGGGGCAACGAAACGCAACCAAATGCTTCTCAAAGTACCCAGAAAAGAAAATAAACTCAGTTTTGATCGTTTATCATAATACTAATGCTCTCTTTTCGTTGGCCAACCATTGCTATCGCCGCCAACGATGACGACAACTACAACAACAGCAGCAACAACGGCAACAACGATGGTTGCTTGTTAAACTCAAATATCTTTTGCAGCAAACGATTCGTTTTGCTTGCACGAATTCCCGTTGTTTTATGCTCTTTTTTCTTCATCCTTTGTATCTTTCAGCTCGTCAAAACTGATGGACTTAAGCCTATTTTATATGCACTGGCAAAAGAAAAATAAATGAATAAAATCAACCGGGGGAAAAAAAAAGAATGCGATTGAGGATAAAAAGAAAGAAAGAAGAAAGAATAAAAGAAGAAAAAAAAAACAGAAGTCAGCACCCTTATAAAAAAAACTGACAGGTTCATCATAAAGTCATTTCTCGTATATTGTCGCATTCCAATGGGAAACGACATACACACTCATACCGAATGAAAAAGAGTGGAAATATGCGATATGTTGAATGGAAAGACTTCCGAAGTTAATGCGTCTTTTTTGCATCTCTCTCTATTTCGCTCACTACCAATTTTCCCATTTTCTTTCTTTCTTTCTTTCTTTCTTTCTTTTTTTCTTTCTGAATCACTCACTTTTCATTCTTTCATTCTCCCATTTCCATTCCTCGTCCTTTTCCCAATCCGCCATCATCTTCCTTCCCTTTCTCCATTTCATTCACTGTCATTCTTGTCACAAGCTTCATATCCATGGTGCACATAAAAATTCAAACAAATTTCTTCATTTAAAATTATGTGTTAAAATAAACGGATGGAAATGAATCATGTGCTTCCCCATCTAACTTCATCTTTACTGAAGCATAATACTCAAGCACAAACACAAACACACACACAAAAAAAAAAAACACACACACACACACACACACACACACACACACACACACACACACACACTAATACTCTAGAAAAACATTGGTTGATGTGATGTAATGGTAAGTACTTTGGCGTTTTCACTCTCTCTCTCTCTCTCTCTCTCTCTCTCTCTTCTCTCTCTCTCTTCTTTCGATGCGAACAAGAGAATATATGAAATTGGGCTGCAATCGACTACTGACACCACTGATTACGCAAATTTATGACTATACGTTGGGATCGTTCGATACACAAGGAATAAAGTGGTGGCCATAAAATAGACGAAAAGAAAAGAATCAAATGGACTGACACGACAAAAGAAATGATTGCCATTCGTTTCACATCCATAACAACGGCCGCGAAGAAAACAAAAAGGCAACAAAATAAAAGCAATATTGTCATCCAGAACAATGTATGAGAACTTATAACTACCGTCTTGAAAATTTATCGTTTGTGCTGTTTGTCGCGTGCGCGTATATTCGCTTCATTCTTTTTCCGTAGTCTATACTGCGTTTCAAATGACGGTGGTGATTGAGTGATGGAAATAAAAAAGAAAGTGACATTAAGAAGCAAGAAAAGAAAGGAAGCAAGAAAAGAATAAATGAAAGAAAGAAAGAAAGCAAGCAAGCAAGAAAGAAAGAATGAAAAGAAATTGAGACCCACATCAACGAAACAGCCTCATAACTGGATCCGAACAATCTCATTAATTTCTCAATTTCCGATGAATTTGCGAGCAATTAAACACCTGTCTCCGGATGCCTGAATCAAAACACGTACAAATGAATTCGGCGAACGTTTTATTTTATAATTTCATTTGAATTGACATTAGCATTACCGTTTGTTGCAAGTATTTTCATTCGACTAAATCAGCTACCATGATGGCATGATGGTGTGTGTCTGTTATTTTCAACATAATTTCCTTTTTTTTTTCTGTCTTGACCATTTTTATATTAATCACGTCTGAATGTAATGAGGCTTGAAAATGATCCAAATGATTCTTTTCGCTTGAAAATGCAAAAACAGATGGAAAATCAAAGACGATAAGAAAAAGGTGTATAAAATGAAGAAGAAAAAAAAAAAATTGAAACAAAAAACAAAATTAAAATATACATTAATTTTCAAGATGTTTACAAAGTTTTTCGAATGAAAGAATGGAAATGGTGATGATTTGAAAAGCTTACAGCTATTTTGCTTTCCGTTCATAAAACATGCTTTCCGTTGAAAACATTTCCATATATGTTACTGTGTCGAAGATGATGCTATTTACCGCTATCTCGCGATACGCATATAGAATGAAAGTACAGAGACACAAGTGAACAATGTTCATAATTGAATTATGTGCAGAAATAATTTAATCCAAACAAGTACGGTAACGAAATCGAAAACAATGCTGATGTCTCTCATCAAATGAAAATGAATTGCAAATGGGATGAGAATAAGTAAAAGAGAAAAAGAGAGATAGAAAGAGAAAGACAGAGAAAAAGAGAAAGAGAGGGAGAGAGAGAAAGTAAAAGAGAAAGAGAGAGAGAAAGAAAGAGAGAAAGAGAGAGAGAGAGAGAGAGAGAGAGAGAGAGAGAGGAAGAAGAAAGAAAGAATAAGAGAGTGAGTGTGTGAGAGAGCATGAGAAAGAGAACAAAAGGAAAATGGAAATATAAAGCGAGAGAATGAGAGAGAGAGAGAGTGATGGTGAGATAGATAGAGAGTGAGGCAATTTGTTGATACATTCTTCGGCGCGCAATCGAACCAAGTCAAGTGTGATATGTTTATGTGTATCAATTTAAACTAGCTGTGTAGCGCACAAAGCTCAAGGCTAACATAAAATACTTGAGCTATGTGCGTGCGTGTATGTGTGGTATGGTCTGTTGAAAGCAATAATAAACCGTTACATTGTAATTAGGGTGTGCAATATCAACTCCCAACCCAAAATTCAATTCACATATAACTTCGACAACATTTACTGAAGATCATGAACGACAACTAAATGCGTTCGATGTTAATCGAAAACTCTTATCCCTATCTCTCTATCATCCATTTCATTATTCCACAAACTATTGTCATCTAAATTATAATATAATTATCATTGACGCTAGTCAACGAATTTTCACCAGTTCTTCATTGCAAATGTGCGTATATGAGTGTGTGTGTGTAAGTGTAATGCACACTGTGTATTTGACGTTCATAGTTACTATTATAATTATTGTTTGTAATAATGGCTCTTATATTGAAAGCTGTAGATACAGAATAAGAATTAGAATGATAGAACGATTGAAAGCATTTCGAGTGCCGTGAAAAGAAACTATTTTTGCCATTGCATGCAGGCATGAATTCATATAAAGATACAAAAACAATGATTCGACCCCTGAACGAGAAAACTTAAAATTATCACCGTATCACATATTATTCGAGTACTGTTCACTGTTCAATGTGCATTAATGTATCCATGGGTCTCTGGTGTGATTGAAACAAACGTTCAAATGTGAGTTTCAAACGTTGTTCGTGTAGGCGTCTTGGTTTATTTATGTCAAGATTCTATACAAAGAAACCATACTTATTGTATATAGTTTCCATTAACATGCGACATGAATATTATTTACCCAAAATACTATAGTCAACACGCTCTATTTCAATTCGCATATTTTCCAATATATTTATATTATATGAAAATGTCTTTATGGGCAGGATATTGTCGATGCTATTTGCAAAATAAATTTATATATCAAATCATTACAAAGCCGATCACCGCTCGTTCGCATTTTCCGTGTCAAAGTGTTGAAGTGTTCTGAAAAAGTGTGATTCAAACCAAAAAGTAATCTGCACGCAAACATAACAAATAGTATGCTCTCAAGAAAATGTGATTGGAATGGACGGACGAGCGAACGAACGAACGATTGAATTGAATGCCTGACTAATTCATGTAATTTTCAGGCAATTTAGGTTGATCTAACTAACTGATAATCAATATTGAGATGCATAAGAATCGAATGTTACGAAATGCGACCAAAAACAGTCACATGGCCAAAAACGACCTTTGGAATTAAATTAATTTTGATTGCCACACACACACACACATCTTTCGATCAATGACAACACTCAAATATTTGAAATGCGAAGCATGTAATTTACTAGATTTCACAACACTGCACAAAATTACACAATATTATATTCGAATTGAATGTTTGTATTTGTGGGATAAATCTCAGAAATAGTGCTGTCGTTTCAGCAATGGCTTTGGCTTCATATAATTATTTTGATTTTCGATCGAAAATAAATTATTACAACAACACATTGCAATACAGTTGAATGCATCAAACACTCATTGACACTCAATATTATCGCCCCAGAAAACCTGCATAATCGCCATATTTATTATGGAATCAATATTAATTGAAAGGATTTAATGAGTCGTTAATTTTATTGCATTTACATGTGTCAATTATGTGACCGATATATATATATTATATATAAAACAACAACAAATGTCCATCAAGCAATACCTAAACACATCATTGGTATTTAGTATTATGAATATGTGTATGTGTATGTGTGGATGTGTTTAAAATTCGTTCTCAACATGTTTATGCTACGGATTATTTTTAATGGGAAATTTTGCATATATTCCGTTTGAATTATAAATAAAAAAAATTCCCACCAAGTAATGCTTTGTAATCAGTGCTAGTTAGCATTTTGTATAATTTTTTTTTTCTGGTTTGAAGATAAAAATAAAAAATGTAATACATTTCTCAAAGAATATGTACAAAATGCTGATAATGAAATGAACAAGTAGCGTTTATCATTATTATAACTAATATATCGACACGTTGTCGAAAAGAATCACACAGATTATTTGAGAGAGAGGCAGAGAGAGGGAGAGAGAAGGGGAGAGAGAGAGAGAGCGAGAGAGAGCGAGAGAGAGAGGCAGAGAGAGGGAGAGAGAGAGAGAGAGGCAGAGAGAGAGTGAGGGAGAGAGAGAGAGAGGAAGAGAGAGAGAGAGAGAAAGAGCGAGAGAGAGAGAGAGAGAGAGAGAAAGAGCGAGAGAGAGAGAGAGAGAGAGAAAGAGCGGAGAGAGAGAGAGAGAGCGAGAGAGAGAGAGAGAGGCAGAGAGAGAGAGGGAGTGAGAGAGAGAGAGAGAGAGGAAGAGAGATAGATAGAAATAGAGAACTCAAAAAACACCGAGAAATCTTCCCGCCTTCTCTCACTTTTTCTATCTCCATCTTTCTATTTTTTTATTTCAAGCATTTCAATTGCGGTCATCTTGTGATAGATAAATGAGACAAACAAAAACAATTTATTGACATGAACAATCGTGTTCCGCACAATCAGAATAATTACTCGACAGCAAACCTAAAAGCCGGAAAACAATGTGGCATTGAGTTGTTGTGATAGGAAAACGAGATGAAATTTTTGACTCACATCAAATGTGTTTGTTTGTTTGTTGTTTTGTTTTTTTTTTTTTTTTTGTTCTGTTTTAGGCTTTTGGTCGTGCTTATGCATGTGTGTGCGATCAGAAGAGCGAGTGTTAAATATGTGGTTTTGCAGTTTCCACAGATTTTGAATTGTATCGTACAGGATACAATCTGTAAATATGTGGTTTTTGTGAAAACAAATTTTATTCTCACGCTGTTCGGATCGTCGTAATGTTTCATTTTATTTTTCTTGTCTACTATCTCTAACCATTTTGAGCGAGTATGATGATTTAGCTGATATTAGATTGCGTGTGTGTGTGTGTGTGTGTGTGTATGAATATCGCAAGATTATGCGGTTTCTGATGATGTATAAATAGTTGACATTCTTTGAACTAAATCATCAGTTGCATTTTGCTTAATTAAGAGTAACAAGCATTCATTTGCATCAAAATGAGATTTTCGCACCGAAAATTACCAAGTTACATATAAGAGCGAGTCACACGTGTAAAACATATAAAGTTCCAACAAAAAACTCTAAAACACCAACTCACACACACACACACACACACAACGATTTCAAACACACACACACACACACACACACACATACACACAGGTAAACTGGATGAAGGCATATTTTCCAATTAAAAATTGTGCACACGAAAACTTTTCATAGTTGCATTTAGTTAAATGTGCATTCATTTGGTTTTAGCATATAAATCCAGTGGAAGATGCGTCTGAACGAAAATACATACATCGCACACAATACAAGGTACAATCTACAGTATACAATTTGGCGAGAAACTGAATGGAAAAGATACTAAAAACGATGTTTATGACATAACTTTTAACCCAAGTAACTGGTTGCGTATTTATTCAAATGTTGAAAATAGTTTTGAGATTCCTTTCAACATTTTCATTGTTTCTTTTTTTTTCTTTCTTTTTGTTCATTTTTCATTTGAAACATGCGCTTCCGGTTACAGTTATAGTGTTACGACAGAATTCAGCATGACCATCAATTCAAACAGGTAAACTAGATGTGTGTATATTTTTGTAATTGAAATTTATAAAATCTACATGCTTCTGGTTGTAGATATATGATGCTGTAATGATTCCATTGATTCGGTATACGAAATGTGGTATATTTTGTTAATAAGTTTGATATTCATTAGAGAAAATGTTGATGCTTGTTAAGAAGGTAACAGGATGCGTTTACATATTTGCTCATCAAATCTGTAAATAAATATGATCGTTTCTTGTTTCAGTCAAAACATTTCCTACGAACGGTATCTATTCTCTCAAACTGTATCAATTTTGAATGAGAGCATTACATTACAATTTAATTTAAGCAGGTTTTGGTGGATGGATGGATGGATGGATGGATGGATGGGCGGGCTTGCGTCATTTGTGCTGCATTTATATTTGATAACAAAAACACGATTGATACCACTACCTTCAATTGAAGTATGTTAATTAAGTGTAAATTTAACTTATTTTGATTGAGGGGTTTGGTGTCACCAGTCAACAATCAACGACATTTTATAATCGCTCAGCTATTATTTTAAATCTTATATTTAACTAAACATTTTCAATTTTGTTTTTCATTTCATTTGTAATTAAGAAATGTAGCAAACAAAAAAAAAAAAAAAAAAAAAATAGATAGAGACATTTTTAAATTTTTTGTCAAATAAAACATATTTTCGCCGGCAATTTAGCCCGGAAACGAATGAAAATATGGTCTTTTCTTTGAATTGAAAATAACTCTACATAGCATTTATAGAATTTTAATTTACTGTAAATAATGCTCGATGTCATTATTATTATAGCCATCTAGAAGCATTTTTTAGATTCTCTCTTCTTCATCTTCTTCGTATTCCTCTTCTTCTTTTTCATATTGTTGAATTCTTTGCTAAAATGTTCGCTGTTGACACGAATGCATCAAATGAAATGTTTCCGTGAAAATTTAATAAATCATTTTGAAAATGGCAGAAAAGATAGAAAAAAAATCTAAGTCCATCTTTTATGAAGAGGTTTCATAAAACAGAATTCCAAACATAAATTTACTCATAATGCATACAACGACACGACCGACTATCCCAACAGACAAATTTTCGTGGTGGCCAAAAATGCGATTTTGTACATGAATAAAAATGTGCCCAGAATTGGGTGGCTTTGTTTCTCTCTCTCTCTCTTTCTCTTTCTCTCTCTCTCACTCTTTCTCTTTCTCTCTCACTCTGCCCATTCTCTTTCTATCTATTGCTCTCGATGTTATTTATGAACGCTAGACTCATTCAATTTGAATGACGAGAGTTCATAAAATCCCATGAGATATAAAGTGAATGAATGCCTTAAAATATTAGAATAAAATTCACCAATTCAACTGTACATTGTATGAAAAGAAGATGAAGAGAGCAACAACAACAACAACAACCAAAATAACAACAGAAGAAGAAGAAGAAAAAATTCATATAGCACGACCATGATTTTTCGGTAATTTTCCTAGTGTTGTTGTTTACGTCGTTCGCATTCGCTCATTCTCATATCTCAATGAACAAAAAAAAAAAAAAAAAATGTATAAAAAGGGCTACATTTTTTCTGTTCGATTGAATCGCCAGATTTGGTGTGTTTAATATTGCTCGAGTTTTTTCTTTTTCTTTCTCTTTCTCTTTCACACTTTATTTTCTCTTTTTCTCTGTGTCACCTCTCTTTCTGTCTCTCTGTGTTAGCTCTCAACACCGAAAACAAAACTCTATATATCTCATAAATATTAGTGGAGTCCGTACAATATTCCCTTCTCGCCACTTTTTTTTTATACTCGACAATGTTTTTATATTCGGAAAAAATTATGTTTTTATATTTGCACCAAATTAAACACGCACAATGTGTACGCACATTTCGTGCTAGATTGGATTCACATTCTCACACTTTTTCTCTCTCTATCTATCTATCTATCTATCTCTCTCTCTTTCTTTCTCTCTCTATCTCTTGCTCTCTTTCATTTTATTTGTGGCTGTGTTGCTTGCTTACAAAAGGCGATGAAATTTGGAAATCGAGGGGCACATTTATTATTATTGCAACGTTGACAATTTCGGTTTATACATATATTTATATATATGTGTGTGTGTGTGCACGATTATAGTTTCTCATCGCATTTGTGAGAATTGTTGTGTCGTGTAAAACGCATTTAGGCAATTGGCGAAATCTGACGTATTTCTATGCTTTTGGTCACCATAAATACCTTTAGTATTATAGTGGCGGTTTTTGTCATTGTTACCTGTACCACCGACAATCATTTGTCTTTTTTCCACGTATGTGTACGTTATGTTCTTTTTTTTTGCTCTCATTTTTCCTCTGCCTGATTTCGTATAAATTTTTCCTGTTTTTTTTTTTTTTTTTTTTTTTTTTTTTGCTTCCGTTTCCTCATGCTCACCGTGTTTATTCGAATGTTGGAGTATGTGCTTATATTCACTGAATATTTTTTTTTTCTTTCGTGTCGCTCGTTGAATTCTCATCCTCTAGACGGCGTCTGTTCAATGCTACAAGGTCCACGTACAATCACAATCACCGTCCACGAACACAATAATTACGGTGTGGATCAACGTAAATGCTACAATGTTTTAATGTAATAAAGGAAGAAATAAGGCCAGTGTGTTTCACGCACAAACACAATGAAAACGAAAAAGTGAGATGTATAAAATGACAAACGGGAATGGGAAAAAAGTGAACAATTCAGAGAGGTGTGAAAGTATGATAGGGAGAAAGAGCGAGTGTGTCTGTATGTTTGAGAGAAGTAATGGGTGAGAAAAAAGGTGAGAGAAAAAGAGAGAGAGAGAGAGGGAGAAGGAGGGGGCAGAGAGTATAGAGAGTGAGTGGAAAAGCGATAGAGTAAAAAGGGAGTAAGATCAAACGGTGAAATATACGGGGTGTTTTAAACAGAAGAAGTAAAAAAAACGATATAATACGTACCGTTACATTATTTCGCACTCTCTTATCAAAAATATTTGTGTCGTACGCGCCAACGGCTGCCAAATCGTATTTCCTTTTTTCGGACTGGATAATCTTTTAATGTTTTTTTATTTTCCACCTTTTGTTGTTCGTCGTATTTTGCAGTCATATTGTGTGTGCACTGGCATCTATCTTGAACATTGGGTGCCGCTTAACAAAATGCTCTCAATCCCAAAAACCCAATCTTCATCTTCTTCTTTTTCGGGTCATTCGATTTTCGTTTTTCTTTTCAATGCCATTTAATTCTCATACAGACACACACACACACATACAAACATGCAGACAAAATGTGCTTTGGCATTTCAAACACATTTTCACTGTGATCGGTTCATTTAATTAGTGACATAAAAAAAATATATATTATATTGAAAATAAAATGAAACGTTTCACGTTTTTATGCTCTCTTTGTATGTGTGCATTGCAACTCCCTTTATTTTGTGCCAAGTGATCAGTGAAGCGGAATTTTGAACCAATGTGCCAAGATGAATGCTCACCTCATTATTTCAACAAAACTCATCATTGTTGTGAGGCGGGACCGCCGGTTGAAATGACGCTATGTCATTTGTGGAACATTTTGTTGTCGCCTCAGGCAATTCTATAGAATAGACCATCAATAAAAACACTGAAAAAAGTATGAAATAATACCACTTTTGTGGTTAGTATTTTTATTTTATTTTTTCGTTTCTCTTTTTTTTCGGTACCTGAGCTTTTTTCAAAACGTACGTTTCATCAAGAGGAAATTTCTCTTTTAAGAGAAAATATTTTCACCTTTTTTTGT
Source organism: Resseliella maxima (assembly GCA_029041755.1). Lineage (NCBI taxonomy): Eukaryota > Metazoa > Arthropoda > Insecta > Diptera > Cecidomyiidae > Resseliella > Resseliella maxima. The sequence continues at coordinate 790,817 of JAQOWM010000143.1, forward strand.
CTACTTTCAAACAATAGATGTTGTTCGTTTTTCATGGAAAATCGTGAAAAAAAAAATACCATCAAAATGTTATGTTAAATGTTGACTCTACAGGCCAGAAGAACAATGAAGAAAGAAAAAAAACAAAACATTTGAATTCCATACTATTTGATGTATATTTTTTGTAATTAACAGAAGCAAATTAGATCCATTTAGATGCGCATTCAATTTTAGAATTTGAAAAGACAGGCAGCAAGAGAGAGAGAGAGAGTGAGAATAGAGAGAGAGAGAGAGAGAGTGAGAGGGAGTGAGAGAGAGTGAGAGAGATAGATAGAAAGATACAAAGCGATAGAAAGAGAGAGGGAGAAATTATTATGGGATGGGTTGTTGGAGTTTCAACTTCCTCTAGATTCATAATCGTATAATATAAATAATGAAATCATGCTGCAAAAGTAATTGAATTTGCAGTTTACAAAATTATGTGTCCATTTTTGTGTGCCTTGAAAATGCGCATATATCAAAGTGGATCCGCTAATTTCATGCCGACGGTACAAAGTGATGTAAACATTTACAAAAATCGCACTGACTGGGGCATTGTGAAGTTATTGTGCAAAGTGAATCGAATGTTGTTTCACTTAGTGAGCCAAAGCGAAGCGATCCGCACTTCCGTTTTTGTGTTGAAAAAAGCTTTTTTTTACGACGAGGTAACTTACTTCCACATCACTTTAAATTGGATTCAAAGTACTAAATCTTTTAGCATGGAAATTAGATTTTGCCGAGCACTTGTAGCCATCTCTTTTTCTCCTGCCATTTATCTACAGATCGCTATCTCTCTCACTTTCTCTTTATTTCCATTTTGTTCTCTTCATGTTGCTACTACTGTTTTCATCTCTGTTCACATTCCCATTCCAATTCTCTTATTTCATTCATGCACAAGTGAGGTCAAATACCTATAGAAAGGATGAGTTGTTCAATTTATCCGCAACCGGAACTATTAATTTTGGTTAAAGGCAACCTTTTTATTTTTATTCACGCCTTTCATCAGCCAAATACTGCAAACTGCCTATTCGATATCGAATGCGCTCCTTCTCTCATACCTTCCAAAAACTTTGTTACTAAAGTTTTTTTTTTCTATTTCTTCTTCATCTTGTCTCTAATTTAATTTCATTCGCATTCTCTTTCTCAGAAGTTATAATCAAATAATAAACGTGGAAAAATAGTCCCTGTAAATCTAACATTGATCACATCCGATTGAAATTGTACATTATGTGTTGGTAACCAAGTGATGGCCCATCAGAGTGCGGGAAAAACTTGAAATAAAACTGAAACATGGATCATCTTTCAAGTCGTAAAATGTACGGATGAAAGGAGCGCATCAACTTTTTCACAAAAAAAAAAAAGAAAAAAAAAATTGATTGTGTCAGTTGTGAAGATGGAATACAAAAGACAGAAAATATCCTCTATTTTTTTTACTTTCGCTTCAATTTTCTTCTAACTCTCATTTCCGATGTTCTTGCGGCAAATTTGAACTTTCTTCTTCTCTCTCATCTAATTCGCAATAAAGAACTCAAATAGAATTTAATTACAGTTTAGTAAAAATATTCTTTCTCATAAAAAAGCCATTTGAGCCACATTAACTAATATGAAATTGCCATACAACATTAGCCACATACACACACTCACACACACACACACACACTTATTTTCACTCAGTCTTTCCCTTATCTTTCTAACTTTTGTTCCCTTAAAACTCTATTTCATTTCCTTTCATCCTATCACTCCTCCGCTGTCAAGCAATCAAATGGAAAAAAAAAAATTGAATTTTCGGTACAACAATTAAAATGGATATATTTTGCAGCATTTCGTCTGTTTCAATCATTCAATGGTATAAAATGTTGCCACCAGTGAGAAAATAACGCGCACCATTGATGACAGGCTACCATTATGCTATACCATCGATTTATTGCCAATGTTACAATACCCGAGATGAAAACGAAAGACACAAAATGTAACAGAAAGTGATATGTTTTTTTTTTTTTTTGCTTTTTTGATTTGATACAAAAATACAGATTTATTCATAGGCGGACAATTTTCCGCAAAATTTATTTCTGCCTTGAACTGAAAAGATCAATAATTTTGATGTGTTTTTGGTTGATAATTTTTCAAAAACAAATTTGCATTGGAATAAATATGTAATTGGTAGTTGGTTTTTTGCTTTTAAGGGTTTGCTTGCTTGTTGCACAGAATAGAGATGTACGGAAAGAGAAAAAGACAGAGAGAAATTGAAAAAGGGAGGGGAGAGAGAGAGAGAGAGAGAGAGACGCATGATGGAGAATGTTTTCATTTTGCCTAAACGTTTGGACGCTATCAGTTTATTTAATTAAAATGTATGTCACGTTAAAATAATGGCCACATACATTATGTATTGTACTTGTTTGTCATTGGAAAATATCCATTTATGTACAAGAAGGTTTCTATCTAATTCACTGTCACTCGAATGCTTTCGCTTACTCTATCATACATGTGCGACCGGCAACAGAAACAATGATGTCAAAAGCGACAACAACGACAACGACTACGACTACAACACAAAAACTGTTGAACTAACATGAATAATTCAATGAAAGATATAATATCAACATTAAATTACTTTTGTAATCTACATGCAAAATTTGCAATGCAAAAAAGCTGGATGATGTTAGGTCGAGTCATGTGTATTGTGTGTGTGTGTGTGTGTGTGTGTGTGTGTTTTAAGTACAGTTAATCTTTTTTTTCTGCATGTATCATTACAAATGCATTATTACTTGCGTAAATACATGAAAGCATATTTGTGAAACACACGGCAAAAAAAAAAAAAATAAATAAATACTAAAAACAGTAAATACGATTAACTTTTTAACTATGACAATTTTTCAAACGACTGGTGAATAACAAGAAAAATTAACATATTTACTGTTAAACGATGTCAAAAAAGGTCTTTGTGGAGCACTGTCAAATTTATTGCAGTGATCTGCTTAAACAAAATATTTATCGAGTAAACGAATGACATCGAAAGAGATGGGGCAAAGAGCATGGGAAAATAAGAGAAAAATTCAAAATGGGTGAATAAGAATGTGGAGACAGAAATAGAGGAAGAGTTTCATAATGTGGGAAAATCCCGGAGCATTTTTCCATTAAAAATGTAATTTAGCAACATATGTACTTAGTAGTGAAGGGAAAAATCGGGAAAATCTCTATGATTTTGAATATGTGACGATAGTCCTCTTAAGCCAAGTCCATTTCATAATGAATGATGATTTCATTGAGTTAAAGTTATCATATATGTCCGACCAAACTATGCTCGGAATCTCAACCAAAATTATCATCGCTATCAACTTCAATAATAATAATGAGAGTATGTAAGCTACTACTCATTTACTGTCGACCAAAAATTGTGCATTAAAACTTCGTCTATGGGAATGGGGATGAAAAAGGGAATGGAGTGTGTGATGGGCTGAAAAAGGCGTCAATGCGATTGGCAGAAACGGGATGGGTTTCAATTTAATGGATCCGTCTAATTATTTGAATGTCAGATCAACTTACGAATAACCATAAAATTATTATCAATGATTTCAAACAAGAAATGGACATTACAGCCACAAAATGAATGCACCAAAGTCAATATATAATGCAGTGATGAAAATGAAACTCAATCTCAAACTATATAAATTATTCGAGCACCTTGCATATGAAAACGAAGCATTCAAAGTGCTGTTGAACTTAACGATTATAAATCTGTGTATATATGAGTGTCCAGTAACTCGTCGATGGTCACAAAGCACAAGACACACACACACACACACACATGGGTACCGAGCACACCTTTTATAATTCACATCTCAATACAATATGCCGAACACATTCAATCTATTTTTACTCTCACTCACATCCAATTGAGATAAAATGTCATCTGCATCCTTTTCATCAAACGATGTCGACATATTTTATAAGCTATACAAAACCCGTTGAATGTGTGCTTATCGATGCATTTGTGTTTTAACTTGTTCAATTTTCTGTCATTCTTTTTTCATTGTTCATTGTTCATACATTGCCATCTTTCATCCAGTTTCTCTTTGCCTACCCCCTCTTTGTCTCAATGTTTCTCTTTCACACACAAACCGTGTATCGCTATTGCTGATTTTTTTCCCTCTTCTCCTCTGTAATATTGTTTCTATCGTTTTTCACTGCCGTTATTGTTTTGCCTGTTACAATTTTCTTGTTGTGCAACATTATCTTTTGCTCAATTCACTGTTATGGACATGCATTTTAGCATTACGTTAACATCGTTGTTCGATATATTCCAGCACTTGTTGTTACTGTCACGCTTGCATATTGTCGACGATGTTGAGTATATGTGCCGACTTTAAGTTGCCATACAAGTGTTTGTACGTGTGTGTGTGTATGAAGTGGAACGTACTATGACTAACTACACAGCAACGAAAAGAGAAAAAGCATCTTGTGATAAAAAAAAAAGAAGAAAAATTTAAAAAAATAACGTGTTTGTTCCATTTCCAGCCATGGTATGTTCTGTAAGCATATTTCATGTATCCGCTGCTACATGGCCAAGTTTTCACAACTCAATTCAAAATTGTGTGCCTGCATGAACTGTAAATGTAACTCAAGTGATATAGTTACTCTTTCAGTCTCTCTCTCTTTCTCTCTCTCTCTCTCTCTCTCTCTCTCTCTCTCTCTCTTCCTTCTCTTCCTCTGTCCCCCATCCATCTCATGTATTCTTTTTGTCCCTCTAATTCGGTCGGGATGTGAAAATGAAAATGCATAGTATATGGCAATGCATGTGCAAATTAGTTTTACTACAATTATTTTCATTCTATAAAACGACGAGAGATGGTTTTTCCACATTTATTTATTCAATATTTCCCTTAGCTTTAATAAATTCGGTAAAATACGAGCTTTTCGGAGTGGATAAAATGCGGTTGAGTTTCCGTGTCACTCATTCGTACGATCGGTCTACACTAAATGCATTCAGTTCAACTATTTAATATTTACACAAATTTCGTATTTTTTTCATTTTTTTTTTCTTTTTTTTTTTTTTTTTTTGTGGCCCTTCTTTTACTATGAAAAAGATTTTTCAACTGAATAGTGAATGAATGCAATTTGAGTTGTTTAGAGACTCAATTTCCGTTTTGTATATCCATGGTTACCAAAAGTAAGATTGTTACACTTACACAAATTTTAAATACAGTTGCACATGTTTTCAATGCATAAAGCAAGAAATTAGAGAGCAAAAATGAAAGAGAAAAAGTGAAGCATAACATATTTCACATATTAAATGGTTTTAATAGCTATAAAAATATGTGATATTTATAATGATGATTTCATGTTTTACGAAATCCGTTCTTTGCATCTAAAAATGTTGATGCAGTTTTGTTATTCCAATATGAATCAAATTCCAAATGCAAAGGAATTTATTTCATTAAATGGCTGAGATTCATACATTACATCTATATTATTATGTACCATATTTTGTAGTGAAAAATATTAAACGTGCTTCACTAAACACGATACATACACCAATCAAGTGGACGATTAATTAAAATTCAAGAACAAATTTGAAGGATATTAAAAAGCAAATAATTATTTAGATCAAGATGAATATTCTGCCCCACTCTTGCCGCCATTAGTTAAACAAATGTGAACCTTTTGTTGTTGTTGTTTTTTTTCTTTTGAACAGATGATATGTTGTACGAATATCTTTTCCCCTCACAATATCCGATTAAATGTCGTTTGGGGAATTTACATTCCATCGTTTGTCGTGCGTTTACTTGATGTGATTAACCAAAAAAGCATCTATATGTGTATTTAATCATGCGAAGAAAAAAAAAACAGTTGGAAAAACTCATTAGTAGCTCACTTGATTGCGTTTTTCTGAGTGTTTTTGACATTTGTACAGTGCTCTCATAGATTCGGTGAAAAATTATTCGATTTATAGTTTTTGTGATTCACATTTAACCAGCCGGACATTTTTATTCGAACAAGCATTCCTCTTACAAATGACAAAAATCTGTAAGATCTAAATGAGAATCAAAAGAAAAAAAAAATAGTATGAAAAGATATCTTATTTGAGAAATGCGAGAAAAATCCAGAATATTTAGAAAAATAGTTATGAATTTCTGTTTTGTCAAAACCATCCAAACAATTTTGTTTTGCAAAATGTTATAGAAAAGTCTGGCCGGAAAATATGATGCAAAGTGTTGTAACGCGAAAAGTGCACAGTTGTTGAGTAATCATAAGAAGCCAATTGACATCATTCATTGTGAATGGGCCCAATCACCGTCATATGCTCTAGATACACTCACATATACGCCAATCAATTCAAACTTTTTCCGCAATTTTTTTTTTTTTTTTTTTTTTTTTTCTGCAATAGACAACAAAAAAATGCCAACCAAATAATTCAAATGTTCGTTTATTTGCACATACTTCGGTTCCAGAGTTACCAAATCATCACACACACATATACATATATATATATACGCTAAGAAAGAAGAGCAAAGAAAAAAATGAGATTGGAAGAAATGCGGATAAGAGAAAAATTGTGAACGAGGCCCGGTTTCAACCTCAAAATGGTAATCTTGTAAGTAGTTTGTTGAAAGGATCCCTCCATCTACTCTTACACACACACGCACAGGCACACTCATTCACTCATATATATATCACAAAATATTCGCTTTTCAATAAATCAATAAAAATGAGGTGTATCACACAGTTCGTGATTTTATGAGACCATTTGTTAAAGATCAACGTGAGACCTTTTGTAACGTATCAATCATACAAAATGTTGAATGTAGAATCGATATGCCATTCATAAAACGTATTAAGGTTACAGTTACTGAATTTTGCTTGCTATTGATGCTGATGCGTGATGTTGCTGCTGTTGCTTTTGCTACTTCTCACTTTCTGTTTGTGTGTGCGTGTGTGTGTGTGTGTGTGTGTGTATATATATCGTGTCGACTGTAAGCAACGCGGGGCACGTATATTCTGAAGAAATGCACAACGCGTTCACGACACGTGTCTATCTGCAGAGTTCAGCTTAAAAAATATGCGGTTTAGTGTCTAGAGGAAAGGTATGTTTTTTGTTCGACTTTGCCGACATTTTTTCTTTCTCTATTACACTTTTTTTCTCTATTTTTCCCTCTCCTCTTATTACTTTCTCTCTCTCTCTCTCTCTCTCTTTTACTTTCTCGCTCTCTTTTACTTTCTCGCTCTCTTTCCTACTCTTGCTCCTATTCTTTTCATTCTTTCTCTTTTCTCCTTCGCTCTAACTCCTTTCCTCTCTCTCCCTCTCATACTCTCTGACTGCCTCCCTCTTCCCTTTCTCTCTCTTTCTCTCTCTCTCTCTCTCTCTCTCTCTCTCTCTCTCTCTCTCTCTCTCTCTTTGACTGCCTCCCTCTCTCTCTTTCTCTCTCATGCTTTCTTTCCTGCTCTCTCTTTCTTTCTTCCTCTCACTATCGAATCATGTGAATGATGAAAGTATTTGGTCCGTGTGTTGCGCTTCCAAAATCGCCTGTATTTTGAAAATTACGTAATAATGAAGTAGATCTATGCTTGAATGAACTTGTGTCGATAAGCGAATCAAAAGCTTTTCGCCTTTTTTTGTCTCCCTATTACTTTTTCCAACAAATAAAAGAAGGCATCCTCTCATGGGATCATCTTTAGAGCGTTTTTTTTTATTTTCATTCTTCTTCAGGTTGTTTCTTGTTCTTTTTCTTTTTTGTTGTTGTTGTTGTTGTTGTTGTATCTTTCGTTCTTTTTTTCTCTTCATCTTTGTAATTTTACGCCTTTCCTTTGCTTTCTTATTTTTTTACTTTATCTTCCTTTTTTTTATATGTATTTCATGGAAAAATGCTCCGATTATGTTTATAAATATCCGATTTTTTTTTTCTTATTCATTCTTTGTCTTCGTTGTTGTTGTTGTCGTTGTCATTGTCGTCTCTTCGCCGCTCATTCACACTATCATTTTTACACGCGATGTCACTCCATTTTATACATCTCATCGAGTGGAATTGGATTGGGAATCATTTTGAAGACTGACATAAGGTGTCATCAGATTGAACTAGGATACGGTTTATTTAATGGCCATTGCCATTGTTCAATTCACATAAGTTATGCTTTTATATTTTAGGCTCGTGCTTATTTTTCGATATGGAAAATGGCAAGTGTGCCAAAGATATCAGCATTAGAAGGGGCTACTTTGAATTTTTACCACCTTTGCGATTGAAATGTGAAAAATAAAAAGAAATGGAAGTAAAAAAGCACAAAAAACATTAACAACAAAAACAACAACAACAACAACAACGAAAAGAAAAGAAAAAGAAATAGCATTTATGCGCCAATTCACTTTCAACGTGCATTACATTTTCCACTCTTGTGATTTTACGACAATAGCTTTAATATCAGTGTCAGATCTGTAGTAATGTAAACGTGTTTTAGCTGCAGCCAAAAGTCTTTGTTGTGCGTATGTGTGTGCCGTTCTTCTTCTTTTTTCGGTTGTGTTGTTGCCTGTGTGCTTTAATTTTTTGTTGTTGTTGTTTTTTTTTTTTTTACTTTGTTCTCGCTTTTGACTGAAATGTGATGATGAAGGGCAACAATAACGATTATTTCTATGTGAATTGGTATCCGAATCAGGTCACATGCACTCTCGCCATACGCTTAGATACCGGATAAAAGAATGACGCAACCATGACAGCCACACACTCAGCCCTAACATCACACCCGAAATCATTGAACAGTCGTAAAAAGTTCTTAGTTGCTTTTTTTTTGTCGTTGGTTTTTTTTTCTCGTCTTTTTCCGAAAAAATGAAGTCATAAAAATCGCGGATGGGAAACAATATTTAAACTTTCCGATAGCTCCTTAATATGATAAATGCCTCTATCAGCCATTCCGGTCTCATGAATATAGGCCATTATAATGTATCAGTATTGAAGCGACGAGAGAGATAAGAGATCTCATTCCCGCTCAATCACTTTCTAGCTCGTTCGTTCGCTGAAAGAAGAAGGGGGGAAAAAATGATACGCGCATTTTGTATAATTCATGTGGAGTTTTGTATGGAGTTTTATACGTTGAAAACGAATAAAAATTAGCAACTTTGATAAAAGAAATTTGCAAGAGAAAAAACGACATTTTCGAAATGGTCTTGCCTATATGATTTGTATCCAGTCATGCCATCCGAAAATTCCTATTTGATTTTCATTTTCGAATCGAAAATTTCGATTCAACAAACGACAATTCACACTTTTTCAATTGCTTAATTAATCACCATTCCGTTGTATTATAGTTATGAAAGACTTCAAACGTTTTCAATTCATGCATAATTTCATCGCTTTTCGTCTGATTCCCATTCACATATTCCCAGGGCTATCATTGTTATTCTGGAAATTGTATGTTCTCATTTTATCTCTGCTCTCTTTTATTTCATCGCTGACTCCCCACTCCCACCTCTCTCTCTCTCTTTCTCTCTCTCTCATTCTCTCTCTCTCTCTCTCTCTCTCTCTCTCTCTCTTTGTCTCTTTCTCTTTGTCTCTCTCTCTTTCTCTTTTCCACACGCTCTCTGCCCCTCACTCGTTCTCTTTCTGTCTCACTCCTTTTTTTTTGCGATTTTCACTTGAACATTTCTAATTAATCACGGTTGTGAATAAAGACAAATGAGCGCTAGCGTTGACAGTACAGTCGCATTTATCTCACTTTTGCACATATCATCACCATGCAAACATTTCATAAATTAGTATCTTTTGTTGTGCAAGCATCCGTTTCATTGCGTCTATAAGTTGCGAATGAGAAACAGAGTGAACGCTTTCAATTTTTTATTTATATGCATACTCATATACATTATACACATAAATTTTTCATTCTGTTATGTTGTGCTGATGTGTCGGGCTAATGCTGTTGTTGTTGTTGTTGTTGTTATTGTTCCGTTTAGCCTATTCTAGCTATCGACGATGACGATGTTTATCGCATCGCATCGAATTTAAATTTTTCTCTTCTTCTTTTTCTTTTTTTCATATTTTTTTTTTTTTCTTTTTTTTCTTTTTCTTCATATTCATAATAATAAAGCGATTTACTGCTTCGACCATAAAATCGTGCAAATGTATGGCAACGTTTTGCTAAAAGCGCATAGGGAAAATTTCCACTCAATTTAGAATTATTTGATTTAAATAATCGAAGTTTTTTTTTTCTGTTATTCATCCATTTCCCATGTTATTACCAATTTTTCGCTTCTTTTTCTACCCATCCACCCAACCACCCCACAAACACACACACACACACACACACATAATTCGATGCGCAAGCAATTGTTCGTTTTGCGAATGATGCGACTGACACAAAACTGCTAATATGCGTATCACACACGCATAATAAACAATGTTCTAAAACATTTCACAATCATAGGAATGGGAAAAAGAATAGAAAAAATAAAAAGAGAGAGAGAGATGACGAGAGATTGAACGAGGTGAAACTGTACATATAATGTCTTTATCAATATCATCGGCTTTACTTTTTTCCAATCTTTTCACTTGTTCTGTATCATGGCTCTTTGCTCTATATTTATGTCTCCGTCTTGTTATTATTTACCTAGACTTATTTTTTTGCTTAATGCTGAGCCTGAGCTTTGAAAAGAGACGAGAAAAAAAAAAACATTTTAAAAAGCACAAAATCAGTAGCACAATATTCATGCTGCGCTTTTTCACTGTCACCATATACAGACACATAAAAGAAAAGAAAAAATGGAGATATAAAGTTAGAGGTGAACAAAGGCAAATATTGAATGACGAGACGGGCGAAGTGGTAGAAAAATAGAAGGAGAAAGTGAGAGAGAAAGAGAGAGAGTGAGGGTGAGAGAGAGAGAGTGAGGGTGAGAGTGAGAGTGAGTGAGATAGAGAGACAAGATGAAAATGGCAAAATTATTAAACACGTCGAATTGTTAAACATAAAATTGGAAATAATTTCACGATGTAAATTATCTTATGTGCTGTAGATGCTAATGAAAATCTCATCGAGAAAATGTGATTTCTTTCTCTCTCTCTCTCTCTCTCTCTTTTCATTCGGTTCAATCGTCAATTCACTGTAACCATCAGCAATACCAGCAACGTCATCATTACCACCATCACCATAAGAGCGAATCATGTTTAACAAAATTGGTAAGAAATTTAATTTAATTTTCCGTTAATAAATTGACTTTTGTTCAAAGAAAATTGCGAAAATATACATACTCAACATAAATGCATATTGATTCATATATATGTATGTTGTATGTGAATTTGTGTTGATCGTCTTATGGAAATGTGATTTTACCAACTAAAAATCATATTTATCCAAAAAATAAATTGAATTCAATGTATGCTTCTGTCGATATTTGGCTGTTGTTTGATCAATTTTGCATGAAGAATTTCATCGTTTTTATGCAATAGTATTATTCCATGCTAGATTATAATTTATATTCACAAGTGTTGGGAAAAAGTTGACGGTGCATATATAGGAAAACACGCGCAATCAACCTCTACAACAGTAAATAAGTTGGCTGCAATAATTGAAAACCCTTTTGGCAATTTTCGATTAATATTTGCATTGGAAAACAACTATGTTCGTACATTGAAGTATGATTTGGCTGGGTTTATTTTTTCTTTTTTCTTCTGCAAGTGTATTGAATAAAGAGAGATAGAATAGCTTCATTCAAAGGAGATGAAAAAAAAGAGAAAAAAAAAAATAACAAAGTTTGTATTCTTCCTGCCTTTGGATCATGCCAAGAGGATAGCTATTTATAAAATAAATGTGAATTCGAAGAAAGAAGGCGAAATTTAATACGAAAAACTGGCAAAAAAAATGTTTCAATTATATATGGGCTGATCAATGGTGTGTGTGTGTGTGTGAGTGTGTGAATCTGAAATCTGTGCCTTTCATGCATTTCACATAGAGAATATGCATTTTTTTTAATAGGTTCGAGTCTATTTTTAAGACCTTCAATGGGAAATAACGCATGATAAATATAAAGCTCTCGAGTGAAAATGCTATGTATCAAGTGGAGGAAAGCAAAGAAATAAGGCAGAGAAATAAGTGTTCATTAGGGTGTCCCATGTCCACACTTATTAAATTATCAAGATCAGCATAAAAAATATAGAAATGTAATTAATAGTTAGCAGTTCAGTCGAAAAAATATCATTGGAATTTACTTTGCTGGCTTCTACAATAGAAATATTGGATTGTGAACACAATTTTGTCACATGATTTTTTAAATGATTTTCCACATTATTTATTCACTAATTAGATGAAAATAAATTTGGTTCAATAAATTCGATTTCATTTCATTCATTTTACACATTATTTTCTTAGTAATAGTCAGAATAATGCATTTTTTCTCGATTTGATCTGATACACAATTTGCCATTAAAATCACTTGAAAATCATAACAAATTCATTATTTTAAGTACAAATTTCACTTAAAAAAAAAACAAGAAATTATATGCCAAGGTTTGATAGGCATAATATCTGCAGTTTATACAGAAGTAGCTGTTACTTTCGCCGTAATAAAAACAGTCATAAATGGTTGATGGATTTACGTGACAGCTATTCAAGTGCAAATTTATCAGCAATACAAACAGTGTGCTGATGAAATATTTTGCATTCCATTGCCTTGAATTTTTCTGAATTTTTTTTTTTTTTTTTTTTTTTGTACTAGATTGAATTATTTGAATTATGGTTGCGTAGTCGATTGTCCCTTGATACAGAATCTAGTAGAGTAGACGCTTACAAATCTCTGTCTGTAGAGAAGCAGTTTTCTACTGGATGTTCCTATAGCAAGCTAAGATTTTTTCTTATCAAAATTAATTCTCATGAATATAATATTTTTTCGCAGTACCATTTATAAACTATGTGTATACCATACCTTCAATCGAACCTTGATAAAAGTAATCTTTCATGTAATTTCAATAGGAGCACATATGCTTTCAGACTGTTAGTTAGAGATCTTGTTTTATTACAAAATTATGAAGATCATTTTAATCCAGATATCGATCCTGTTCATTGTGACGTAGATTTTTTGAAATTGGTTCGATTTAATGTTGATAAAAGCATTCCAGTACCAAATAGACAAATTGACAGATATATGTAGCTGGCAAGGTATATTGATCGCATCTGGGCACAATCTTTGGTAAATACGTAGGTTTATAGAGAAAGAATTATACAAATATATGAACTAATAATTCGCTACTACAATGCAGTAAAAATTATGCAATATCAATACGTTTATTTTTGTCCGTCTCAAGCATTGTTTTTAAATGCAAGAGATGGAAAAAATTAAACGTAGTGTATAAAAATTATTCAATCTACTTTTTTAATGCTAAATTTTCTTATTTTAATTAATTGAATGTAAATGAAACGTTGCAATTTTTCTCGTTTATCAAAAATCTTCAAAAACAATAGGTTCAATCCAATCGAAATGACTAGTTACGTTAATGGCATCACATACAGATGCTAATAGATGGTGTTAGATGCGCCTGTATTAATTCTTGGTGTTAATTTTTTTTGTTCATCTTCAAAGAACCGAAATAATTTAAAATGTGAAATTTACGCAATAAATTATCTATAAAATTATTTACTTGTAGTTGCATTCACCTCATTTTCCACAAAAGATTTTATTGTCTCTTCTGATATAAAATTTATTTCTGATAAATTTTGGATCATTACCACCTATGGATCAATAATATTTTATTCTGAAAAATATACCGAAATTCATTGTAAAAATTATTAAGTTTAAAAATAAAATGTTTAGCGAAAGTAACAGTTGCTTCTGTACAAACTGCAGATATTATACCTAACAAACCTTGGCATATAATTTCTTGTTTTTTTTTTTTAAGTGAAATTTGTACCCAAAATAATGAATTTGTTATGATTTTTTAGTGATTCTTTTTTTTTTCCTTGATGTTGTTGCTGTTTCTGTTTCTGTTGCTGTTGATGTTCTTGTTCTTGTTCTAAAACATATTACTAGGTCTATTCTTATGATTTTTTTATTTCCCTTTTTCTTGTATTTATCAAAAGCCCAAAACTCATACCATAAACAAAGAGAAAAGAAGCAAACGATGTCGCTCATCATATTTCATATGGTTTCTCTAACTTTGTTTGTTTACATGATTGTGCTAATATGTGCAAGTGTTATTTGCCAATTAATGGTATCACACTGTTTAGATGCTTTTGATTTGGCATGCAAGCTTATTGGCAAGCACAGTTGGTGCGAGCTGCTACAAAATCATCATCGAATAATTCAGAAAAATTCACGAGCAGCTCACAAGCATTCGCTTAAAAGAATTATTTCAATGAGAAGTAAAATCCTCTCAACGAATGAAAATAAACATAAACAACAAAGTGATCAAAATATTATCCAAACACAGGCGAATAAGGAGTGCGGAAAGAAAAAGAATATAAAAATAGGACCAACAAAAAAGGAAATTATGCACAAGTAGAAAAAAAAATGGACCGGTAATGGGAGTTGTTGGTGTGAGAAGGAGAAAGAGAGGAAAAAAGGGAGAAATAGAGAGAGAGAGAGAGAGGGGGAGAGAATGGAAAAAAAATACTATTGAAGAATATGCTAATAAATAGTAGTGTCATGAAAGTCAGTATTTGTGTGTGCGCGTGATTTTGTATGATTTTTTTTTTTTTTTTGCACTTTTGCAGATTAATTCAATATCATCAATTGATATGGAAAGCACTGTTGCGTGCGGCACCATTGCGTCTTGTCGTTGGAATGTCGATTGGAATGATGGAACCCCGCAGCGATCGCCATCACATTGAATGTACTGTACACATTGTGCATTCACTCCATATTTCGAAATCGCTGCATGTTCGAACGCCAACCAACACGACAGTGATGATGACGACAATGACAATGGTTACAGCGACGACGACGACGACGACGACAACGGCAATTCGATATACCTAACGAACAGAGGAAATATGATGATGTACAAATATAATAGGTTTGTTATGTCATCCGTATCGAAAGGATAATTCAAATGCTTCATACATTATTTCGATGATAGATATTCTTTATGTTCAAACGTTCGTTCGCATTAAAATCACATCAGCGTCTTGTGCCCAAAAACAAGACATTTTTGGTGCTCGATGCCTTTGATGCATTGAAGACAGTTTATATGGAATGTTCGTTGAAATGGGACACTGCGCGCACTAAGCGCGCTCACTTTGTGCGTTCGCCTCCTGTTATCATACAAACGATGATGGTTTTGACGTTCATCGAATCAATCAATCGTACATCATTTCACAGTTAATTTACACATATGATTTCACAAATGCACACTGACATTTTGGCCATGATATTCATCAATACGCATATTTCATCTGTACACATTTACCAAATTAGCTCTCAGTTTTGATAATCGAAATCAATCTATTTGAGGAGCATATATCACTCCTTTCTATTCAATGTTCAATTAAATAATAAGGAAAAAGACTAAAAAAACACACAAATTTTTCTATAAAATAACTCAATTGACTCACTTTTGTCACGATGATGACAATATTTTTATTATTTTTTGAAATGTAAAGCGCATTCCTTTTTATAAATGCGATATAAAATCAATAAATTGAAGAAAACAGAATAAAACATTCAATTATAGCTCATTTCAAATAATAATTTTGGAATTTGGAATTATTGTTGTTTTTAAAAGAGTTTATTTTTTTTTATGACAGAGAACCATACTGAAATCCACTAACAAACTTTTTTTACATTTCCATTACAAACTAACAAAATTATATTTTTAACATTTTGAAAAATATATGGTTGGCCTCTTCGAAACATACCGAAATTTAAATAATTCCAAAAAAAAGTCCTTCATTTATGTCGTTGTTTAAGCATTAATGACCCAATTTTGAATACAATTTTAAATAATTCTGAAATGGATTAAAATTGAAGAGCAAAAGAATTTTCTTCAATTTCAGTTGCCAAAATGTTCGACGAGCAAAAAACAAAGAAAAAAGCCAACAATTTCAAATTTTTCTGCCAACAATTTGAAGTATTTGCGAAGAGTCCCAAAGGGTATCAATAGAACCCTGGTGTCAGAACTTTAGCCACCAATATAACTATGTATTTAATCAATAATTTTAAAATTACATCTTTTTATAGAATTTCTCAATTTATACAAATTTAAACACATCTTATCATTTAGACTGACATTGATCTTTTACTGTATCAAAACCAACTTTTTCAAATAATATTTCGATCATTTTCTTGAACATTTTAATAAACTCAGTGGATCTTCGTCACTTTGGTATACTTTAAATGAATTTAAATCTAAACGTTTGAATCAACAAAAATGGAAATAATTTGATTTTAACTTCAAATTTTTGAAGCTTATGCATAGCATTTTTGCTTGATGGTTTGTTTAACATTATCGTAAGTACTTTGGCTTTCCTGTAATTTGTATGAAAAAAATAGAAAGACATAAATAATTTATCGAATGCAAATTGAGGATAAAAATTATTGTGATTAATTCATTGTTTGTATTAAAAAGCTCTTACAACTTTCAATTCAGCAAGGAATGCATGAAGAACTTCATAGCCATTTTTAAGTTGATTCTCAATGCATCTAATGAAGAAAAAACAATGAAATTTATTTTGAAATCGTTAATTTCTTTTCTATCTTGAGGCTTGCAAGGTGTTTGATTGCCAATAAATTCAAACTTACTTGGATACACAGCATGGTGGTGATTGTTTGCAGGCCTCAAGTGCAGTTGCAACTTCTTGCATATTCTTTTTAACTTGTGGCCAACCTTTGCCGTATTGACTTCCATGAAGTTCTATACTCACCGATTTGTTAATGCATGCCAATTTTGCCAGCATTTTTTGCATATATTCTTCAACTCCTTCTTCGGCAAACATTTCAGGCAATGAAGCTAACAAATCGATTGGAAAATCTAGTTTTCCTTGGCATTCAGATGTCGTCAATTTTGAGATTTGCATAATAAAATCGAATTTTTTTGCCTATTTTAATGAAATGAGAAATTTACATTTTATTATTTAATTCACATAATGTGAACACCATAAAAAATATCAAATTCATTTACAACTTACTTCAGACAAGTGCAAATAAACAGAGTTGATAATTTCGTACGATGCGTCAACAACGGCGGATTTGCATCTGATAAATTTCAAAAAATATTTATTTTAATTTTTTGAATTCATTCTGATTTTTTAAAATATTGTGTATTTCAAGAAGAAAACCAATGAAAATAATTTATTCGAAAGATCAGAAAACAAAAAAAAGTGAAAAAAAAAAAATTCAAGATGTTTCTTTTAAAACTTACTTTGATTTCTCGACAGCATCGTTGATATTCAAGCATTTTGACCATTCATCATTTGTGTATTTATCGAGTTGTGATTTTTTTTCCGCCCAAAATTTAGCGAATTCTGTGTTGCCAATTACTTTTCCAACTACATCACCAGAGCACTGAGCATGAGCAAAAAGTAAGTCGTTGAAATCGTTCACTTTTTGTGGAAAAGCGAATACGGCCTATATGAAAATATTGAGTATACATTTCAGGTAATTTATTAATCCTTCATGCAAAATTGATCAATTGAACTTCAAAATCCCAAACGAAAATTAAGAAAAAAGTAAAAAAAAAAAAATATTATCCACCTACCTTTGCACATAAAACGGCCAATAAAACAATCGTGAAGAATTTCATTTTGGTGGATTTCGTTTGGAATCTAAAAAATCAAACTGTTTATTTTCCAGTAATTTCCTATAGTATTTATATTTTATTTCGTATGACCATTATGTAAAGCTCTTCAAAATTCAACTACTAATAATGATTAAAGTCGATTATTTTCATCAATTCTTTAAATACCTGATTAGCTAATTCATTTTGATCAAATGACCTTATGTTTTTTTTTTGTCTTTTTTTTTATTTCATCAAATCATTCATATCATAAATAAAAACAAACATACGATCTATAGAATACCACTACAGTTACACTTCAATTGAAGTAAAGTAATTAAAATTGTGTCTCAATTGGCATGTCAAAGTTCTTATCAAAAATTGTATATAACGCGATGAAGACTCGAAAATGGAATAAACAAAGTGAGCTAACAAAAATGAAGGTCTGCGATTTATTTACAATGGTAGTCTGAATATAGATAGAAAGTCAAATAGCTGAAATGATGCAGAACCAAATTGTAAATGAAATAAGTCCTTTGATATGCAAATAAAATTGTTTTTCTTTTTCTATTTTTAATTTGTCACAAAGTTGAATGCCAAAATATTTCAGAAGAATATTTGCAAACTGGAATATATACATTTTTGTAGATATAAAAATTCATTATTATAATGAAGTTGCTGGTCTTATCACATGCTTTGTTTATATTAATTTTAATTATTACTGGGTGAATATTAAACCAAGTGAAATTATTCCGTTTTCAATACGGATTAATCTTTCATTGAAAAATCTTTTTCGTTTTTTTTTTTCGTGTTCAATAATCAATACTGATTATTCAACACAAATGATTTAAATAATGTGAAATACCCAAGTACATGCTTTGAGTGTGATATAATTACACAAACGTATGTTCTATACGTATCATAGTAGATCACAGAGTAGGTGTAAACCCAGATGACGCCAAATAAATTATCGGCCGAGACTTCCGCCTTCCCTCGTTGTCACACAACTTCCATAGCTAAAGAAATTTTTTTGCCCTTCAAATTATTCGACTACCCCATTCCCCCTTAATTTTGCGAGCATGCATCACAATGGTACGTATCTATGTTTTAAATCTCAAAGTACACACTGAACTTGCATTAACGTCAAGATCATTCAAATGTTCAGTATGTTTTTTTTTTTTTTCGAATTTTTTCTGGTTTCTGGCCAGTTCATTTCATACAGATTACATTAAAATGAAAATTCAATCGTTGATGGAAAAGTTGTTGAAAAAGTGTGAATAATGTAATAATGTTCGTCTTTCTTGAGTGATAAATCAATAGTTTTAAAATGAAATGATTTCATTAAATTTCTCTTTTTATTTGAATATTCTGAATTCTTAATATTTAGATTTGATATTCATTTATTGCTGAATGAATTCAAATGTTTACACCGTTATTACATTCAATTAAGATTGAACTAATAATTCAATATATTATCATTCGTGAACAACATTTTAAGCAAAAGCTAACAGATAAGATATTCTTTATTTTAATTAGCAACTTAAAATAAAAGCCAAATGCATCTTCTCGTTTTGATTATTCACTTTATTTTCATTCCTTTTCAGCAGAAAAAAAAAATTGAATTATTCGACTTAAAGTTTATGCATAACATTTTTGCTTGATGTATTTTTTAACATTATCGTAAGCTCCTTGGTTTTCCTATAATTTATGTGGTGAAAAATAAGAAAGAAAAAAAATGAGGTGAAGAAGAAAAAAAATAAAATAAGTTATCAGATGCAAAGTAAAGAAAAACATAAAATGGCTAATTCATTATATGCATAATAAAGCTTGAAAACTTTTTTTTTCTCTTACTTGTTTTAAATCGACAAAGAACTTGTAAAGAACTTCGTAGCCATGTTTAAGTTGGTTGGCAATGCATCTATGATGAATAAAGCAAAAATTGGTTTCGACACAGTTAATTTCTTTGCCACTATTTTTTTGTTTTTTTTTTTTCTCGTCTCTTTTGTGCTCATAAAATGGTTTTTGTTTCACAATGAATCAAAACAAATTTTAAACTTACTTGGCTGCACAACATGTGCATGGTTTACTAGGTGTATTTTTGCAGCCTTTCAATTTGGTTTCCAATTCGCCTAAATTGTTTTTCGTTTGTTGCCAGTTATTGTCAAATTCAGTTCCTTGAATTGCTGAACTAATAGCTTCAATAATGCAATTAAATTTTTCAACAATTTTATTTATGCACGTTTCAACTTCATTTTCAGCAAACATATCTGGAAATGATGCAATCAATTCAAACTGTACATTTTGTTTTCCAATGCATTCCGTTGAAATTTTCTTTGAAATTTGCTTTATTAAGTCGAATTGATTTGCCTATTTTTTTTTTTTTTTTTTTTTTTTTGCGGATCAAATGACAAAGAAAATATTATATTTTATTGAAATTTTCCTAATAAAATGTTCAAATTTATCCATAAATAATAACTTACAAATGATAATTTCATATAGACAGTAGCCAAAATTTCAGTACATTTTCCAATTACATTTGCTTTACATCTGGCAATTTTGAAAATAATTAATTCAATTAATTTTGTTTTCTTTTTCAATTTGTTGTTTGAAATAAATGGTCCATGAAAATGATTTAAATTAAATGAAAGAAATAAATTGTAATTAAACAAGAATATTTAAAAACTTACTTAGTTTTATCGACATTATCGTTAATATTCAAACATTTCATCCATTCATCGTTGGTGTATTTATTGAGTTTGGTTTTTTTTCCTAACCAAAATTCATTGAATTCGGTATTACTAATCAAACTTTCAATAATATTACTGGAACATTTAATATAAGCGTAAAATGAATCATTGAAATCGATTTTTTTGCTTACTGTATTTGATGGAGCAGCGGTTACAGCCTATATCAATCATCAAATATAAATGTAAGTCAATAAATTTTCTAATCAAAAAAATAAAAAAAATATCGAGCATGTAATAAACAAAAAAAAAAAAAATTGTGTCCAAAACAGAAACTAATATTTACCGTTGCACATAGAATGGCCAATATAATAAACGAGAAAAATTTCATTTTGAATGGTTTAGTTTTTCCAATTTCCAAACTCAAATTGTCCATCTCTATTCTCGAGGGTATTTATATCCAATTTCATATTCGATTTGTTCATTATATAAGGTTCTTCAAGGAAGGAAATTGATAGAATGATTAAAGTCCTCAATTTTTTTTTTTTTCTCTTCAAATTTTGTTTACGCATCTGATAAGCATAATGTTTCTTTTACTATCAAACCTAATCAAATTATTTGGTTATGCACGTAATAAACAAAAACAATACGGAACACACACACACACACACAAAATAGCCCTCAATTACAATCTTATCAACTTTCTTTTAATGCCAGTTGAATGTTAAATTTACTTAACCAAATGGTTTACAAATGGAAATCGATCAATTTTTACATTTTTTTTTTTATAATCAAGCGATGTGCGCTAAATATCAAACATATGAAATTATAACTAAATGATCTGCGTTAAATATCAAATGTTATCTTATCGAAATTCGATGAATTTTAAAAATAAATTTACAATTATGTTTTCAAGTGTTCATTTCAAATATTCAACAAATCTCAACATTTTGGCTAAATACATATAAATCATTGCAAATCTTCTCAAAATCTCTTTTAAATCTGTGGAAAAGAAATCATGTCGAAATTTTTTTATTTGAAAAAAATATATATATAATATTCAGTGGTATTTTTCAGCATAAGTGAGAGGATTCGATGATTTTTATTGTTGTTTTTATTGTTGTTTTTATTTCATCCAGAATTTCAATCTACAAAATTATTTGACTTTTATTTCAATAGAAATCAAAAGTTGTCTTTGTGTGTTATGAACATAAACATCTTATTTGTGAATTGAATCGTGCACCACTTGGGGGATTCAAATCTCACGAATGCGTACATTTTTACGAATTTTTCATAAATTTTGCGAATGCGCTTATGAACATTTGCACGGTATTAGCGAATGTTTACGAATTTATCAATGGAGCAAATGCATTTGTAAACATTCGCTAATACTAATAATAATAATGATCAGCACCATACAGCGTTCCTTCGCCGGAGGTGGTTTATGTCCATAAGTCCATTTGCAAAATTTATGAAAAATTCGTAAAAATTTACGCATTCGTGAGATTTGAATCTCCCTAGGTGCATCACTCTTTTAGGATTTACACAGTTCAAATGAGTTTTTGAATGGCCAATGCAAGCTGGAGCCAAGTGTCGTTAAGGGGAAAAGTGAAACGAAATTAAAACCATCATCATTAGACATGCCGGTAGATTGAAGCAATAATTCCTCCAAAAATCCTGCTACTTTAAAAGATATTACCTTTAAGGAAATAATATCAAAAACATGGAAGAAAACTATTTTAAAACTTCAATTTTTATGATCAAAAAACAATTTGCCATTTATGTTTTATAATAAAATTCAGAGGGTAGATACGATCTAAAGATTCATTTATATTCACTTATATCAAAATGATTCATGATGCATGATGCAAAGATTTATAGCAATCTATTGAGATTCATCCAGATTCACTACGATTTGACAGATCCATCACGTTTGGTTTATATTTAGTTTATTACAAAATCACTGCGACTTATTTAGATATACCAAGATTTTTTCGGGATTGATTCTTTTTTTTATCGTGTCTGCTCCTTTTTAAGATTACGCATCGACCAGAATTATGAATGTTCACCTGAGTTGGTGCCATCAGAATTTCTTTCTCTTACCTTCAAAGTTGGTTTCTAAGCGCAATAGTAGTCTTTTAGTACTCGTTCAAGAATTGCTTCAAGATGCTTTTTTTCAGTATTTAGATAAAATGGCTTTGAAACTTGTTTTGTGACATTTTGCTTTTATTTTCTATTTTACAAATAAACGGTATACGTTATAAAAATTTCGTTCATTACATTATATATTTGGATATTTTCTAGTGAATTATTGTTTTTATGGTTTTGAGACGCAATTTTTCTGGATGTATTTTACGATTTTATTGTAAACTTCTTGTTCAGCCTGCAATTTATCAAAACGAAAAAAAAAAAACATTAAATAATCGTGAATGATCAAATAATCTAAATGATTTTTTTTTTTTTTAATAATCATAATGTATCGCTTACTGCTTTCAATTCAACCAAAAATTTGTGAAGAACACCATAAACATTTTTAAGTTCATTTTTGATGCATCTACAAATTAAACCGAAAAGATTTGTATTGATAAATGTTATTGGTTGTTATTTTTCATTAAAAATTTTCATAGACTTACTTGGCTACTTGACTAGGACAAGATGCATTTGTACAATTTTGAATATTTTTTTGTAATTGTTCTAATTGTTTTTGAGTTTTTTGCCACAATTTTTTAAATTTAGTTTTGTCAACACTATTTGTGATGGCATCATTAACGCACTTGAATTTCTCAACAATATTTTTAATGGTATCTTGTACACCATATTCGGCAACGATGTCAGTTAAATCATCTTCAGTGAAATGATATTTGAGGCAAGTCTGCCTATAGACTTTGCCAAAATCTTTAAGAAATTGTGGATCTTTAGCTAAAGCCAATTTAACATAATCGCTGACAATATGAAATGTTGCCGAACCTTCTTTCATATTGCATCTAAAAAAAGAAAACAGAGAATCAATTTATAGTCATTAAATAATCATTGACGAAATATACACAATTAAATTTTAAATGATTAGCTTTTCTTTACATACAATGCAACAAGTAAACCATTTTGAGCTGATCCACATTGCTTCCATTTTGTCAAGCGATTTTTCAGTAATGGTTCAGTATTTGACCACAAATTTTGCAAACCCTTGCTTTTTGATACTTGACCAAGAACCTTGGCAATACAATCGAATTTCTCTGGCACAGAGCTGGCAAGTGGTTCAGGTTCATCAAATTCCAATAATGGCAATTGTTTGGTGCATTTTGCTTTAATCTCTTGATGAATTTGTTTTGCCAATTTCACATGACCCTAAACAAACAAAAAATAAAAATTTTGTAATTTTCTTTGTTTTTTTTTTTGAAATAAAAAAAACCTAACATTCAAAGTAAAAAATCAATTTTCAAAGGAAATTTTACTTTTATTGTTGTTTAAACCATTTTCCAAACTTACTTCAATCAATTTTTTCGAGAAAACTTTGATAATATCCGAAACTTTTTCGACAACACCAGCCTTGCATCTGTGTATATAAGAAATTTGTTAGCAATAATATAAAAAAATTACACTTTTTTTTACATTTCTCTAAAAAAATTTCTCCAAATGACTTTTAGGTGACTTCAATTGAATGAAAAAAAAAAATCGAAATCATATCGATGATAATTGAATGAATTGATAATTATTTTTTTTTTTCAGTTTTCGACATTTTTCACATACTTAGCTTGTTGTACCATATCGCTTAACATTGAGCACTCATCCCATTCAATTTTTAATATTTTGAGCTTAGAAACGGCATTACTCCAGAGACCTTCCAATTCATTGTTATTTTTAATTGCATTGCAGATGACTTTATCAACGCATTGTAAATGCTCGAAATATGCCTTGAGCTTTGCAACAATATCAGAGATGATATTGTTTGATCCGTATTCTTCAATGAATGAAAAATTTGGTGAGGATGGTGGTGCAGCAGTCACAGCCTAGTATAAATTGTCAAAAAGAAAATTAATTTTTATAAAAAGGAAAACAAAAAAGAAAAAAAATCAAAGGATTGCTCCAATCAAATATCACAAGCAAACCAATTCGAAAAGCTTAAAAATAAAATGTATGTGTACAAAAGACTATTTACCGTTGCACACAAAGCGGCCAATAAGAAGATTGAGAAAAACTTCATGTTTATTTTCGGATTTCAAAACTGAAACTGTTTATTTTCCGGTCATTCTCCAGAGTATTTATATCTTTATTTGATTTGAAATGAATATGATTGTACTTCACATACCGATTGTTTTTCGACTTTGGCCATACCCGATAAGCTTATTGTTTTTTTTTTTCAATTTTTTTTTTTTTTTTTTTTTTTTGTATTCGTGTACATCATCCCGGTTTATATTGCGGTTGTTCTCTTTTTTTTCTAATCAGTTTTCAAAATCCAATCTTTAAAGCAAAACAACAACATTAGAAAAAATGAGTCTTTTTACAATCAAACGGCTATCCATAATGGTTGCAACTAAATTCATATTGTTGCCGTTGTATCTGTCATGGAATTGAAAATCGATGATTGCCTTTGTTAATGATTTCTGAATTTTATTAATTCGAATTTAACCACTTTTTTCTCATTTGATTTTATTATTTAAATTAAATTCGAAAATTAAGAAGACTTTGAAACAAACAAATATTAAAAAATGTTCAACAAATCCCTAATTTCAAATTTAGAAAAAAATAACAACAACAAATTTCTTTATGTCAAATAATAGGAAATTTTATCGAAAACATAAAGTCTGAAGTGCAATTTTAAAGCACTTGATAAATCAGTAAATAATAACTAAATTTATAGTGTAAATACAGTGCTTAGAGCGATTGGGTTCGTAAGCCAAATTCGATTAAGATAGTAAGCAAAAAATATCGATCTCATAGTAAATTGTGTAATGTTGTTTTCAAGTGATTCTACTCAATGCTCTTATTTTGAGTCATATTTTTGGATGAAATGAGCGTAAAAATATAAACAAACTGGAACATTCCATTGTATTCTTCAGCACTTATCACAATTTTAATTGGAATACGTTAGCTTTTTATACACATGATATCACTTTTACTTTGTCTAATTTTTTTTTTTTTTTTTTTGTTAACTTGAGTCATTACAAAAAGACGAAACATTTTAATCAAACACTAATTATATTTTGATCATATTCAATACTATGATTAAAAATACGAATCTATGTATTCAAAGCAAAATGTCTTTTCAAAAAAAAAAAAAAAAAAAAAACTTGATTTAAACCATTTGTCATATACTCGAATTATTGCAATATCATGATGATATTTTGTTATCTCAAAATTAAAATATTAGCAAATCATTTTGAAATCTAAGAATCAATTTGACTACATATATTATCACTGAATATTTGGTAGTTGTTCAAAACAATATTATCAAATTATTATATGAAGCAAATTGCTTCAAGTAATATCGCTCCTTAGAAAAACTAATTTGAAATAATTGAAAACGAATATTTGAACATTTAACCAGTGAAATTGAATTTTGATATTGATGTGAAAAAATGAATATTTTCAGGAGGTTTGCAACAAGATGACTATTATCTTATCTCAAAATCAGATTTATTTCTTGATTGCTTAATCAATGATTTCAGCGAATTTTAGAATGAAAAATCATAAAATTTGCATATAATTCCATTCACATTTAATCATTTAGGAAAATTTAGAAATTCTGCAAGTTGATTTAAAGATTCTGCAAATTGATTTGATTGATTCAGTGGATTATTTTCCATTATTATCACTTTTTTACTTTACTTTAGTATTGTGTATTTATTAATTATAATGGAAATTGATTATCGCTTCTTGGTTGTTTTACAAAAAAAAAAAAAAAAAAAAAAAAATTAATAGCATTAGCTTCTTGGAAGTTCAACCGAAAAAACGTAAGCGTAATAGCATTAGCACCTCTAGTTTGTACATATATTTTTTTTTTTACTTTTCTTATTGTGAGCTTATTTTTTCCAAAATTGCATTTCAAAAATTAATAATTTTCGGATAGCTAATAGCTGCTTATGTTGAATAATTCATTGCGAACAAATGAATAATCCAAATTATTGGCCGATTATTTCAACATACAAATGAATCATATCTATTTTGTTAATTTTATAATAAATGCGTTGAATAAACTGTTGCGAAGCAATACATTCATTGGCATTTGTAAATTGCTTAATGATTCGGAACTTTTAATTTCTCATGCTCCAAAGCAAAAGTATAAAATCGTGAAACGCTCGAATTCATTTAATTGTAATTGACTTGAGCAACAAAGTAGAGATAGAAAGAAAAGAAAAGAAAAGAAAAGAAAAAAAACGTCTTAAAAAAACGTGTTGTTTGAATTACTTTTTCAACACTCTTATAAATGCAAAAGCAAAACATCAAGTCTCATAATATGGAAGCCAAAAAAAAGAAGAACCGAAAGAAGAAAAAAAAAATTTGAATTTACAAATCTTTTGAACAAATCCAATACAAAAATGTTTTTATTTTTTTTTTCTCCTGATCTGATGCGGGTTTTTATATTTTTCTTTTCTTTTTTCTTTTTTCTTGTTTCTTGCTTGAATTCGCTTGAAACAGCACATAGCGATGCTGCATCAAAGTTTCGAAATGTTAATGCATTAGATGGTTGCGATTTACGCCATTTGTTTGAGGCTTATAATCATTAGATACATTTGATTCTATGTTCTAAAATGAAAGCGATTGGTAAATTTTGTGTGCAACAATCGTTCGATAATATTAGCTTCTTTTATGTCTTCTGAGAAGATTGATTATAACAAAAGCGATTTTCTCTTTTCAGAAACAACACACACACACACACACACACACACACACACACACACACACACACACACACACACGAACTGGATATGTACAAATAAACTCAATTACAATGATGTAGGTGAGTGAATAGTTAAAGTCCATAGTGC
Organism: Resseliella maxima; assembly: GCA_029041755.1. Taxonomy (NCBI): domain Eukaryota; kingdom Metazoa; phylum Arthropoda; class Insecta; order Diptera; family Cecidomyiidae; genus Resseliella; species Resseliella maxima. The sequence goes on from JAQOWM010000143.1 coordinate 818,183, forward strand.
CCAAGTTTGTATTGTTTGTGTTTCAATACAGAATTTTCTATATGGCATTGCCAATTGATGATTATATATCGATTGAAAATTGAGTTTAAAATTGGCACGCGTTTTGTGACACCGCTTTTCATCGTTCAATGATTCGTCGAGACGCCTCAAGAATGAAAAGAGATTTGTTCAACGAGCCTATTTCCGAAAAAAACGAAAAAAAAAAAAAAAAAAATCAAATAAAATAAAAAGAAAGGCAAAAAATAATATTGTGTATATAGAAAGCATTTATTGTTCAAAGTCGAGGTAATTTCGTGTTCAAGCCCACAAAATACATTATATTACTGATGAAAAAAGTTTCTTCGGTCTGAGAAAAAAAAGTTGAGTGAGTGAGTGAGTGAAGAGGAGAGAGAGAGAGAGAGAGAGAGAGAGAGAGAGAGAGAGAGAGAGAGAGAGAGACCGAGACATATAGTCAGAATGAGCAGATTGTGGAATTTCTGCGTACTTCGCGAATCGTACATTTTGTCGGATTTAAAGAAAGTTGGTTGGTTGGTTTTTTTTTTTTTTCATTTTCATCGTAGCTGTCGTCTTACTTTTGCGTTGTGGCTCGTTCAAAAGGTGTATTTCAACGGCGAAGCATTTGGCAACGATGTCGATGCTTAGTTTCTGCCAATCCAAATCCAATTTGTGATCCTAGAAATAAATTCGATTTATGTTTTGAAATAAAAATGAAAACGGCAGGCTTTTAGTCGAATGAAAAAAACAACCAGCACATACACATACACACACTCACACATACACACGCATGTTGCTAAAATTTCGTTCGATTTTAACACAAATCAAGCAATTGAGTTACAAATTCGTGACTTTGTGTGATGGCAACTGCAAGAAAAATTCGGACACACTCATGTGAGTGAAAAGGAAAAGCAAAAAACAGCAACGATAAGCATATTTATTAGATTAATATTTTTGAATATAAAAAAAAGCCACTGATTTCATTACACACTCAAAGAGATTTTTTATTTTGATTTTAATATTGAGACACAAATCTTTTACATCGTTGCCGTCCATTACTTCATCCACAACACGATTTGACATTCATCCAGAATTCTTTGAAATTGCCGAGCAAAACAAGCGCATTCAATGATACACCATTTACAACCTGCGCTAAACCTCAAATGCATTTACATTCGGTTTTGTGTTTTTCTTTCTCTCCTTTTCTCCCTATTTCTCTCCCTCTTTTGCTTTCCTTTCTCTCGTCCTTTCCTTGCTTTTGCTTTGTTTTATTTCTCTTTCTTTTCATTTTCCCTCACCATTTACTTGTCTTTCTTGCTCCTTCTTGGTTATTCTTCCCATCTTTCTTTCATGTTGTTATTACGTTTCTCGAAATGTATTATGCATATACTTGTGTGCATGGAAACGAATTGTGCTTACTGTATTCAATGAGAATGCCACAACTAGAAGGGCCGGAAGCAATTTCATTTTCAACTGATTTGTGAGTTTTTTCTTTTTTTTTCAACAAGCACTGTTTACTTTTCCGACAATTCCCTAAGTATTTTTATTGATTTTTTAAGCGAAATTGACTTGATTTCGGTCTCTTTCTCTTATTCTCTCGATCTCGTTTTCGTTCTTTTTCACTCTCTCGCTCTCTTTCTCTTTCTCTCTTTCTCTCTTTCTCTCTTTCTCCATTCTATTTCAATTCCTTTTTTTTCTTTCGTTTATTTTCTCTGAATATTGTTCAGTGATATCGCATCGTCTCATTTCATTTCATTGAATATCATTCATCAGTCATTCCACCAAATAATTGATGATTATTTTTCGGTTTGTGTAATTTCAATTTTATTTTGATATTAAATTTCATCCGGGTGTATGACATGTTGTTGGTTTTGTTTTGTTTGTGGTTTGTTTTTTTTTTTTTTTTCTTTTCTTTTATATGTGTAATAAACATACTTCCATATGAAAATGTTATCCAAATATTTTTAGCGCTTGAGAAAAGTCTAATGACAATGTCAATTAAAATGATGAAAGAATTAGCGATTATTTTAAATTTGCATAAATTATAAACTTGGTTTGAATCTTCTAAATAAACATGAATTGCATATTCGGTTGTTATTTCATTCATGAAATGCTAATTTCTAGTTACAAAACTTAGAATATGGATTATGCATTGCAATGCATTCAACATTCATTTTATCCATAATGTAATTTTATGTGTTAAACACAACGATGTAAGTATGTCAGTTGAATTCTTATTCATTTTCACGAAGCGTGCATAAACATGGCTTTCTATTCACAATATTTCAAGCGTTATTTCATTTACGTTCAAATTTCTCTCCTCTCTCTCTCCTTCTCTCTCTCTCCTCTCTCTCTCTCACTCTCTCCATTTCACTTACATCATCTAAGTGTCTGTATCCAGACGCATAGGGTAAACTATTTTAAATTGTTGCGAAGTGAAGTGATTTCTTTATTTTTTTTTTTTTTTTTTTTTTCAATTTTGGTTGATTAAAAGTTTGCAATTAAAGAGACGAGCCTTTGTTTGATGGTTTCATTGATGGAGTTTGTTTGGTTTCAATTTTGCTCATTTCTATTTTCATTGTAGAAAAGTTTTCAAGTTATGGCAACTTCAACACAAATAAATATGCTCAAAATTTCATCAAAGTTAATTAACAAATTTTCAAAACGAAAAGCTAGACGAAAAGTGGCCAATGAGATTTACATTTGTTAAATACCATCTAAATATACACTTTCATTTTCTTGGTATTTCTTCAAACCAATATTATTATTATTATTATCTTCATTACATTGTAAAGATGTACTCAAATGACCGTATTTCAAATGTACAACAGGTTTGGTTTTTTGGAATTGAAATCGTTGAAATTTCTCAAGTATGCAATACCTTTTATTTCAATCGTGAATTTTTCCATAATTTATCCAGATTTTGTGTTTTTATTTCTGTGAATTTCGGCAGAGCATTGAATAATAAAAAAAAGGCAAAACATTCTTGAAACAAATTTTTTCATTTTTTTTTTTTTTTTTTTTTTTGTACAGGCAACGGTATTTTTCCAGTAATCAACTGTATTTCTTTTTAGTTGCAAGAAGCTAAACAAAAGAAGCTATAAATGTATTGATTCGACCAGTATATGGCAATATGAAAAAATGTAAATTGATTTTTTCAAATGAATCCCATGAAACGAATCTAGAATGAAAAATGTCATCTCACACTTGTTCTATTCATTTTAAGTTCGTTCGATTTTCTGCGATAATTGAATAATTATGTTTATATTATTGTCATTCAAATAGTGTGATAACTTGTCCATTGTTTTTGAAAAAATTTGTTTCGATAAACATGACAGCTGTGAAGGGAAGTTAAGAAAAACGAACAGATTATATATGTTGCACACTTCATTTGTCACATTAAACATTAAGAAAACACATTTGAACTTGCGATGATGTTTAACACATCATCTAACGTGACAATTGACGCTCCCATTAATGGCCACTTCTAATTTTCAATATTTTGTTAAAGAAATTTCTATTTTAATCTAAAAATTCATTCATACTTTTCTTCTTGCTTTCACTAACAATTTCTATCAAGATTTCTTTAGTTTCCACTTTCTCATTGCCGAAAACATAATGCTTTCCATTTATTTAGTATAATACTTTTTATTTCATATTTATCTATTCACTATATTCTATGCTTAGACATATTGGGAAATCTTTGCATATAGAGTTTTTCTTTTCGGTTGTTCTTCTTTATTATTTATTATTTACAATTTTGTGCAAGCCGTAATCGTAATTGTCTGCCAGCTTCTGGCATTTCCTGTGTGGATTACACATTAAATTTCATTAAAATGTTAAAATTCATTAAGAAAGTCATCAATTTTTCATACCGAATCCAAATTGGTCAAGAAACTATGCGAAGAGAGACCAATGCCGAATACTTCTTTGGCAATACATCTGAAAAAAAAAAATGAAGAGAATGGGCAAAGTGCAAGGAAAATGAAAAAAAAGAGAGAGAGCGAGTGAGAAAGAAAGAGAGAGAGAGAGAGAGAAAGCGAGTGAGAGAGAAAGGGAGAGAGAGAGAGAGAGAGAGAGAGAGAAAGAGAGAGCGAGCGAGTGAGAGAGAAAGAAAGAAAGAGAGGAAGAAGGAAACGAAGAAATAGAGAAAGAGTATAAGAAGAGAAATTGTATTCAAACATTTTCAAACGAGCTGAAAATTACCCTTGTGCTGTGAAACCGTTGTAGTTAAGACATGAAAACAAGTTGCCAATATTGTTATGCAATTTAGTTTGGAGATTTTTCCATGCTCCTTGACACCGATATTCGCCGACAACTGCATCGATAGTATCAGTAACACATTGCACCTTTGTAACCAAAGCATTACGGTTGGAACCATAGTCAAGTGCTCTTTGCTCGATGATATTCTCAAGTGGCTGGACCGTTTCAATTGAGGTAACGGCGGCCGACATGCTCACAAATGCCAAGAAACTAACAAGAAAAACGACAACACGTTCCATTTTGCAGTGGAAAATTAACGATTTAACAAAACAGAAAAACTAATGCAAAAAAAAAAAAAAAAAAAACAGGCACACAAAATGGAAATCGTTTATAGAATAAGCTGAAGTTCCGAAAGGTACGGAAAAATATCTTTGTTCAACTAAAATGGATAAACTGAAATGCTTAAAATTTGATGCTTTGTTTATTTATATAGAAATTTTTTTTTTTTTTTTTTTTGCATGTTTAAGCATTTTGTTTTATATCATTTTATGAATGAACATTGATTTCAAAATCCCAAAATAATTCAAAAAAAAACTCTTGCGATATCTAAATATTTGTATTTGACACATCTGATTATCATTAATCTACCAAAATGTCACCTTTATTGCATGTAGACACCGTTGTCTTGATATGATTAGTTCAAAAATAATGACACATTTGATAAAAATGATGGCTCAATTTAACCTTCAAGCGAGCACATTTTTTTTTTTCCGTAAGTGATCATAGATTAAAAGCATGTGCGTTATCAGTGTGCATGTTACAAACAACTTACCGAAAAAGCGTGTGTTTGTGAGAATATAAGTAATAAAGAAAATTGAACATAATCGTAATCGTGTAATTACAGCGCATTTCCTTCACAATTTTTTTTTTTTTTTTTTTTTTGGTTTTTAGGTCGACATTCCGAAATGGCCAGCAGTAAAGAAATATGTACAATTTATAATGAACAAAAAAAAAAGTGGAACAACTGATTTGTCTACATTTTATAGCTTGTTTCTTTTTTTTTCCTCTTCTCTCCATTGTCATAAAATGTCATGTTACAATACATACAAAAAACTAGCACAAATTAGTTTACATTTAAGATTAAATGCTCTACATCTTCTTTTTTTTTTTTTTGTTCATGTTCTAGTTTTTTCGTTCCCTCTCGTTTTCTTCTTGCTTGATATGAAGTGGCATCATTAATTTGTGCTTTGTAGACGTGACTTTTTCTCATTTTGGATTGCATTCTTTTTGGATTTGTGCTTTGATCTGTCCGATTATTTGTTCATGCTTCTTCTACAAATGATGATGGTGGAAAATGGCATGAAACGAATCGTAGTTATAGTGGATAACAACAACGGAATGGCACAAACACCGAGATGCGATGAAACACATTAAAAATGAAAAAGAAAAAAAAGAAAAAGTGTAAGAAAGGGAAATTGTTTTTTTTTTTTTTTTTTTTTTTTTGAAAAGAAAAGATAGTAATTTGCATATCGCCATTTAAATGGAGAGTGTAAATTTCAAATTAATTTCACTTTGTTCAATAAATTTGATAAATTCGATTAAATTGGTTTTGCACGTAACAATTGATTCAAAATTAAAGTATTTTATTGAATTTCTATTTGTATACACTTACCTCGGCCAAGAATTTGTATATTCTCAAAACGAGTTCAATTGTTGTGCGCAACTCTTTAACAATACATCTAAATTGAATGAGTGGGAAAAAGAAATGATTAGATTTATCTATGAATTTTTCAATCAATTTAGATTATAATAAATAGCACGTACATGTGATGATCAATGCCAATTAATTTATCGCATTTAAAAATGTTAACAATTGAATCTCTCAATTCAACGCTAAGAGTTATTATCGCCAATAATTCTTGGTTTTCTTTTACATTTGCATAAATGGCTCTACCAACGCATTTGATATGTGTAAAATTAACTGCTCTACCATGATTGATGCCATAATCGAATTTTGGAATGTAAACATCTACTGATAGGAGATCAATTTTACATTTTGATACCAATGCATCGCGGATTTCTTGTGAGTCAAAGGAATTATTCTAGAACAAAAAAGAAAAAAAAATAAATAAATAAATAAACAGAGAATTATTGGAATTGTTTTTTGATAAATGACAAATTAACATCATGAAAAATGCTTTTGCATGATTATCTAGCAACAGTAAGATGCTAGCTGTAGTTCTCAGTTTAATATTGATTACATTTAGCACATGCAATTTTATAATTATACATTAATATCAACATGCATACAAATTTTGCCCATCAAATTATGCCCTATTTGATTCAAATATATGTTTCACTTGTTTGGAATTCAATACATAAGCGGTTAATTTACAAAAGTTATGCAACTCACCTGACGAATAATTTCCAAGAAATTGGCAATTGTATTTGTGATTAACATCATTTCTGTATCGATGCATCTGAATAAATATAAATTCATTTCGAATTTAATGAAATAGTTATGAGTCGATAACATTTTAAATTATTTTTGAATAAGATGGTAAAATTGGCCACACAACTTACGCATCAAATTGTTTTTGTGTATTTTGATTTTCACATTCGTACATATTATTTGCTTGCATCACAAGTGGAAAATACACTGAAGACCAAACATCATTATTTAAACCATCATATTCAATAGGAATGGATGAAAGTTGTTCAACGGCACATTCCAATTGCGTTAAACCGTTACCGATTTTATCAGTGTTGATTGTTGTTGACGGTGCGGCAAATGCAACCTAAATCACAAATAAAGAGAAAAATTTCTCAATTATAATATATATATATATGTATAAATCACTTTGGTGCAATTTTCGGAAAATTCAATTGTTTTAGCACAAGCATTGTTTACCGAAATAATTGCAGCTAAGCTTATAATTATGGCTTTCATGGTGAGCTTAACAAAATAACATTTATTAATGAATTTCAGTAAATGGCAACAATTAATTTATATGAATTTGATGTTGTTGTTGTTGTTTTTTTTCTTCTTCTCTCATTTGTTGATATAGAAAGCTTATAAAATTGATTCACCTGCTTGAATTGTATTCATTCATTTATCACATATATTCAACCATTTGATAAAGTATCAGCGATTAGAAAAGTCGTAGTGATTTCAAGGACGAAATGTACGATTAAAAAAAAAAAAAAAAAATTACATCAAACATTTGTATGTTATTTCAAATGTTTCATAAAATATAATTCAAAAGTTTTTACATGATTTATGACTATGAATAAATCGTTGAAATTGAACACACGAACTCAACAATATGTGCAATTGAATGTATCATTAGAATCATGAGAATAATGAATAGGTTTTTGTTTTGTTTGTGGCTGTTACAGAGACAAAGAATTACAACTGATTAATTGTGATGCATATTTAAAATTTCATTTTCGTTGTCCAAACCATATGAGATATGATGTGTGTGTGTGTGAGTGTGTGAGTATGCAAGTGTGCAAGTGATGAGTTAGCCATTATTTTGTTTATATGCGATCGTCTGATGTTACCGATTTGCACACACTTTGCGTTAATTTTTCGGCAATTTGAAGAGGGAAACATAAACGTAAATAATTATATTTCGAAGGGAATATGAAAAAAGGGCATGTGGGAGTCATTTTTGTACTCTTTCTTTCTCGCTCTTTCTCTCTCTCGCTCTTTCTCTCTCTCGCTCTCTCTCTTTCTTTCTTTTTCTCTATCTCTCTCTCTCTCTCTCTCTCTCTCTGTCTGTCTCTGTCTCTGTCTCTCTATCTAATTTCTTGTCCGTGTAGAACTATATCACCTTGTGCATCGTTTTACGCAGCATTCAATTTATCAAATTAGATAACGACTGTGCTGAAATTCATTTCTCGACGCGAATCTGCAGGTATATAATAATATATTCAGGTTAAGTTTGGCTAAAACAAACGCACATTACATCATCAACGCAACACAATACAAATAATGACTGCACATAATCTGAACCTTATTATCAAACATTAATGATTCATAAAATATTAAAACGCACAACATTTTGCAGGCCATTCGTTTGTTTTACACCAAACCTCATCTTGCTCGCTCTCTCTTTCTCTTTCTCTCTCTCTCTCTCTCTCTCTCTCTCTCTCTCTCTGTCATTTTCATTCGTCTGGCTGTTTGTTGTACACATAGCGCCGTACCCGACACATTGTCAGCATTTGAGCTGTTTTCTCACATGCTCCATCACAATTATCATGTTTTGCCACTTGTTTGAAAGATTTTCGATGTGAACCGCAACACTACACGTACAATGTTTTGTGCGAGATGAACATAATCAAATGCGCTTCGAATTAAGTGAACAGCTGATACGTGCCCGAATGTGTTTATCTCCGGTGTACTCAGTTGCGTGATAAATGATTACTCTTCATCCTAACTCACACTCTTTCGATTTTCTCTTACTCTCACTCTCACTCTTAAGTTCTTTTGGTTTCTTATACAATCTCACGGTCCTCCCATTATAACACTCTGTCTCACTTTTTCGATAGCACACTTGGTCGGTGTGTGATCTTTGCTTTCATTCTTTTTCTCCTCCTTTTTTCTTCATTTTTACTCTTTCTCAATCTCTCACTCTCTAACGATTCAAACCAAACCAACAGAACATCATTTATTATACACGTTTTCATTTTTTTTTTTTTTTTTTTTTATTATGTTTTTTGTTACTTTCTCTTCGTTATCCACTCGATATTCGGTGCATTACTTTTTACCCTCAAAGCGAAAACAAAAGCACAGGAAATTACATTTATGAATGTGCAAAGGGGAAAAAGAAATTGCCGCATCATTGATAGCACACATTTTATTTGCTATTTTTCTTCTTCTTCATTTTTATATAAAACGCTCGTTCAAATTCATACACACATGCACATTCAAATCCATCTTTAATGCATCAAAAAATAAAAAATGTATATGCAGAAAACTGATGCAATTCAAGTTGCTCTCAGAGCAGATGAGGTTTAAATGATACACATAGTTCCTATCTACTTGCCTAATAGCTACCACATGTTTTGCTACTCCTTCACGTATTTTCTGTTCAATACAAAAACCATTCACTTCAAGCATCATACATATACATTGTTTTTTTTTTTTTTTTTTTTGGTTTTGCTTTTCGTTCAAGGTTTTTTCCTTAAATTTTTTTTTCTTCGTTTATTTTTGACTTTGCAATAATAAATTGAAAACTCTTTAGAAGTTTGTACGCATATAGGAGAGAAAAAAAAAAAACTTTGTCGAATAACAATTGCAAAGTTACAAAACAAAAGAAAAAAGAACTTTCATTTAACATATTCGGTAATGAAACAGGTTTTACGACAAAACTGGAAGAGGAAAACAAAATATATAGGAAGGAAATTGGTTTAATAACAGTTTGAAAGAAGAATACAACCTTAGACCTGTAGTATATTTTCAACAAATAATGATTTTCGTTTTTTTTTTTTTTATTATGCCATCAAATTATTCTCAAATTGGCTTCTCTCATTCTCTTTCTCTTCAAATCCAATACATTTAGTTTCGGAATTTAATTCATGCAATATTTTTTTTAGCAAAGTAGCGAAGAAAAAAAAAGAAACAGAAGAAGAAGAAGAATAAAAAAATACCAAGAAAATTCAAAACATTACAACTTTTAGAGCATCTCATTTTTCAAAATGGAAAACGACAGAAAATTTATTATTTCTTTTGATGAAATTGCTACTCAATGCGGAACATAGACGAATCTATTCTATTCTTCTTTTTTTTGGAATTACTTGAAATTCATTTCGATGAAACATCGTCACTTCACGAAAAATGAAACTCTTCAACTTAATCAAAATTCACCCTCCCAGAGATAGATAGAGAAAGAATGAGAGAGAGAGAGAGAGAGAGAGAGAGAGAGAGAGAGAGAGAGAGAGAGAGAGAGAGAGAGAGAGAGAAAGAGAGCAAAAGAGTGAGAACGAGAGAAAATGAATTATCTTCGCTTGAAATCGTGCGTAATGCTAGAGAAAGGCAATAGATTGGTAAGTTTTACAATGAAATTCATCCAAAAACATTTTCAAGATACATTTAAAGCGCTTCCTTTTGAACAAAATCAAAGAGCAAAAATGGTGTATACGAAAGAGAAATAGAAAGAGTGAAAATGAACGTATGAAATAGAGAAAAGTTCAAGTGTGAAACGAAAATTCATGAATAATTTCCGGATTTTTAGTGTGACATTCATGGGTATGTGATCAATGGATATGCCTACCATTGTTAAAGTGATGCACAGAACTTTTTAATGGTTTCATTCCACAATTTTTCATGAGCCATAATCCGATCTCATATATACACAGAGAGAAATGGAGAGCAAGAGAGAGAAAGAGAGAAAGAGAGAGAGAGCAGAGAGAGAGAGAGAGAGAGAGAGAGACGCACAACACATTAATGAAACATTTATTGCGAAAAATGGGTTGAAAACTACTTCATTTAGTGAGTGCACTATTTCAAAAATGACTGAATCATCGTTGTTTGTTGCATTTTAAAATGACACAACCAAATTTTAGATGTACAACAAATTGTCGGTGTGAATTTGCAATTTTTTTTTTTTTCTTGTTTTCCATCTGGAATTCTATCCATTCACCTGAATTTTCTTTTTTTTAACAAATAAATGACAGAAAATGAGAGAAAAAGCGATAGACATGCAGACAAAAGGATACACCAAAACACATACACGCACACGCACACATACAGAGAGTAATGAGAATGAGAGAAAGAGGGGAATTCAGAGAGCTTTGCAAAAAATGCTTGGACATGAATCAAAGTGACGTGAGCAATGTAATGCTCTAGCATCAGCACATTTATATTTAATTTGATGACAATGTCGGCCAACATTCAATGCAATTTATTTTTATTAACGCGTAAAAAAAAATACTACATTTCGAAACACATGTTTTCGGGGGTTTCTTTGTTAAAATGGGATGAATGAACGACCAAAAAGAAAACCAAAAAAAAAACAACAACGATTCACATTATCCATTGATTTATTACTTTGTGGCAATGAAACAAAATAATAGTAATTAGTGTCGAAAATTCACTCATTGTTCAAATCATATCACATTGAGTTTTATTGCGATATCATCAAAAATGTTGGACTTTTTCTCAAGTTTGCTTTCAAAACAGTACTCATTTCATTTAGCCGTCCGGACTTTTGTTCATAATTAAATTAATCAAAGGCAAATGAAAAAGTTTTTCAAACAACAAGATAACAACTGAGAATATCTAACAGTAACATTGCTTCCAATCAAATCAACTGCGTAAATTCAGTTTTGTATGGTAACTTAAATCGATTGTTTATGATGTGTTGCAAAGATAAGATATATAACACTTCATAAATTCGGCCATTATATATATTACGATGTTTCGATTCAATTGAATTCTATACATTCAATGTCAATATTAACAAAAACAAAATCTATTGAAATGAATTTTGACCCTAAAACGATTGAAAATCCCCATTTTTTTTTTTAAATGACAATATTCATAAAGATTACATTGAAGTAGCAAACGCATATTCCAAATTAAATTTTATTGTCATATCGATTGCAAAATTGCGACACAGGTAAATCATTGAATTTGGTAATAATAATGCGTTTATGTGTACATTTTTTCTTTTCTTTTCTTTTCTTTTCTTTTGTGTTGTTTAAAAACAAATTTTTACTTTGTGTAATCAAGGAGTGCGGATCAAAAATTTTCCGGTGGCTGATCTTTATTTTGACGTGATGAGCTTCAAGGCAGTGTTGAGCTTGTAAGCGCTATGTCGCTCATGTCGATAAGCACGTTTCTATGAAAAAAAAAAAAAATCCACCAAGGAAAAGAACACACAAACAAACAACAACAACAACAACAAAAATGCCGGTTTTGTATCAATCATACAATGAAATGGCGAAATGAGCTCTTGCACTCGTAATGCGAATAGGCATGTACTTTGCTATACACATACAAAGATAGACAGAAGAGAGAGAGAGAGAGAGAAAGAGAGAGAGAGAGAGAGAGAGAGAGAGAGAGAGAGAGAGAGAAAGAAAGAGAGAGAGAGAGAGAGAGAGAAAGATAAGAAGTGGGAGAAGAGGAGAGTGAGAAAGAGAAAAAGATAGAGAGAGCGAGAAGGAGAGTAAGAGAGTAAGAGAGTAAGAGAGTAAGAGAGTAAAAGAGAGAGAGAGAGTAAGAGAGAGAAAGAGAAAGGTAGATGGTACAATGTGTGATGAAAAAACAACAAGTACCATCAAGTAGTACCATGTAGTGAAAAGTTGCGTTTTAAATGGGATAAAATGCAAATAAAATGTCGGTTTGATGTACATTGTGCATTCGAAGTTGGAAATGAGCACAAACAGCGGTTTAATGCACATTGCACCATGCCATGCATACTAATGGAGATATCAAAAATCATCATCTTGTTATTTTAAAAGAAAAAAAAAAAAAAACAAAAACAAACACACACACACAGACACAACACATATGTGCACCATATCGTGTGGGGTTGAATACGCGAAAAATGCGCTACAGTCTTGTAGTCAGAAAAGGTCATGAAAATCCATGTTATGTTTGTACACAGGGAGAAGTGCCGATGCTGACTCAGCATTGCTGAATGAATGTTAAAATATTTCTCTATCTTTCACATATTGCAGTGTACGTTGTTCGTGTTGTTGGACTGCGAGTTGTAATAGAAGAAAATCAGTCAATCCAATTGTGAGTAAAGATCAAAGATCATAACATCATGCATGTTGGCCAATGTGATTGGACAAAATATTACGCTGCAAGGCTTGTGCCATCTCATTTTGTCTACGATAAGCACTAGATGCGAATAGAAAAAGAAGGAAAATCAGTAAAAAGAAGATATCCTATAGTTAATGTTTATACCTTGGTTTCTTTGTGTGCATACACATTGCACATACTTTATACCTCGGGACGTCTCTATTCGGGATTATTTTTGCGTGTGTGTGTGTGTATATTTCGTTTTTGCTTTTTAATGCATCTCAAAGTATTCCTGGAATATACTGACAGTATTTTATCATAAAACGAATTCCGAATGAATGCATAAAATGACTGGATAAAAAAAACTAAAAGCAATAATCGTTCGTTCGTTTGTTTTTTTCTCCGATCTATCTCTCCTGTTCTCCTTCTGCATCTCTACTCCTTGGCAATCTCTTTTGATTTCGTCTTCTCTATGTCGCTCTTTCCCTCTCTCTCTCTCTCTCTCTCTCTCTCTCTCTCTCTCTCTCTCTCTCTCTCTTTCTCGATCCAAACATGTTTTTACATGTAGAAGTTGTTTTGAAAATCATCTCATCTACTATTTATACACAACTCTCGTCGTGCATTATATTCGATATCTCATCTTAAACTTGTTTATACTAAATAGATAGAAAGAGAGCATGCAAACCACAGTGGAATGCATGCAATGTGTGAGAAATGCAAATGCTTGTTTTATGAGTATTTTGCACTAAACAAGAATGTTTTGCATTTACCAATTCACTAGCACAATTTTTGGGAGAAGCCTTCCGTGTGTATTTAGGCTTGTAAAATAAGAATATGAGGGGCAGAAAAAAATTAACAAAATGGCATGATTCTAACGAATTCAGCAAGTGAAATTGAAAGAGTGGACAAAAAAGAGAAAGAGAAAGAGAAAGAGAAAGAGAAAGAGAGAGAGAGAGAGAGAGAGAGAGAGAGAGAGAGAGAGAGAGAAAGAAAAAAAAATGAAAAAGGAGAGAATGAAAAAGATAGAGATTGAAAGAGAGAAAGCAAATAAGCTTATGGACAAAATATAACGAATATCAATTTGCTTAACGAAGTGTGTATAACTCATCTGGTTGTCGTTTCTAGTTTTCTCTTCATTTTTGTATATCGTCGGTTACTAATGGCACAACAAATAGAAAAATTATTTCATTTGTCGTTTGAGCATGGCTCATATTGCAATATGGGTCATAGAAGTATTTGATTAATTTCTATCTCAAATTCCGATACAAAATCGCATAACAACTCGAATGCCAACGGGAAACGAAAGAATTTTCGGTTTGGTCGCTTTCCATCTTGTTTTTTTTTTTCCATCGTTTTGTCTTTCTTTCTATCGGTCTTTCTCTTTCATCATTTTGCTTCGTTGTCATCATGTCGAAGCGGGTTGTATTTTTTGTTCATTTCTGCACACTGTTTTTCGTCCGTTGTAAATCAGGTTTCTGTACTTTATTTTATTTTTTTTTTTCTCCTGTACGAACGGAGAGAGAAGGATAGATACACACACACACATAGAGGAAGAGAGAAAGAGAGAGAGAGAGAGAGAGAGAGAAAGAAAAAAGAGATGAGATGAGAAACTTCATCAAATAAATGTGTACTGAGGATTTTTTTTTGTTGTTGTTGTTTTTGCTGTTGTTCCGGTCGCATTATATTTTCAAACGAAAATGCTTTTCTTTGTCTTGAAACGAACTGATTAGATTACGGTTTCCATTGAAAAGCTCATAAATATAAACATGCGACTGAATGAAATGTGATGTAATGAAAATATCAGACGAATCAGGGGTAACGTAACGAAATAGAAGAAAAAAAAAATGTGCTACGGTATCTCGTAGAAAAAGAATAAGAATGAAACCACAACAGCGACTGCAAGAGAGAAAAAACAAAAATACAGAAAGCGAATATAAAAGTAATATACACATAAAAAGATGGACTAAAAAAAACTACCACACATGTGTGTATTTATATATATATGCGAATAAACGAAAACTGATTCTATTGCAAGAATCCCCAAATAATTTTGTTACTTACCAGATTTGATGTTTATCTCTGGGCTGCTCTGCACCACATTCAATGCTAACGTTTATATATATATTTATATTTGTTTTTTTGGTGTTGTTGTTGCAGCAATTGTATCATCATATTTGATACAATGGCACACTGTACCAAATATGAAAAATCATATACAATGGAAATATACAACTAACTGTTTACTTGAATTTTTTTTTTTCTCGTCGAAGAAAGCAAAGAATAAAAACAGAAACGAACAACAATAAAAAAAAAAAACAAAAAATAATCAAAAACGGAAATTTAGGCAATAATGGCAATAAACAAAAGCCAGACACTGAATGAAACAGTCAGAATAAATGGACAGTTTCGAATGCGAATGGATGGATGCTCCAAATATATGCACACGGTTGACGGGAAACAAATATAGAATGAGAAGTGACACTGGAATGTGTGAATGGTGGAGATGCACTTTTATTATAAACAAGATCGACAAAAGTGAGAGAGAAATAGGCCGAGAGAGGGAGAGAGACTAAAAGATAGAAACCAAGAGAGGGAGAGAAAATCAGAAAGAGAAAACGATAATGCGACAGAAGAGGAAAGAGTATTCGCGTGTCAGGTAATAATATCAGAACAAGTAATACAACACACAACCACCCGGAGTGCCGGATAAGCATTTACATTTGCACATATATGTTGCGATACACATACGGCGGAATCTAGCACATTGATATAATTCCGTACGCTTTGTGACTTTTATCAGTGCTTTTGCCTCTTATTCCTCCTCACTCTATCTGCGTTCAACTTTCTTTTTTTTTTTCCTTTTTTTTTGTACTTTTCCTCATTTTCCACTGTCTATATTACAAAACACATAAATCCATTTTATTCGGGATTCATTTTAATACATCGTTGAGTATATGCCACTGACTGAAATATGAATGTTGAAACTCAAAAAGTTTCTTCGATTTACAGTTGATTCTTCATTCTTCTTCTTCTTCTTCTTCTTCTTTATTTTATGATTTAAAGTTGAATTTTTTCTCCGTATTTACACACACAGAGAGAGACATACATACAGAGTTTGTAAATCAAGTGAGTGAATGAGATACGAGCTCTTGTTCTGTTACTTTTGAATTGAATTTTATATATGCGATGAGATGCATGAATGCAAAAGCTAACCGTCAATGTTGTGGGTGTTGATGAATCCATAACCCTTCAAGTTATAAGAATAGACCAAAAAAAAAAAAAAATGAGCACAAGAACAAAAAATTAAACGGAAAGGACAGCAAAAGTACAAAAAGACCAAAAAAAGGGAAAAAAAAGAAATGAGAGGAAAATAAAACACATCTAATATTTCAACTGTTAACTGTGATTGTTTCTAATATTGTTGTTCGGTGCGCAAGTCAGTGACGATAAAGCTAATACGTTTTTGTGACGCTCGCTTACCTTTTTTTTTCATTGCTACTCTTTTCTTTGTTTTGTTGTTATTGTTGGTTAATTTTTTGGATGATAGTGGATAGAATAGGAAAATGTGCCCTTTAATTCTATCTATTTTTTTTTTTTTGTTACATCCAGACAAAGGAAGAAGCATTTCGAAACGTGGTTAGAGAAGGTACATTCAACAATTCACAGGAAAGGAGTGGAATGGAGTTGAAAGCACACGAAAAAATGAGAAATAAAAACAAGCTCGTTCTGATGATTGTAAGTATATGTTTGCATTCTCGAAATCGTGAAAGAGAGAGAGATAGATAGAGATCGAGAGAGAGAGAGCGAGAGAGAGAGTGCGAGAGAGAGAGAGAGGGAGAGAGAGAGATCGTAAGCTTCTCTGTCGAGCAGCGCAAATTCAAACTGTGGGAATTGACTTAGTTCGCATTTGCAGTAGTTGCTTCTGTCATGTTCACCACTTTTTGCCTCTTCCATCGCTGCCACACATAGCAATGTATGGATGTATTCGGTCGTATGTGCTTTTTTTTCTTTCCATTTTTGTTGTTTCTCGTACAGCGGTCGCTGTTGCTACCATTCTCTATATTTCATTTAGTTTTGTGTGGTGCTTTTTTTCTCCTATCGTCTTTTTCCAAACCTCGTCTCTATCTATTTTATTAGATATTACTATTTGAATATGTTTGCTGATTTCATAACATCACGCGCGCTCACTCGACCGTGCTGTTCTCTCTTTTTTTTCGTCGTCATCGTCATCGTCGTGGTTGTTGTTGTTGTTGTTTTTGACGGTATTTTTTTTTCTTCTGTAAGCATTGTTTTCTTCTATATTTTTATGCACATGTCATGTATTATTTATAAGCATACCAAATATATGCTTTGCGCCATCAAAACCAACCGAATACTTTTGAATCTAATAAATATTTGAGAAAATACGGTATAAAACACATTTTTGATCCACAATGGTGTAATAAACACACATATTTTCACAATTTCACATACATAATAAGTTCATGTATCCGTTAAATGTTTCTTGTTGTCAGAAATTGTGTGTATGCTTTTGATTCTGTTCTGTTTGGTTGGTTGGCTGGTTGGTTGGGATGCTGGAATGTTTTGGCATGAGGCGTGATGTTGCGTTTCGACCGAGATACTGAAATGCCGTTCTATTTTGTATTTTTCTCTTTCGTTCTTTCTCTCTTTCTCTCTCTCTCTCTCTCTCTCTCTCTCTCTCTCTCTCTTTCTTTCGTTCTTTCTCTCTCTTTCTCTCTTTCTCTCTCTCTCTCACTCTCTCTCTCTCTCTCTCTCTCTTTCTCTCTTTTTATCTCTTTCTCTGTGTGTTTGTCTATCTATCTGTCTCTCATGCTCTTTCTCTGAGTCTCTGAGTTTGTCTGTACATTGAAGTTTTTACCATAGAAAATGTTGCACAAGATAAGAAGTGAAATACTTGCCACCTGTCAAATGGAAACAAAGCGAATAACTTGAATGCACACAAAACAGGAATCTAAATAAAATGAACACGACACTCATGAATGTTACGACAAACATCTTCATTGAGACACGGTGACATAATGGCAATGAGAATAAAAATGAAAATGAAGTGATATAGAAAAAGTGAAAGAAAAAGATGGGGCTAGTGAGTGTGGGAAAAAGTGAGAGTGCAAGAGGAAAGAAGCAATTGGACCAAGACATATTCTCAGAATGTTTCATTATGTTTAAAAATTAATAGGTTCAAAAGCATTTCAAAATGGAAAACATGGATTTTGAAAAAAAAAAGTTCTTTCTTGAAAGACGTTTATGAAATTGTCTGTGTTTTTAACGACATTTTGCCTGCAAAAACGTTACAAATTTACATTAAATGCAATCGAAAAATGTTCTTTTGAATTTCACCCTTTCTCTTCCATCTCAATTCTTCTGTTTATCGCTATCTCTTTCTATTACATTTTTTCTTCTCTCTCCCTCTCTCTCTCTCTCTCTCTCTCTCTCTCTCTCTCAAAAGACACATTCCTTCAGTCAGTCCCTTTTTCTTCTGTCACATTTCATTCTTATTCGCTCATTTTGCTTGAACTCTGTTCATATTGGTTCCACTTGACGTCAAAGAAGCCGGTTATTTGTGAAATTACTACAAAAAAAGAAAAAAAAAAATACAAAGATCTGTCTCTTTGTCGACATTCATCGAACAATTAGATAGAAAGTAATGGAATAGCAGCAGGCGACAAAGAGATAGTAGAGAGGCGTCTATTAAAATGCATTTTCCTTAATCACATAGTGTAAACACGATGAATCCACAAATGCGACAGAGCAAGTCAAATCAAATGCAACTGCTTGCTTTGAAAGCTACCGAAAATCATTAAGTTGGCTTCACCATTTCTGTTATATATCGTTCGATAAACATATACCCATTGTGGAAGAAAAAAAAAAATGCAAGAAAACCAGGGAAAGAGCACAATAGAAGAGAGCAAAAAATAAAAAGAAACAAAGAGTCGAAATCATCAACATTATATAGCATTGGGATTGCTGGACCTTTGGTATGCGCAAGATACGTTCACCATTGTATTCAGTATGATATTGTTGTTAAAAGGTCGACATATGTGTTTTTCATACGTTTTTCGTCCATGAAGCGGAAGCTCAATGTGTTCACTGAATACAATGCACTGTGTAAATGTACTATTCACTGTGCGAATGCATGCCGTTCAACGATCTGGCCGACACTCGTTTCATTCACTGTAAGTTTGATTTTTTTTGTGTTTCATTTTTTTTTTTGTTTTTTTTTTTTTTTGTTAATTCACTCCAGCCAGTCTATTCGTGCCATTTCCCTGCTCGCCTTGTTCGCTTGCTGGTCCATTCGTTTGCCATCAATATAAATTGTTCGTTTTTGCTTCTTCAAAAAGTCACATACACAATAGTGTGTTCGGGATGAATTCAGTTGTTGTGTGTCGCTTCTTATGAATATGAATGCAAACAATCAAAATCAAAAGAGGAAACATAGCAATCGTTTGTTGCTTTCGAAAGTTGCAACCATATTGTTTCGTACGTATGTTTGATGTTGTGAAGTGGACGAAAAGCTATGCCGTGTTGTTGGTGTGACTTCTTTTTTTTTTTTGTTTATATTCTATCCATGCTTTCCTGCCTGATACTGTTGATACTGTTGATACTGGTGCTGATGCTGATACTGGTGCTGATGGTATATTTGCTACTGGCATCGCTGTTTCTCCACTATAATTTCACATGATGTTCCTTTGTTTTTCACTTAAATGTGTGTGTGTGTATATTTCGTCTCTTGTATTTCTACCATCAAAATCCGATTCAAGAATGAGAGCACATTTCGACACCGGAGATAAATGAAGTGCATAACAGAGAGAAAGAGCGAGAGAGAGAGCGAGAGGGAGCGAGAGAGAGAGAGAGAGAGAGAGCGAGAGAGAGAGAAAGAAAAAGAGAAAGAGAAAGAGAGAGAGAGAAAGAGAAAGAGAGAGAGAGAGAACAATACTGAAAATGGAAATTTTTTCGGGTATGAGGCAAAACTTCATTTAATTGAATTTAGATTGCTGTGAAAACGTTGGATTTACTTAGCAACCAAACTATAAACTAAGTTCTAAGGACATAAAAGCAAGCTGAGTGAGAGATAAACACAAATAAAAGGAGGAAATAATTCAGACACACAATTTAAGTGGAACAAAAAGTTAAAAAAAACAGCACAATAAAGACAATGAAGAAGAAGAAGAAGAAGAAGAAGAAGAAGAAGCAGAAGAACAAGAAAGAGAGACAAGTTACCAAGAGGTGGAATGAAAAACAGACACAACATACACACCGGATACAACTGGGATTCTATTGATTTGGCTAATGAAAATAAGAAATTGCAATGCACCAGGTGGAAACAATCCAATTCAAATGCTACTGAATTGAAACAAAAGAGAGAATATTACATGCGGCACACTTTTGTTTGTTTTCCTCAAACTCCAAGAAATAGTAGTCAATTTTCACAATTTTCCGAACAATCGGCATTTACATAATAAATTTGCGTGCATCCCATTTCACCATTTCACATGTTTTATTTATTATAAACCATTGAGCCAAGTGTATAAGGCACTCACACCCACACTCACACTCACACTCACACTCACACCCATACTTGCATATACATAAACATAGATTCACACGCTTGCGACACCAATGTGATCACAAAATAATTTGGCGACAGATAAATAGTTGTTTCACATCAGAATAAAATCAGCTGTAAAGGTAGTTTTGCTAATTGAATCGCTACAAAACTGTGTGTATGTGTGCTTGCGTTGTTTCGGTGTTAGTTTGTTAAAATGTAATTAAATGATATTATCTCTCACGCTTCCACTGTAAATTAATCTTATCGTTTCTAATAAACAACTTGGTTATTGATTAACTGAATTAAATTTATGTTTATATCAAGAGGAAAACAGAAAGAATGAGTTAAAAAGGTGTGAAAGAGATCCAACGAAATATTTTCTGAATATGCCCATATTAATGAAAATAAATCAAATCTGTATCCCTAACAGATTCTATTTTTCATCGAAAGAGTAAGGAACGTAAACAATTTTATAAAGATGTGCATTATGCAAGAAGTAGATGAAATTGTGAATATAAGTGAGAAGAAGATCGCTAGAAAACAGCGACCATAATGAACCGAATAAAACTTTGCAACTGACAAAAATGTGCAGATTTTTGAAGCGCAAATAGAAAAAAGAAAAAGAAGAAGACAAATTAAATAGAAGAAGAAAAAAAAAAAACCATGAAAAGTCGATTCGCAACGCTCTGTGTGTTCAGTCATTCGCAATTTTTCATTACTCTCTCTTTTCAGAATGTCTGTTCATCTTCAATTTTTCTTTTTATTTTTCATGATGCACATCGTCAACATTTTTCAATTGCAATTTGGAAAGATGAAGATAAAACCAAGAAAAGAAAGAATGAAAAAAGAAAAAAAAAAAATTTAGCAGCAGAAAACCATGGCGCGCGCTGGAACAAAGGATCAAGTTGGCTGGTTGTGGAGCTTCAACAAATGACGACCAATCGAAACAAAACTGAGTTGAACGTTTTGCACTCATAATTGTTTTTGAAATGCCTTTGAACGAAAGTTTCTCCTCCAATTTTCAGCACAACGTCAAAGTTGCCGCATATTGCAAAATTTATTTTTGTTCCTCCCCGTGTTCGTAATTTTGCTGTTGCCTTTTGTTGATGTTTTTGTAAACCGGCAACAGCTAAAATAACGACAGTAACAGCAATAGAAAATAGCAATAGCACCAGCAGCTACCATCATTTTTACCAATTTTCAAATTAATTCGATTTTATTTCGTGTAAAATGAAAATGAAAAACACTGCAAAATAGTTTTGAAATGGTATGTATATGTGTGTATTTTATTTTAAGCACAAAAATATCTTTTTCAACTTTAACAATCTCTCTTATACTCTATCTTTCTATCGCCTTTCTCTCTCTCTCTCTCTCTCTCTTCCTTTCTCGCTCCCTCTTTCTCTCGCTCACGCCGTTCTCTTTTTCGAGATTGAGAAATTGTTGTGAAAATGTTTTTGCAGGCGAACGAGCGCGCGCACTGAAAATTGCCATGGCGTGTTCTTTAGCTGGTAGTTTTGTGGCGTGCTTTGTGTATAGACAGCAGTGCGATAGCGTTG
This sequence comes from Resseliella maxima, assembly GCA_029041755.1. Taxonomy (NCBI): domain Eukaryota; kingdom Metazoa; phylum Arthropoda; class Insecta; order Diptera; family Cecidomyiidae; genus Resseliella; species Resseliella maxima. Next base: position 840,258 of record JAQOWM010000143.1, read on the forward strand.
TACAGTTTGAATGCTTAAGTTGGTTCGTGTCAGAATTTTATGTGAGCAAAAATGTGAATGAAAAGGAAAAAAAAAAAAAAATATGAGAAAATGCACAAAAACAAATAGCAACAGAACAAACAACGAGCCAACTAATTGGCGCTGTAATCAATGGCATCGAAACACATTGATGAGTGGGTGAGTGAGTGAGAGTGTGTGTGAGTATGGGTGTATGTGTATGGGTATGTCTCTTTTTTTTGTCTCTACTTGTTCATGTTTCTTGTTGCAACTTTGTCAATGTCATTTGGCGATTTTCCGTTGTGATATCTTCACTAGCATCATTTCTCAATCGTTGTCGTAAATCCAATGCACGAATATCCGTATCGAGTGAATGCTGTTTCTTTTTCAAATCGATATCGAGCTGTTGTAAATTCAATTCAAGTTGGTTGTATGATGCTTTCGATATGCTAAGTTTTTCATTGAGTTGATGTTGAGCAAATTGAAGTTGTTTAATTTCATCACATAGACCGTTGTACACGCCATCCATGCATAATTCCATGCCGGGCCGTTGGCATCGATTTTCTAATCGCGTTTCAGCCAACTTTGTTGCTTTTGCATTCGATTCGAGTGCGTTTTCAATTTGTTCAATTTCATTTAACAATATTTTCATTTCATTTTTGTTCTAGTTTGGCAATGTGTTGTATATGTATACATATATATATATGTGTATGTGTGTGTGTCGAGCGGGTCGATTTGGGGTGATGGCAAAAAGTCGAGTTCGAGTCAAGTTGCATGATGATAATTCAGAGCATAAGAAAAGGCAAAAGGAAAAAAGAAGTGAAAAGAGAGAGAAAAAAATCGAAATGCGGGTTCAGTGCACCATATCCAATGCTGTTTCGCAAAATATGAACATTTTATCGAACAAAACCAAAAAAAAAAAAAGTAAAAAAAAAATAAAAATTAATTTTACGAACACAGATTTTTGTTCTTTTTTTTCGTTTTTTTCTTCTTATTATTTTTGTTCTACACAAATCTTTTTACCTTGATTATTTGCCATTCGAATTCATTTCGTGCACGTTGTGTATCGAATATTCGTTTGCGAAGCGTATGCTCAGTGAGCTCTTGTTGGTTTTCTAATGAATTTTTTGTCTTTTCCCGTGCTACAAACAATGACTCTCGCATTCGGCACGAATATTCCATTTCATTTTCAGCAATATGTTTGATTTGCTTGGAATGCTCAAGCCATCCATCGTAGGTGCTGCAGCTAATTTGGAGAGATGAAACCAAACAAAAAAGAAAGAAAAAAAAAAGAAAAAAGAAAAAAATACAACGAGAAGAAATGAGAAGAAAAAGGAAAGATAATTTAAACAACAATGAAAGCAACGAAACGGCAAACAGAAATTAAATGAAACAAACATCGTAGACATAGACGTAGACGATGTTTGTATTTGGTGATAGTGATGTGAAAAAACAAATGTGTCTCGTAGATAATGTAGATTATTGTTAACAGCATTAAGTACATGAATTTGATAAAGATTATTCACTTTTTAGGATTACGCATTGGATCCGTTTTAAAGGTATTGTTTGAGCACAATTCATTAGTGAAACGTTGTTGATTGTCACAATTTCTAGCCTCATTTTTGTGCATTAGTTCTACATTTAATTTCAATTGAATTTCATTCAAGCGATTCAATTGTTCCCAAGCCCGTTGACATTGATCGGCAAGCATTTTTACACTATTTTCAACGGTGGCTAATTCACGTTTTAATTCCACATTTGCATCGTCCTGTGTTAGTTCACCTAATACACGATGGTCTCTCATCGATAAACATTCTGTGGAAATCGATAATCGTACACTCAATGCATCCAATGCGCTTTCGGTTAATCTTTTTTCTAAACGCAATGAATTCATTTCTTTCAGTACACGGTCAAGACATAATCGAAGTTCGGCATACCATCGATCCAATTCTTGTACTCTGTAAATGTATACAGACACACACATTTTGTTAATACAAAACGTAAAAGAAGTTACGTTAGTTATAAATTGTGAAAATTCAAGAAGAAAAAAATAAACAGGAAAAACAACAATGAAACTTTACCGATTTGCCAAACGAATTGTATTATTTGTTGTATTGAATTGAGCTTGTACTTGATTCTCATCTCGAATACTTCGGCTGGCTTGTATCAAATCAAATGCATTGGTCCGATGAACCGATGCCAAATTGCATAAATGATTTGTACGCGAACGCCAATCATCAATTCCCAAGTGCTGAAGTGGCTTTTCATACGAACGATAATAATTACTATTTGACATTTTTCACAATGCCAAAATGCAAAAATTAATAAAAAAAAAAAAATAATAATAATAATAATTCAAAATAAACTCAAACAAATTTTTTTTTCTCAAAAATGTACAAACTATGTGAGTATTATCTGAATATTAACTGAAACAACCGAAAAATCATTCCGCCCAAAAAGTACACCACCACAAAGCATTTTTCATAAATTATTGATTAAACACAAACACCAAGTGGTTCGTATAGAAACGGTTACAGCTGAATTTTCAACATGAATCGACTTTTGTGCATTTCCGCTATCTCCTTCTTTCCCTTTTCTATTTTATTTTTTTTTGTAAACGATAGGGTGTCCCCCTTTCTCTGTGTGTGTGACTGTGTGGCTGGGTATGTATCGAAACCGGACGAAAAGCACACTTCAAAAATCGCTCTCGAATTACATTTACATAAAGTTGTAAGAGTTATGAGCAATTGGATACGACAAATTCAAAAGTCAAAATACACACGATTCAGAGTCATAAGTTTAGAAGGAAATTTTGCAGACAAATGAGGAGAAAGAGAAAGAGAAAGAGAAAGAGAAAGAGAAAGAGAAAGAGAAAGAGAAAGAGAAAGAGAAAGAGAAAGAGAAAGAGAAAGAGAAAGAGAAAGAGAAAGAGAAAGAGAAAGAGAAAGAGAAAGAGAAAGAGAAAGAGAAAGAGAAAGAGAAAGAGAAAGAGAAAGAGAAAGAGAAAGAGAAAGAGAATGAAAATAGGTGGTAGAGAATGTTCGATTCGGCCAAAAGTCAATCGTTTCCACCAATACACACATGGACACAATGCGGGCCATTTAAGTTGTGCCCACTTTTTAGGGATAAACACGGGAAATTATACACTTAAAATCAGTCATATCAAAAAGGTTTTAGTTTATATCCAGTATAATAGTAGAATTACTGTGATTTATTGAGATTCAGTGAGATTGATTAGGATCCATTCGTGTTTTTTATTTCGTGTCCCCTCCTTGACTATTATAAAAATGAACCTTTTTTTTGATCCTTTCGAAAAATTGAAATGCAAAAAAAATGTCACACACTTTCGAGAAAACAAAAACACTTTCAAAAGATCAAATTAAATCTGAAAAAAAAAAAAATGTTCTTCAAACAAACCGAAAAAGAACTAAAATCCAATCAAAACTACGGTATAGATTGTAATTATTGGAGTATTTTTTTATTTTTGATGTCACGAAAAACCCCCTCCGCTCCCAAAATGGAAATTTTTTGCACATTCCTTGAAAATGTTTATCATTCCCATGTCTGCCTACCTCTATGATGGCAATTTCAACGATATTCATGCACAATTGTGAACGATTTCATGTTGAGCATCTAGGTCACACACTTAGTAAATATTACTTAGCGATTTGTGAGTGAAGCAAATTTTCAGTGTCACACATAATGTAGCTTTGAACGGGAATCAGATGAACATTTTCTCAAGAATTTTTCGAAAACTTTCTTTTTTTAAAACTTTTTTTGTTCACCTTTTTTTTTATATTTCTCTTTTCGTGTAAGTTTTCGCTGAATTTTTTCTCAATATCTCACGTTACCTCTTGCAATCTCTTAGCACATTCTATCTTTTTCCACTCTTTTTCTTATTTTATTTGATTTTTTTTTTTACTCCTTTCATTTGCTATCGAATTTTTATACGGTCGAACTTGCCTTTTTCAACATTTTAAAATACTTTCTCTACACAACATAAGTTATATAAAGATCATTGCATTCTCCGCTTTTGTGCCATTCGTTTAGCAACTTCATTCTGCAATGTGATCCTAAGATGGAAGCAGCAGACGCATCAGAATCATCAGAAAAGAAAGGGAAAAGAAAACAACGATACTGAATACACATGCACACATCCACGAATCGAGCATGAATCAAGCGTAAGAAGTCGGTTTTAAACATTAAAATCTTCGATTGAAAATCATCTCTCTCTCTCTCTCTCTCTCTGTGTGTGTGTGTGTGTGTGTGTTTGTGTACATATAGTATGGCTGTATATATGTTATGTATGTGGAACCTTTTACATTTTCACATTTCTTCACTTTCTTTTGCACCTTCCTCTCACTCTATATTCCAATCTTTATCTTTTGAGCCATTTTCTTTTGCGTTTCTATGTTGAAAATGTTATAAACAAGGATATTCCATCAGAAAAGGAGAGCTTGAATTACTTTAGTTCTTCATTTTGTTGAAAGTTTTTCACTCTTTTCAATCACAAATAAAAAGAAATCTAACAACAGAACAAGAAGAACACAAGTGAATCGTAATGGCCGTTGTGTGGCATATGCCAAATACTTATCACCTAATGAACGAAGAAAAAGAACACAGCGAAAAAAAAAAGAAGAATGAGAAGTAGAGAAAAGAAAGAAATGTTTTTTTTTTTTTGTTCAGCTTTTCAAACAAATCGAAATTGTTTATTGAAACCAGAGAGTAAAGAAGGTCTTTTCGTTTCGTTTCATTTCATTTAATTTCTCTTTCTCTTTCTCTCTCTCTCTCTCTCTCTACATTTCACGATCTTTTTTGTTTTGTTTTGTTTTGTTTTGTTTTGTTTTGTTTTATTTTGTCTTAATATTAGTCGTGTTCATCGGTGAGTGTGTATGGCGGCGATGATTTTGTTTTAATGAAAAATCGGCCAGGTAGTCGAACACTATGAATTCCAAGGCGATCAGTAATGTCTGTGCACGAGTGTCGCAAGAATGTTCGTTTAAAAAATAATTTAAACGAACCGCTGCATTGCTCACCAATAAATTCATTAGCCGTATCGAGTGATTCTTCGAAATAATCATGCGCTCGTGAGTGACTGCAAAGCACGGAATTGCAACCGGGTTGTATAAAGCCAAAGTTCATAATGAAATTCGCGTGTCCACAATCTTTCATTGTGCCAAGTGTGCCTCGGGATGTGTGCACGCATTGCACGTACTGAGCGTCAGATGGATCGAGTCGCGTTGATTCACCCAAATCGAATGGCCACGTAAAACCAGGACCAGCAGCATCCAATCCTTATGATTCCAATAGAAAATTACATGAATGAAAATTGTAAAGAAAAAAAAAAAAATATGGAACGAAAAACGATACAAACATTTGCTGTAGTTTAAAACATTAACATAAAAATCCAAATTCAATAAGAAATACCATAAATCGAATCGATTTTCCCGGCAAATTTCTCACCAATGTATCCAGCTGCAATATAAATTTTATGGACAACAACAACGTTACCGAACGTAAAAAGAGAGAGAGAGAGAGAGAAAGAGAGATAGAGATAGAGAGAGACAAAGAGAAAGAAAAAGAGAGAAAGAGAGAGAGAGAGAGAGAAAAAGAGAGAGAGAGAGAGAGAGAGAGAGAGAGAGCAAAAAAAAAGAACGAAAAAAAAAAATTTCCATGAAATCCAATCAAAAAGTCACTGTTGCTGTGTGTGTGTGTCTGTGTATTCACATTTATGTCGTATTTTACCAATTTGTGCGCCTAAACTATGTCCTGCTATTGAAACTTGTGCAATGTTCATGCCATTGTCGATCAAAAATTGCATAAAATACACTAGGGCATCGGAGACCATTTTTGTGTGTCTCATCGCTGCAATGGAATAGTCATAGTTTGCCAATCGGCTCCAATCTACTGCACACACATTACAATTGGCAAAATGTGACCATTTTTTAGCCGTTGACCGCATCCAGCCTATACACAGCAATCAACAACTGAATTTTAGTATTTTTTATTTTTTTAATTTTCATCTATTCTAAATCGAATTTTTTATTTGTTTTCACACCATAAAATAGGGGAGAGCTATAGTACTAGAAGTGATTTTCCACCGTTACCGTTTTTTGTTCTAAATGGTAAATACATGTTTCCTCCATTCAATCCACCCAACCATCCATGTATCAAGAAATTTATTGGTTTTTTAAAATCGATTTTAGATTTAATATCTGGATCATTGAGAAAAGTTTGCTTTAATTCAGTTTGTTGACTTGAAGAAAAGAAATGAAATGAAAAAGAAGAACATTGAAATGTTAAGTGAAATTATCATATGGTTTGCAATTTTTGTTATAGATGAGCGTTCATTTGAAAAGGTTTTACTCACGGTAAAATACACCAAATAGTAACATCTTGATCGATTGGTGGATAGTTTTGTCCCAATGATAAAGTGTAAACAGCCGTCAATTCGATACCAGCCATTACAACAGCTATAAAATGATCAATTCTATCAATCATATCTGCTGCAAACACTGTAAATTTTTGAAATATGTCATTAACAAACATGTAAGTAAAAGCACGCACATAAATACACACGACTGCTTTCCAAATATAAATAGACAAACACACACACACATACACACATACACAAGCGATACGGATTTCGATCAACGTTGTCAAAAAGGCAAAAATTCAAAATATACGCTTTATTTATATTTACCACTTGATGCTAAGAGTGTCAACATAAAGTGCACTTTTCGTAAGCCAAACACCATTTTCCCGCTTTCACAAGTAAATAAAATCTTGAAAATATGAACGGAATTGTATTGATGCTGAATCAGTCACGAGCATTTTTCACATGTTGTATAAATGCTGAATATAACAATAATAAAAGAAATATGTGGAGCAAATGTTGACGGGCAAATAAAGAAATAACAAGAAGAGAAAAAAAAAATGAAAACAAATTTAGAGTTTTAGACAGGGACGAATGAAAGAAAGAAAGAAAGAAAAAAAAGAGAAGAAGGAAGACAGACATAGAATGAGAGTGACAAAGAGAAAACCAAAGAATATTTTGTCGAATATTCAATGTTTTATTAAAATTTTGTTTGTTACACAATACAGTTTTTGGTTTGATGATAATTTTTGGCTAAAATTCTTAATAAAGCTTCAATGAAAACGATTAGCATAAGAAACAATGCTAAAATGGTGTGAAACATCTGGTAAACGACCTTATTGACTTCAAATGTCGTCGATCGTAATTCAACAAAACCGCATATTTATTTCATAAATACACCAAAATCGACAAATGGCATTCGGTAGCTACAATTTTGACAAAAACAAACGACTGCCATAATTGAAACAAAGTAAACATTCAAAAACAAACGCACACACATATATTATACCACCTTAAAATTGATTAAATGTTCCATTTTATGTTTATTATTAAATGAGCTCGCATTTTGTACACATTTTACTGTAAAATATTCGACAAATATTACGCGCGCTTGTAATTAAAAGTCGATTCAATTCATCTTAATTGTCGACATAAATCTGTTATTAAAATGAGTTAAGTATCCAAAAATGTGATTTCATGAGCAAATAAGTTAGCTAATAACAAAGAGTGTTTCCGCAGTATGTTTACATTTAATAAAATATTGAAATAGCCTCAATAATTCCAATACAAATTACTATAATCTAGAATATTTTAGCTATTTTGGTTTTAATTTACTCACTCACTCGCTCACTCACTCACTCATTCATTTTCTCTCCCCTTCTGTCTCTATCTCTCTCTATCAATTACTCTCTCATCTCATTTTCTATCTTTTTCTCACTCTTTTTTGCCTACCTTTCTCTCTTTCTTTCATTCTTTCTTTCTTTGTTTCTCTCTCTCTCTCTCTCTCTCTCTCTCTCTCTCTCTCTCTCTCTTTCTCTTTCTCTTTCTCTTTCTCTTTCTCTTTCTCTTTCTCTTTCTCTTTCCCCCCCCCCCTCTCTCTCTCTCTCTCTCTCTCTCTCTCTCTCTCTCTCGTTCTCTCTTTCTTTCCCTCTCTCTCGCCCCAATGGTCGCTTGAGCGAAAATATTAATGCAAATGCAGATGGGAATGCAGATAAATATGCGCTCAAATGTTCATTTTTGGCGTTCATAACCTTTTCACCCATACCCTTTCGTTGGCCCCGCTTCCGTTCTCATTTCGTCCGTGTACGGTTAGAGATGCATGGATATTGACATCGTATGATTGCGAATAAACAGTAAAATTATCTATTATGAGTGCAAATCCCGTAATTACTCTTAATATTTGTCCAATTAAATACGGATCAATATTGATGATTACCAATGAAAATGCTAATCATACTGTTAATTTGGTGTGAACGCGCATAACTTTAGCAGCTCAATCGACATTTTGACTTATATTCTTCGTCATAAATATATATATATGTATATGTGTTATATACTTCTGAACGTAATTTGCGATGCTGGTTGTATTTTGGTTTGGGTGCATGAGCATTTGAATTTTAATTGGATACATTACATTTCGTTTATGTGAAATTAAATAAAACGTAAGCCCACACACAAACAAAAATTGGTTGTGTGAGACAACGACCACAACAACAGCAGCAGCATCTAGTGGCACAGCGGCGATAGCAACAGTCACAGAACCAAACAAACAACAAACAAAAAAAAAAAAAAAGAGAAAAACCTATTTTAAAATGCAAATCCTTTGGATTCTTTTTGAAAATGCGAATGGAATGCTTTTCTTTAGGTTGCCTTTTGTTGATGGTCTTACCCAAACATATTCACTATTCGTAAGTGAAGAAAATCGAGAGGAACAGAGAATGAAAGAGCGAGAAAATGGTTTTGTAAAGGAATGTGGTTGAATTTTTGGTATATTTTGCTTGTTCGCCTCAATTAAATTCTATACAAATGTCATTGAACAACAATAATCTATTATCGAGCTGAAAATTTTATTGGATACAAAGCTGACATGAATACCCATGTAACGCTAACATTATACACGAATAATAGCATTTTCAGTTGGGCAATTTTCAATTCTTTTCCTCCCTATCTCTCTTTCGCTCTTCCTCTCTCTCTCTCTCTCTCTCTTTCGCATTTTATCTCAAATGCATTTTATCACTTTCTCATTCTTTTTTGGGATTCGTTCTCTCATTGTTTTCAATGCATTAAGTCTCACAAACTGTGAAACGATAAATCCAGCTATTACCACAATCTTCGCATTTGCCGTATTTTACCGTCTACAGTAGCTTGACCGAACCGAAAATGGTTATTTCTACATTTGTCCATTATTATTATTGTTGCAATTCATTCATTCATTCTTCTTCTTCTTCTCTTCTTCTCTCCCCCCCCCCCCTACTCCACCCCCTTTTTATTCGATATTCTTCGTCCTATTCTCCAATTTTATGCATAGAGATATACGCAATTTTAATGCGCTCGAATGTATTTAAGGGAAGAGCTTTTGTTAGTATTGTCAAATGCATATTTTGTATGTTTCAAAATGAGCGATTCACAAAGTGTTTTCATAATGTGCGCTTTAAAACGTCATTGTTAATCTGTTAAAATTTTCGGACCGAAAGCGAACAACAATGTGCATTGCAGACGACCGAAATACCACACAAAATACACCGTCTCCCATACTCTCTCTCTCTCTCTCTTTTCATACACTCGGTTTCAAAAAGAAGAGACCCAAGTAGAGAAGATTGAAAATAAACCAAGTCGAGAAACTGAGAGATTGTGTGAGAAGAAGACGGAGAGAATAATATAGAGAGAAACACAGAGAGAGAGGGAGTGAGAGATGGGAAAAGGAAGAGAAAGAATGCAGGAAAAAAATCCGAAAGAAACGAACAGAAAATGAATAGACAAATGCGAACAACAATGAGAACAATAATAACAATATTAAAAAATGGGCGACAAGATATGGCTCGAGACAGAGATAGAATAGCGCCAAGTCGTCGAACGAAAACATTTACCGGGAACATACAGCACACTAAATGCATATTCAAGAATGAAAGAGAGACAGGCCCTTTCTTTCTTTCTCTCTCTCTGTTTCTCTCTCTCTCTCTTTTTTTCTCTGAACACACAAAATACTTACATTTAAATGATAAAATGGAATTGAAAATAATTTCGAAGCAGTTAAAACGAAAAGTTAGTCTTTACGAATGAAATTTAAAGCAATTTTAATGGCTACACAACGTTTCCGTCATTAAAACTTTGTGTGTGCGCCTATGGGTATGTATGCGTGTGAGTTGTGGCACAAGAAATTGGGAGAACGGGAGCGAAAATGTTTTGTTTCGTTATGAAAATGTACACTTAGATAGCAACCGTGCATATTGAATGTCGTCGAAATTGTGCTGCCCATCTTCATGTTTCTTATGCTAGGATGAATGTAGCAGAGAGAGAGAGAGAGAGAGAGAGAGAGAGAGGGAGAGAGAGAGAGAGAGAGAGAAAGAGGGAGATGGGCACCGCCAAGGCCAAAACCATACCAAAGATAGCAGCAGCAGCCAAATGAAACAGTTCGGCAACGACAATGATGGCGAGAAATGATAAAATGTAAAGCACAAATGAACGATTGTTTGAATGAGCGAGCGAACAAACAAACAACAATGCGAAAAGAAAAATATGATTGAAATAGTTAGAAGAGAAAAAAAATTATATTTGAGGAGACTTAAAATTGAATAAAAACAAATTTTAAGAGTCACAAAATACAAAATAGATCAATGAATTTCATTTTCTAAGTGTGAATTATGGATAGTAAAAAGGAGATCGCAATATAACAACCAAATTCATCCAATCTGACTATTGGAAAAGACAATCTCGAAATGAATATGAGATGGACCAAACAAATGGATGAAATACTTTTATCATAGTGAGCTGATTTCGTTCACATATAAGCCGATATTATCCATTCGCATGTTACCGCCACTTTTCAATTCTCACACACCAAAAGTCCAACATTTGCCAAAGAGATTATTTAAATCGGTTTGCATTGTATTCCATTCTCTTTAACTCATACCCGACATGTAGACCGTGAGAGAAATGAAGAAAAAAAAAAACATAGAAAGGAGGGAGACAGCGAGAGTTAGAGTTGGAGTGAGATAGAGAGAACGAATGAGTATAACTTTGTACAATTATTAGAAGTACATCGTTGAAAGTTTGCATACTTATTTAAGCTGTCGAATGGTAATGATGGACAAAGTTGGTGGCCGCTGCTGTGCCAAACAATTTATTTGCTGAAGTGATGAAATTCTCATTATTGATTTTGTTTCTCTCTCTTTCTCTCTCCCTGTCTCTCTCCCTGTTTCTCTCCCTGTCTCTCTCCCTGTCTCTCTCCCTGTCTCTCACTCTCTCTCTTTATGCGAACAAAAATAAACGCTAGCAATGCCACTAACTACGATATAAGTGACCCATGAACAATATTTGCTTTGCTGAGGGCTTTTTTGAGTGTTTTTCTTATTGAATTGCATAAACATTGGTTTCACCCAATCACAAATTCCAAATCCCAAACCAAAACCTTCATTCTCATGCTTATACTCATACTTAAATTCAAAAATTAGCCAGGCAACTAGTATTTGAAATATACGACGCACATTGGACGATATTTTACGACTGCAGCATTGTTCGACCATCATGGCATTAATTGATGAAGTAAAGTAACTAATTTACCACATTTGAGGTTGCAGTTAAACTGAACCGCAACATAAATGCGTAGAAAATCATTGTCGATAAATTTAAAGATCAGCTGCATGAATTGTGCACTGAATTCATATACATAAAACAACGTAAACACACATATTTATAGATGCGCATATATAGCACCAATCATCTCGTCTATTCTCCTTATCTATTTTGATGACTGATTTCATTATATCAAGCAATTAAGAAGTTACTTTTGGGTAGAAAATCAAGTGATGCCATTGTTGAAACAATGGTCTTTTTCCACTCTATCTTCCTTCCTTCCCATACTCAACTCCGTCCGGTACTAACAACCAACGAACCAACCAACTTTTCCAACAAATAAATAGACATGGAAAAGTTTTTGCCAACTCATTCGGATCGAATGATGCGTGTTGACCAGTCAGTCAAGGCAATACACGCATAGGCCGAAGCAATAAAATCAATTCCATGTGTAGTGCCCACTTTTGGTGAAAACTCTTCATTATTCAGATCGGGCTGAATCTGGTTGGTAGTCTGATAACGGGAAAAACATGAGAGGCAGATGCTGCTGAGGCAGAAAAAGAGCAAGAGAGAAAGAGAGTGAGAGAGCAAGTAAAAAATAAAATGAAATACAAAATACCATTAACTTTGATTGTTTGTGTTGTGCTTATTGACAGCCATTCAGTGTGCAAAAGTCGCTTATTGCTCTCCAGAGGCTCGAAAAATTGTCGACGGGGTTATATTTGAAAAGTTATAAAAAAAAAGAAAACAAAACAAAAAAAAAAAAAATAAACAACAATAAGAGAGGCATTGCGCAACATTCATGCAACACCCAACAAATTTATGTATCGAATCGTTTTTGTAACCATATCTATTGTTAGTTAGGTGGCCAGTTTTCGAATGCTCACAAATTCATACGCAATTGAGATTCGATTCGCTTCACCAAAGTATGAGCTGTTATCAATCTTATTTTCGAGCTAAAGCTTTCAACAGAAGACTGATTTTGTTGTGTTTTCAGGCGTGCGTGTGTGCGTGTTTCTTTTTTTTTCTTTTTTTCTTTGGAAAATTTCTGAACCTCAACGAGAAAATGTTGGCCATTACAATCAAAACTTTACGTTATCATTACATAAGTCAAAGTAAAAGGCACACACCATACGGCATACGCAATTTCATGTATGTGTGATTTTGTGCATTTTATAACAAAAACCGTCGCACGCTCAAAATATTTATTGACAACAGCATTTAGACGAAATAAATTCAGAAGAAATGGAGTTATTGGAGAGAGTGAGAAATAAAGAGAGGGGCGAAGAGAGAAGGAGAGAGAGAGGGAGGGTGGGGGGAAGAGAGAGAGAGGGGAAAGAGAGAGTGAGAGAGAGAGGGAAAGAGAGAGGGAAAGAGAGAGGGAGAGAGAGAGAGGGAGAAATAGATAGAAACAGAACTTAAGGCCAACAAGATTGAAAAAAAAAATCTGAAGACGGTGGAATCAAAACATATTGAATGCGCAAGCAATCGAGCACGAGAGAACGAGATAGGAAGAGAAAAAGATGGAAAAAAAAAGTTTTTTCGTTTTTCGTTTCATTTGCGCTGAGTTAATTGGTCATCAGATTAGAACATCAATGTAAAAACAATGCAACAGCAATCAGAGTGAACTAGAAAAACCGAGAAAAAAGAACACACGAAACATATATAAAATGGAAAAAGAAGTAACCATTTAAAAAGGGATGTTCATTTGTTCAATATTCTTGGCAAGTTTTATTCTTGTTCTTGTTGTGTGAGTATAGAGTGTGAGTGTGCGAGAATGAGTGTCTGGTATCTTTTCTTTTTTTTTTTCCTGCTTCATTTCAAAATATCGACTTTGAATATTCGTGTTCGAATTTCTCAAGTTTTTCCAACATTATTTCTAACTGCTGTAATTTTAAAACGTGCACAACATGCACACACATACACATAATTTTCGAAAAGTTCGAAACACTCGTCGAAATACAATACTATATAATGGTTGTACGCGCGCTGTATGGAATTGACTAAACTCATTAATTCCTGTCTATGTTTTTCCTTTTGCACGTTCGTTTACCATAGATATCTATTCTTTCTTTCATTATCATTCTCTCCCCATCCCTGATCCTCAATTTCTCTCTTCTCTCTCTCTCTCACTCGCACTCTCTTACTTGTTTCCTTCCTCTATCACTTTCATCTTTTCAGTTCATGTATTGGAGATTTTTCTCTCAGCACATCGAAACACAAGCCGATGGCCTCACTTAATCTATTCCAAAATGGTATTATACATCTATATATATATATATTGTATAAATCTTGCTTTACATAATAATAATGGATTATGATAGCATCCGATATTTGACAGTCAACCTTTTGTATCTGATGATTGTAAATAAAATTGTCTTTAATAAAGACGCAGCCGACCAATATTCATAAAAACCACTTTCTCGTTGTGAATTTCATCCGCACCAAAACTTGATGGGATTATAATATTTTGCCTTGTTTTGCCTTGACGTGTGTATGTGTGTGTGTGTTTATGTGCATTATTCGTTATGTGTTGTGTGTTGTTCATCAAAGCTCGTTGTCATTTTTGCACGGCAATTTATATTTTGTAAAACGAAATTTGTGCGTATATTTTTTGGACAATTTTCTATCACACAGTGATAACGGCTTTTAATTAAGTAAATTTGCACGAATTGAAAGTGCGTGCATTCATCCATCCATCTGATTTGAGCGAAAGTCTGATGGAGTTTTTGTATGTGGCGTCGAAAATTATTATAATGACACTCTTTACTTATTACACTTTTGCCCAACGAAAAATTGATCTAGATGAGACAAGCGAAGGCAATGTATATGTATGTATTTATGCATATATTGTCAATTCACTGTAATCAATGTTTTAAATGGAAAGAATATGGCATTTCATCGAAAAAGGGATGGTCAAATTTTAAAATAGAGAAGAACAAAAAAAAAAATATCGCAACAAACACACAATAAATTTGGTTATGGCATGAAACAGTCGCCAACATCTTTGTCGCACCATAACAAGCTTAACTCATAATGAAAGAAGTGTCATCTTAAAGCCATTAATATATGGCAACGCATGTATATTTATGCGACAATTCCCAAATGCTAAAACTAGCACAAGAGAACTGTTCAGTTTTTTCCACAACACAAACGAAATGCAAACTTCTATTTTCTTAATACACATTACCAAATGACGACGAGAATTTGTTGTTACTGTTTGATCGATAAATTTAGTTCAAACAAATAATTTGTTTGAACTAGAAAAAACCCCATGGACTGGCTGGGTTAACTTGATTTCTTTCTCTCTCTCTTTCTTTCTCTTTCTCACTCTCTCTCTCTCTGTATCTCTCTCAACCCCTCCCCCTCCCTCTGTCTTTAATTTGCCCTTTGTTGGTGTTAGTAAACGCTTTCGGCTTCTCAGTTACTGATAACATTTCGTTCGGTCGAGCAACAATTTTGCAAACGCAAAGCTTACCGCGGCTACTTTGAAACATCAACATACACACTCAGTTGTGTACTTTTGTACGGCATAGCATTGGGAATGTGTGTTTTGTGTTGTTTTATTTTATGTTGAGTTGTGTGTTGTGTACGTGTTTGAATTTCACGTTTTTGGTCGACACACGAACATTTTTCATCCGATAATTCAAATTAAAAACTTTAGAAGCGGCCCATCGTTTGACGCCGAAAGAAGATAAACATAATTATGGCAGATTTAATTTCTGAGGTAACATTAATTAATGTAAAGGGCTATGTGTATGGATCATTATGTATGAATATCCACACACACACACACACATACATTAATTTTCAAACCAATTGACAGATGGGGAAAAAAAGAGAAAAGGTGGAAAAAAAACCACCACTTCAAAGTTGGTAACAATACAATCATGAATAATAATATACCGGCTATATTATGGTATAGATTTTCGCTCAAATAAATATTAAATAAAGCAAATTTAGTTAAATTAGAAAAAAAAAAATCATTTTTTATCGATTTGTTTATATACCGAAATATCACCGTCTCTCGACAATGACAAAATTCATAATTTTTGTCATTCCAGACCGACGACTTTAATTATAATGTTCATTTTCATTTACTGTTTAAGCAGTGCCGACAACTATATGCCAATTTACAGATGTTCCATTTGCAATATGTCAATAATTGAGTTAATATCGTTAATAACAATATTTTTTTCATTAACTTTTTTTTTTTTGACCTTTCATATTAACTTAATATAATGTTATTTTAATAATCATAATAATATTTTATTAACATTTATACTGATAAATATCAGCATAAAATCCTACTTGAAAAAGTCTTTTGGCCCAAAAAAAAATTTTTTATTCTGGAAGAAAAAAAAATTTGGTGTAAAAATCGATGTTAACTTCTTAAGGTAATAATTATAAGGATTTTATCATAATATTTATTAAGATGTTAATAATTCCCAATGTTATAACATTATAATAATTACCCATGTCACTAACTGGTTACATAACTATTTTGTCTCAAAATAACTGATTATTTACAGCTAAATTCGGACAAAATATGCCCACTTTTTTTTTAAAAAGATATTATTATGATTATTAACATATTTTAATACTGAGTTAATATCGATATTAACTATATATATTTTTTTATTAAATTTATTTCTCAACATCGATATTGATATTAATATTAAGAAAAGTTAATATAATAAGAGTGTACGTACAACTTATGTCAATTGGTTGAAAACAAAAGTTATTGCTTATATGTGTATGTGCGAGTGTGTAAATGTGGGCGGACGGTCGAACGAAAGATAACCATAAATATTAATTTGATCGGCGCTCTGGTATCGCTCTCTTGTAATAATTTAAATACCGAAACAAGCGCGCCACACATTATACACATATACACACATATATTATAACGAGGGTTCGACTGATTTGAGTCGAGACTTGTCACAGAATATATCACTGAAATGAGTTTGTTTCTTTTTTTTTTTTATTTTTACTTCACTTTCTTCTATTTATAACATTTTCATCATCATCATCATCATCATCATCATCATCATCATCATCATCATCGTGATTATAATCATGATCATGATAATAATCATTATGACGATGAACATCAGGAGCATCAGCAGACGATAGACGAAAATTCACAATCGGTCGACAACAATGTAAATGCAACAGACATAAACCAATGTGAAGTAACAAAATCGCCGAACGAATTGGAAAATGTTCACATTTTCGAGCAATTGCCTGCACAGGCTGCACCAACGCCAACACCATTGGCGATTGCATCACATTTCATGAAAATTCGATTGACAGAGTCTGATGACTTGCTATTGTTTGAGAACAATAGTTACACGTTAGTTCGCGGCACGGTCAATGACGATGCATCTACAATTGATGCACAAGTCAATGCAGTAACATCAACATCAACAACAACAGCAGCAACAACAACAGCAGCAACAACAACAGCAGCAACAACAACAGTAGCAACAACAACAGCATCAGCAGCAATGGCAAAAGCATCATCATCCCAAGCAGAAATAGTAGGAATAACAGCAGACAAACGAACCGCTCAACTCATGATGGACAAAGAAAAACACCGAAAAACAAACAACGTGGAAACACAAACAGTTGATCCACACTATAAAACACGTGCCATCAACACAAATCACATTGAAAAATCAATGGCCGGAACATTTGTATCGAATTACGATATGCATGATACGTATACGAATTTGGAGCGAACAACGCAATGCATTCAAATTGAGTATGACGATCGACACGAGCAATTAGACATTACCACATATACAAGAGATGGTTGCAACGATTTAAGTCAAAAGCTTGAAACGAGCAAATCATTTCAATTGTCATCGATGATATTGCAACGTGTTTTAGCTGGTAATATATACCATGTGCATCAGCGACGTTTTCGTAATATGCATCAACAAAAATCATTGGAACCATTTGTAAATTATTTGTATCGCTTACAATTCCTCTATCGATATCGATATCATGAAACATCTGGCAATGCTGTTTCATGCATGTCATGGTGTCCTAAAAACACGGACATTCTTGCTATTGGCTATGGTGTATTTAAATGTTCGGCATGCAAAGAACGTGAACGTAGCGCCGTTTGTTTGTGGAATATTAAAGTATGGCACACAATTTTCTCTCATTCTCACTGCATGCATATCTCTATTTCTTTCACTCTTTCTCTCTCACTCGCTTACTCTTTTCGATTTTTGCTATTTAGTTTATCCCATTCACTTATATGCTTGCTTGCTCACTCAATCGCACTTTTCTTTCTCATTCACAATTTCAATCGCCATCACATTCATTTTCTCTCTTTCATTCATTCATTCACTCACTCTGTCCCTTATTTGCTCATTCATTCACTTATTATTCATTACAATCCATCCAGTTGCACTGTGCACATCGAGTAAAACTCATAACGTTGCAGTAGTATTAAGCAAGCAATAGAATCGCTTTCACACAAACACACACACACACAATATTCAAAGTTTTAATAAATTTTCGGGTTTTAACAAACTTCAATTGGAAACCACAGTATTTTCAGTATTTTCAGTAAATGCGATAATCTATTGAATAAATAGTGAATGGATGGCATTGACAAATAATTTCACAATTCACAATTGCAATTCAACAAAACCAACATCAATCGACAACGATATTTTGAGGTTTTTTTGAGAGGATAAAATTATATTTGCGCGCGCTTTTGTAATATTGGATAAATAGATAAATGTTACAAAGTATTTGTGGAATTTGCTTGATATTTGCGTCTCCCGTCTTCCCATCCCCCTTTTCCCCAAATAAAAAAATAAATTTAACATACAAATACAAATACAAATATATACAAATCACAAGCGTATGATGAAAAGTGGGGGACATTTTGACTTTTCCGTATTTTCACTGTTGCATGTAGAGAAACATTGGCGTTTCTATTCTATTGGATGATCCCAACAAAAAAAAAAAAAAAAAAAAGAGAAACAACATTGTTATGATTTTCACTTTTCTCATTCACATAATCATAGAATCCAGTGAATCCAGAACGATGTTTCAAATACAATCAACCCGTTACAGCCGTTGCATTCTCACATGAAAATTCACAATTGCTGGTAAGTTGTACTTTAGACATAAAATTGAGAAATACATAAGCTGTATTATGGATAATATGTACGTTATTTTCCAAAGGCCGTTGGATTTTATGACGGCAGCATTCGTATCATTGACATAACAATGGATGATGCATCCAATTTGGTGGCGATTAGTGAACGAAAAACGTCACCACCGATCGAGCCCATTTGGCAAATGAAATGGATCAAATGTAAGTTAAGTGAGTGCAAGAGAGAGGAAGAGAGAGAGAGAGAGAGAGAGAGAGAGAGAGAGAGAGAGTGAGTGAGTGAGTGAGGGAGTGGATGAGAGGGGTGAATGGAATGGAATGTAATGGTTTTGTTGTTTGGTGTTTGATGGTGACATAACGTCAAACAGTTATAGAACGAAAAGATGGTATGAGAATAAATAAATAAAGAAAAGGGACACACAGAGGAATGTTTCAAAACACATGCTTTGCATAAAATAGCGCAAATAAAGCGCGTCCTTTTTAAACCCATTCAACATTTCCGTCACTTGTAATGAGTTTTAGTTTGTTATTGTTATATTTGTTGTGTTCTTGTTATTTACTCTTGTTAATTTTACACACACATACACACACACACACACACACACAGTTCGAAACTCAAACGAAGAACTTCTGACCATTTCACAAGATGGTTTTGTCATGTTATACACAATAACGAGCAATACATCCCTGATTGGATCTCGTCAAATGCAGATTTTCTTGAACGAAACGGAAACTATTCAACTACCAGCCAATAGGTGTGTATTTGTATGTGTGCACAAAACTTTTTTCAACTATCAAATATACGCACACATAGAGAGACGGGGGAAGCAAAGAGATAGAATGAGAGAATATGGGAGAAACATAAACACACACACACACACATACACAAACATCTCATTTGTTATATAGTACAATAATATACTTTTGCCGTTTGGTTAATTGATTTTTGCATTTTATAAAATGCTGTTTTAGATTTGCGCCATTGTTAACGATTGAAATGCATCCAATTAAATCGAATATCTATTATGTTGGAAGTGGTGAAGGTATCATTCATGAATGCTCCATATACGATTCATTTCAACATAAACGCTTCAAGCATGTTCACAAACATGGAATTTATTCAATGGAATTTTCACCATGGAGCCCAAAAATTTATTTAACCTGCGGATTTGATTGGTATGTTTATTTTTTTTATATTTCACAAATGTGTTTGCTATTGTTTGGTTTTAGTTTTTTTTTTTCTTTCTTTCTCTATGAATTTCTCAATTTCAGGGTTCTCTCCTCATTGGTAGAGAAAATCATTGAATCTATAATAAAATTGAATATCTCATCATTATGTTTCTTTATCTCTCTCCCTATTCATCTCTCTCTCTCTCTCTCTCTCTCTCTCTCTCTCTCTCTCTCTCTCTCTCTCTCTCTCAATTTCTCTGTATTGTTATTGTTCATTAGGTATGTTCGTATTTGGATTGAGGATATTGAAGAGCCAATTATTGAATTACGCAGCGGTTTTGAGCCCATAGTAAGTAACGATTGTTTTGGTTATTGCATATGAATTGTATTGTTTTATTTTAACATTCAATAGAAATGTGCATCATGGTGTCCAGCAAATTCAACGATAATTGCCTGTACAACCGCATCTTCGCTGAATATTTGGGATATAAAAACAAATTGCCTCGTACCGGCAGCAATACATAACATCGACCAATGGTTTGGTGATACAAAATGCAACAGCACTACTGCCACTGCCACTGTCGCTGCTGGTGCTGGTACTGCTACCACCATCATCACTTCTGATACAACAGCAACCGAATTAACGATTTGCTATTTTACGAACTGTGGCCAATCCATTGTGGTAGGCACTGATGACGGTTCGGCTTTTGTATTTGCTCTCGAAGACATGCCATTTTCGCCACATCTTCAATATGCAGCCTTAGAAGAAGCTATTATGAGAAGTTTAGTATCGAAACCGGAACTTAAGCGGAAAATAAAACAATTAGGTTTTTTAGGCTATTAACCATTTTCGAAGGATTTTATGTCAGTTTGGGTTTTTGGTTAACAGTGACACAATATCATAGTTTGTTTCTCAATCTATCTCTCACACTAATTCTCATTCCCATTCCCATTCTTCTCTCTCATTGCTCGGTTTCTCGTTTTGTTGTTTTGAAAAGTATTTAAACCACATTACAGTTGTCTGTCTCTCATCATTTTCATTTTGATGCTCTGTGACACATTATCTGCGTGCAAAAGTGAAGCGTAAATGTCACACAATTTTCATTGTCGTTTATTCGTTCAGTTGCTCTATTGAAAAGCAGCATTACAATATTTCGGTGGTTTTTTTTTCTTCATGATTATGTAGTCTCTCTCTCTCTCTCTCTCTCTCTCTCTCTCTCTCTCTGTGTGTGTGTGTGTGTGTGTATGTTGCCATTGTCATTACTTTAGCAATGATGATGATTTTTTTTTTTTTCATTTCTTTTTAAAGTCACACATATCATTTTGGTTTCGAATCATGTGTATTGTCCGTTGGAAAATGTGGAAATTTTTATGTAAAATGCTACAGCGCGCAAATAATTTATAAATTTTCTTCATGAAGAGATGCCTTACTGATTATGCGATAGAAATATTGAGTACCAGATGTAACCATTCTTATGCTAGATAGCAAACGCAAGATTTGTGTGACGCATCGTCATGCGATTTCCAATGGAAAATTGGTATACCGGGTTCGCTTCACAAACACATTGCTTACTGCTAATTCTATTTCGATCTCTATTTTCTCATTACTTTGCCTCGCTCTACTGTTCAAGTAGAGAAAGATGGAGTGAACATTTTCCATGCAGCTACTCAACTTGTACAGCAGCAGCAACACATCACGTTTAAGCGAATGCTATTGATAAGCAACAACATATAAACACGCCGCAACACCACCACCACCACCAGCAGCAGCAGCATCATCATCATCATACATTTGGCAGCAGCAGTAGCATCCGGAGCTTATAACAAGAATACCAGTTCTCTTCAAATATTTTCCAATATAAAGCAAATGTTCCAGACCAAATACAATTTAGTTTGCGTTTGATGCTTGTATCGTTTTGACATACCAGGCTTGTTGCTGATTCAAACAGCACAGAAAATAGCGAAAAAAATTTCTGATTTTACAGAGATTTTACTTAATGAAAAATGAATCAACACTAATCAGTCATATTCATATAATATTCATTCAGTGAAATTGTAGTTTGTTTTTGAATAAAATCAAATTAATTATAACGATATTATTTATTCATTGTGTCCACGAACGTTGAAAAATAGAGAAAGAAAGAGCGAAGAAGAGAGAAAGATAGAGATGAAAAATCATTTATTTGTTTAAAAATGGACAAAAACAAAATCAAAAGAAAAACCATATAATATAGTGTGAAAAGAAGAACTATGAAAAAAAGAAAACAAGTGTTATAGACAATCTATTGTCGATTTTTGTAAACAACATCAAGCGAGAAAATAGAAAAAAAGAATACATTGATTTAATAATTCGATTGTGTTTTCGGCACAAATGTTTTCGACTTGATTTGATGTGATTTGATTAAATAGATTTGCATAGCATTCGAAGAAATCCACTTTCCAACACAATTCAACAAAACGAAAGAGAAAACAAGAAAGAAAAAAGAGAAAAAAAAAGAAACGAACTGAAAACAGACACACACAAACAAACACACACACACACACATTCTGCACAAAACCAAAGTTAGATAGATAGAACCAAAGAGCGAGAGTGAGTGAATGTGTTGTAAACTTTTGCCTGTCCGCAGTCAATTTGAATCGTTTGTTTTCGCTTTTCGGTTCGGCTTGATTGTTTTTTGTCCTTGTTGTATGCAAATTTTCAGATAAATAAAGAGTTGTTTGTTTTCACTGGTCAAATGTAGTTTGGACGAATATTTCTTAATTCCGATGTGAAATAAAGAGAGAAAGAGAGAGAGAGAGAGAGAGCGACAAAGAGAGAGATAGTGAGAGAGAGAGAGAGTGAAACAATGAACGATAAAAAAAAGAAGCAGAACATAGAGAAAGAAAAAGAGAAACAGTGAAAAAACGAGAAAACATTCCGAGACAGAGAAAATTCAGAGACAGAAATGAAAGAGCAAAAATCAGAATGAGATAAGAATGTTTCGTATTTAAATTAGTTTGGTGTTTGTTTTTGTGGCGCTTCAATTAATTTTTGAAACAATGAAAGCAAAGAAAAACGCAAACCAAATTACAAATTGCTGTCCAAGTGGATCTACAACCGAGCTGAAAAGTACTTTGCGATAAATTGGTCTTTTTGCTATTGTGTTTGTTGTTTGTTGTTATTTGTTTTGGTTTATTTATTTATTTGTATGATCTATACACAGTCTATGAAAGGAAACTTATGAAGGGCAGCAATAGCAATGCAACTGGCTGGCCAAATAGAAAATATCATCCATTCATACACATTCAACATTTATTCTTATTGTGAAATGTTTTGAAGAAATTTGCATACTTTTTCAAGAATTAAATTAACTATTTTGAAATGAGAAAGAAATAAAGAACAATAAACAATGAACAAATGTGATTTAATTGTAATATAAATACAGATGGCGTTAATATTGTGCTCTTTATGGCATTTATATTAATTTTTATGAACGATTTGCATCTAGTATTGACTGTTAACAAAACGATTGGATTATATATAAACAATACCACCAAACAAAAAGAGCAAAAAAAAAAAAAAAACAAACTCTGCTCATTCATCACACGAAATTGTGTACACAAACTCGCCAAATCCGAGTCAAGTGAGATGTATTTGAACATAATTTTTGATAGCTAAATGTCAAGTGGAACACACAGTAAAAGTAAAGAAAATAAAAACACACGATAACTCAATTTCAACTCAATGAAAATGAACTAAAATAAATCTAGAACGATTTGCAAATACGATTAAATATTAACGGTTAACAGAATACAGATGAAAAGTAGATGAAAGAGTCCAACTATATAAAAAAAGAAATGGTCAAAAAGGAGAAAGAATAAAAGAAACGGAGATAACAAAGAGTGAAGTCAAAGAGAGAGAGAGAAAAAAAGACAAAGTAAAACAGATGTCGACTGACCACATAGTTTCGTGTGAATGAAGCATAAATTGTGTGTTTGTATGGTGCGGTTACTGTTTTCTTTATGAAACATACTTGCATGAAAAGTCACACAAAAGCATACCGCACACACCGTTTTTGTGA
Organism: Resseliella maxima; assembly: GCA_029041755.1. Classification (NCBI taxonomy): domain Eukaryota; kingdom Metazoa; phylum Arthropoda; class Insecta; order Diptera; family Cecidomyiidae; genus Resseliella; species Resseliella maxima. The sequence goes on from JAQOWM010000143.1 coordinate 864,295, forward strand.
ATGGAATAAGACCAACAGCAACAGCAACAGCAACAGCAACATCAACAGCAACAGCAACAGCAACATCAACAGCATCTGAGCCACAGCAACACAAAGCAGGAAAATTTCAAGGAGCCAAAGTAAACATTCCTCTCGAGAGATAGAAAAATAGAGAAAGAGAGAGAGAGAGAGAGAGAGAGAGAGAAAGAAAAGGAGAGAGAGAAAGAGAGTGAAGAAAAAAAAACACTTTTTTCTGTTGAGCAGTTTATGCGTTCCGTGCAACGTGCATGAACATCAGCATTACAAATAGTTCGGATATCATTAGCTGGATACTTTGAAAGGCAAAAGAGCAAGAGACGTGAGACGTTAGTTTTTGTGATTAAGAAGCATTTTTGTGAAATTCATTTAATAAGTGAAAACAACTAAAACTGTTTCCACTACTTGAAAATATATATATATATATATTCAGAGATAGAGAGAAAGACAAAAAATAAATAGAAGAAAAAAAATGTACGCGCGCTTAACGTAACTAGGTAATAAGCTTGTTATTGCATTTTATGAACGGTAGTGAACGAACAAACAACGAGCAAACGAACGAACGAAAAGAGAGTGCGCGCAAAATATTAAAGCATAAAATATTCGTTGAAAAGTGTAAATAATTACACTTTGAATAAAAGCAACAACAGTGTGTGCACGTTACATCATAATATCAACAACGTACATACATCGAGAAAAAGAGAGAGCGAGAGAGAGAGAGAGAGAGATTGAGAGCAAAGAAAGGGAGAGAAACAACTACATCTCATCATCAATTCCTACCAACGGCTAAAATAAAAACGTACAAAATGAAAATGTACACGGTAATTGAGTACACCATCATATTGCTAACTGGATTGAGCATTGTTCGCGGTCAAGCTTTGACAGAGAAAATTCCATTAGGTAAGTCAATACTTCTTCTGTTCATACTTCACATTATGGGAAAATAGAAGATCGGAGAAGAGAGGAAGGGACGAAGAAATATAAGATAATGTAAAAGAGAGAGAAAGAGGAAGAGAGAGGAAGAGAGAGAGAGGGATGGAAGGATGGATGAATAGAAACGAAGGGTAAGATTGGTGTGTAAGAAGAGAAGAGGAAACTGAGGCCAATATTCAGTGTGAGTTTAGATTGCAGATGAATTGCAATGGAAAATAAAAACCGTGGTTTTTCCTTTCACTCCGATCGCACCGCATTATATTTCGATCGAAAATGTGCGATGGTCATAAAAACAATTGCCGAATCATATAACAATGGCTGCTTACAAAAACCTGAATATATTGTATTATATTATGAATAAGCATGTATTACGGATATATCACATAAAATGATATCCCATTAGCAGCAAATAATTATTTTGACTGCAGAACGCGCCTCATTTTCGATCCAATGTGTAAATAAAACCTAGTTGAATATATATATATATCTGTTCGGTCTTGCTGGCGACCAAAATGTTGCCGTTCCGTTTCGTTCCGTTTCGTTCCGTTTCGTTCCATTTCATTCCATTTCGATATTTCGTTCTTATTTTCGCGCTCTGTATTTTAAGTATGTGTATTTTTGTGTGAATCAAACGTACATTGGGTCTGCTATTTAACCACACATGCTTCACATCTCAATAATATGAGGCGAGAATACAGTAAATATAGCATATCAATCACTTTTCCCATTAATAATTGCAATGATTGGATACGAAAATAAAATTTTCAAGACTTAGTAGAGCTTTATTCACGGTAAATCCAGCCTGGATGCCTACGATTTACAAAAGTCATTTCGTTTGCACTGTTGCTGTTGCTGATGATGATGATAGTGATGGGGATGGTGTCGGCAACAATATTGCCCTTACTCGCACTTACTCACTCACCCATTCATTTTCGCAATCATATAATGATATTACCGTTTAACACTAGCGCACACATTGTGCGCTTTATTTTGATTGTGGTTTTTCGTTCGGCTCATATCTCGAACATACACAATACATTGTACACAAATCAATATGCATGGTAATTGTTGTTATGGTGAGAGAGAGGAGAGAGAGAGGGAAGAGAGAGAGGGGAGAGAGAGTGAGAGAGAGTGAGAGAGAGAGAGAGGAGAGAGAGAGGGAAGAGGGAGAGGGGAGAGAGAGTGAGGAGAGAGAGTGAGAGAGGCAAAGTCCTTGGATGTAAATTTCGGATTTTTCCGTTACTGCGGCAACACAATCAGTATATGTATATCAACTTAATACGGGAATGTGAACAATAGATGAAAATTGTCAATAGAGAAAACAGAGAAATGATTACGATGACGAGGAAAAGAAGAAGAAAAAGACAGAGAGAGAGAGAGAGAGAGAGAGTGAGAGAGAGAGAAAAAAATAAATCAAACAAGAAATAAGTGTATCGCGGTGGCGGTAGAGATGGTGGCTGGGGGAAGAAAAATATTGACGAAAAATATCGTTTAGGCATCGGAAACAGCGGCAAAATATTCGGAAGGAAGGGTGATGTATGATTGCGATCGAAAATAAATTGCAAATAAATAATGATTAATGATTTGAGTTCCTTGTTTCGGTCGCACGCATCTTTGCGCCATTTAATACTCAATCGGATTAGAGCACCATGCAAACCAAATATGCACACACACACACACACACACACATATTTTCTTCTATCAATCCAATGTGCTGCCGAGATCTTAGTTCTCTTCTCATCGCTTTTTTTCATCTTTTCGTAGTAGCAGCAGTAGCAGTAGCAACAACAACAATTTAGCAAATCTCTTGGTGTGTGTGTGCTGTTTTTTTTTTCTTCTTCTTACTTTCTATCGTTTGGCTCTTGCTTGCAAGCCAAAAGCTATTCCGCTTAAAACAATGTCTGTTTTGTTTTACATTTTATATTGACGACTTTGCGATGTAATCCCATGCAACGAACAGTCAAGAGTAATTTTTATACATATTTTTTTCATCTACGTCGTTGACGACGACTACAACAACAACAGCAACAACAGCAACAACAACAATAACGACGACAACGCATTTCGATTTCTCTGGTGGTTTATTGTTGCGCCCCCTGAATAAAGCTTCAAGATTCTATATGAAATTGAGTTAATGTGTGAGAAAGAAAATGTACGAGAGAGAGCGAGAGCGAGAGCGAAAGAGAGAGAGATAGAGATAGAGATAGAGATATACAGAAAATGAGAAAGCGAAAGAGCGATTGCGAAATTGGCATGTTATTCACATTTGTCTATAAAAACTATGGTGCGAATCTACACAAAACTTGGCAACGGAATTGTTTGTTTATTGAAACGATAAATCGATTTGTAAAACGAAACGATAAACAACGATTTCGATGCCTGAAAATTGTTCCTCCTCATATTTTGTATTTATTTATTTTTTTTTTTTCAGTTAGTTTTCCCTTGATCTCACTCTCTCTCTCCATTTTGCTTGCCGCTCAAATTCAACATTAAATATAAGGGCTCGATATTTTGCGAGTATTTCGTTGTAGCCGAATATTTTGATGCATGTCAATCACATAAGCTTATTTGTGGCAAAAATCAAACTTTCATTCTCAAAAATTGAAAGCATAGCCATTCAATGAGGGGGTTTGTTGCAGCAAAAAGACCAAATTGTGTATGTGGACAGAACACATAAATATTGTTGTTCAAAAACTCTCGCTCACTCTCTCTCTCTCTCTCTCTCTCTCTCTCTCTTCTTCTCTCTTCCCCTTTTTCAAAGCATTGACAGTTGAAGGAAAAGCATGCTAGCAACAAAGCAACAAAGAACAAGAAAAAAAAAAACAGTTGAAAAATATAATATCACTAAACCTATTATCCATTAGTGTTATGTTTGTCCTCTTTCAACAATTCGGTCCAATAGACGAGTTTGTTTTCCCAGCGAAATGGGAAAATGATATATTGTTGGCGACCAAACAGAATTATTTCCGGGGCAAAATATTTGCTATTCTGATGGGAATGTATGGAAACACATGGTTTTGTTAGTTTATTAGATGCCATCGGGAAGGATGGAAATTGCCTGCTCAAAACTCTAGCATTCATCATCATCGTATTTTTTACTAACCACCATACATGCCCATGTATGCCCAACATACATTTTGCTCAATACTAATATGAAAATATTGAATAATATTTAGAAAATTGTACTCAAGTACGCCAGTTGAATTCAGTTCCAATTTTAATTGGAAGTTTGTCACATGCAGAACGAATATAAACTCTCATTCATAGAAAATTACATGGGAATGAAGCGAGAGTAAAGAAAAAAAAAAAAAACATTGAGAAAGATAGAGCGATAGAGCGAATGAGAAAGTTTTCTGCAATATGAATTGCATGTAGTAGATTTAAGTTGTGCCATAATACTGTAGATTAATGGCGTTAAATCTGGAGAAAAACGGCAAATAAATGAAAAACTTTATTGTGGCAAAAGTAAAAGTGACTCAAAGGAAAATCAACAAACTTAGGTCATCATTCCACACCTTTTTTTCTTCTTCTTCTTCTCTCTCTCTCTCGTTCTCTAGCTCTCTAGCTCTCTCTATGTCTCTTAAACACACGCACACAAAGCGATAAAGCGAATATTATATTGAGTGATTCTCAATGGAAACTTTTCAAATTGAAATTGAAAGATTTCCAGTGGATAGGGGGACGTTGAGGAGACAAACACAGTGTTTACATTTTATTTGATTTTTCGTTTTTTTTTTTTTTTTCTTTTTTATTCCCTTGCATCTTAACGGATGATGATAGTGATGATATGAAAATGGATTTTGTTTGTTTTATGGATCTCAGTGAGATCGAAAATATGGAGGATAGAGGAATGGAGTTTGTGAGCATAAAGCTTGACTCACTTTTTGAAACAAAGCCAGACGCATTAATAAGTGCTGTCATCCACTAAATCTCAAACTACTATCACGCAATTTCAATGCTAAATAACATCAAAATCGAAATTGATGACAAGGGTGGGAGAGAGAAAGAGAGAGATAGAGAGAGAAAGAGAGAGATAGAGAGAGAGAGAGAGAGAGAGAGAGAGAGAGATAAAGAGAGATAAAGAGAGTGAGATAGAGAAAGGAAGAGAAAGAAAGGAAGAGAAAACAAGAGAAAGAGAGAGAAATGAAGACACAATGGCTGGTGGCTGATGGTGTTCTGACATTGAGCATAGCCGCTTTTTCGCGAAACAAATTTATGTGTCTGAGAAATGAGCTTTTCTTCAATATACAGTTTTTTTTATTCATCATTTTGCATTCCAACATGAAAAATAATTTTCCATAAAAAATGAAACGTAGAAAGGAAAAAAGCGGATATTAAGAAGCGTTTGCAATTCCCATATTGTGAAAAGAGAAAAGGCTAGAGCTGAAACGAAAGATAGAGAAAGAGAAAGAGAAAGAGAGAGAGTGAGTAGAGAGAGAGAGAGAGAGAGAGAGAGAAGAGGAGCAAAGAAAGAGAGTGATTCTATCTCAAAAATGGATGATGTCTACACGCAATTCATAGTAATGGTCGCAGGCGAATATATAGGCGGAATGAAAATGAGCGCACAAATGAATGAGAAATAGTGGAGCAAAAAAAAAAAACGAAGCTTTTTAATGCCAACACGAAGCATCTAGTTTTAATGCAATATGTTCAACACTATCACGCCATTGTTATGGTTCACTATTTTGTCTTGGCACTTTTAATGTTCTCTCTCATTCTTGATCTCTTTCTCACTCTTTCATTCTCATTCTCATTTTCATTCTATTTCTCTATATAAATTTATCTATATTTTCTCCATTGCAACAGCGTTGTTTATTGAAATGTTCGCGAGGTTTATTCCTTCCGATTCATTCAGTCATTCATTCATACATTCATACATTCATACATTCATACATTCATACATTCATACATTCATTCATTCATTCAATTTTTCTTTCATTCTTTGCTTGTCTCTTTCATTTACAGGTGCAATATTTGAACAAGGAACAGATGAAGTGCAATCAGCATTTAAATTTGCCATGCTAAATCACAATTTGAATGTGTCATCGAGGCGATTTGAATTACAAGCATATGTTGATGTTATCAACACTGCAGATGCCTTTAAGCTATCACGATTGAGTAAGTATTGCGACACACAGTTCAGTTGAATTGAGTTGAGTCAGGAACATGGTTTTTTTTTTTTGCTTAGAAATAAGCGCGCGCGTGTGTGAAGGGTGACAAAGACAGCCAATGATTTGGATGATGGCGGCAACCGAGTTTGAATAAAATGAAGAACGATAGCAAAAGATCAAGAAGAAAAAAATGAAAATGAAGATGACGATGATGGAAAAAAAAAAATGTGGCATAGCGCAAATGTTGCGTATCATTTCGCAAGTGACATTGACAAACATGCTACGAAATTGCCAAAAATTGCTTGAGATCTTTGATAATTGCTCTCATTCGCATTGATAACCTGATTCCATGCAATGCAAAGCAGCACATTTGCGCGGCAAACAAATTCAATGAAAAAACGACTTAAAACTAAACGAAGCCTGTCATACCTACAGCACAAGCACCCCATTTCTTTTCTCTTGTTCATTTCTCTCCAATAGCAGCAGCATCACTTTTCAGCGTACAATAGACGTTAAGTTCCATAGAGATAGAGAAGAAGAAGAAAAAAGTTTCATTGTTGTTGCTTGTTTTGTTTTTTTTTTCCATTTCTATTCGTATATTTATTTCGATGACGAGGATTGGTGTATCAAGCAAGCATCTTTTGTCCAAAGTGTGTGATGCTTGATCGCGTGAACAGCCAAGCTGAAAAGAGCTAACTTCAAATGGTGTGGAATCGAAATCCCTTACCGAATCATGCATAGGCCGGCTGTGCAAAACACCGCTCATTCTTCTCACACTATTCATGCCTGCTGTTGCTGTCACAATATTCTTACGCCTTTATGTTTAATACATTTCATCCCCTTTTGCTGTTCTAGTTTTTTTCTTCTTCTTTTTCTTCGTTTTCATCATGTTTCACATCTTTCTTTTTTTCTCTCATTTCTGTATGTTGCCTTATTTCTGCCATTTATTGCGCCACTTTTTTCTGCTTGCTTTTTTCTTGCTGTTTTGCTTTTTATTTTCTCCTCTTTTCCTTTTCTCATACTCAGTTTACAGAAGTGACATTTATTAAATATACATTCTGAATGCTACGAATGAAACGATGCTCGACAGCCTATTGTTCACATTGGGATTTGTTTCGAATCAAATAGCACAACAGAGAAATGAAAAAGTAAATGGAACAAAAAGAAGAAGAAGAAGAATCAAAAAAAAGAAAAAAAAAAAAACAACAACGAACGAAAGTGATTTTAGTCAAATTTTCTCTCGTTTCACTTTCTTTTTTATTCCCTTCCACTTTCATAACGGACGCGCGAATGCTGTTATATTTTTGCTGTTGTTTGTTTGTTTCATTTCTTTTCATTTCGTATCGTTATGTGTCGCTCTATCGTCTGCATGCTTGTTCAATTTTAATATGATTTTCGTCTTAGATGTGGGATTTTTGACAGTTCGAACAATGGAATCGAAACAAGCATAAAAAAAGTTTTTGGTTTTTTTTTTTTCTTTTTTTTTTTTATTGTCTTGTATCAAGGCATAACAACAACAAAATAAAATTCCTTTCGACAAAATGCGAAATATTTTGTGACATCTTTGTTCATTTTTTCCGTCTGAAATGTCGTTGAACATTGAGCTTTTTATCGCCATGATTGGCTTTGGCAACTTCAGCTTAATTGCTCTTTTCATTTTATTCTAAGCGAGAAATGGAACTGCATTCTAGTGAATTCCAGCTGGGACATAGAATGTGGGAAGAAGTGAAAAAGTGTAAAAGTGAGAGCAAGGACGAAAATGAAAATAGGAACGAAAGAAAGAAGAAAGAAAGAAAGAAAGAAAGAATGAAAGGGAAAAAAAAAGATTGAAGAGGGTATGGAGCAGAGAAAATAAGTGAGGAAGAACAAAAGCACGCTGTATCACCATCGTTTCAATTGCAATTTATTTTGCCCGTTTTGCTATCGTTTCTAATTACTCGCCATTTGCCCATCTCATATTTTTCATCATTTTGTGTATTTCGTTATTGTTCAAACTCACTTTAAACTTGAACTCAATTTTCAACAAGTTGTCTTTATTCACACTTTGCAAGCTAAAATTGTCATCGTTGCACACATGTATTTTATTCTATTTTTCTTTTTTTTTCATACGAATTTCATTTGGTATTAAATTTTTTTTTTTTTTTTCCTTTTTTTATTTATCATATTACAGTTTGTAATCAATTTTCTCGAGGCGTTTTTTCTATGCTTGGCGCAGTATCACCGGAATCATTTGATACACTTCATTCTTATAGTAACACATTTCAAATGCCATTTGTTACACCGTGGTTTCCGGAGAAGGTAATTTTTTTTTTATGCATACTAACAATATATTTAAAAAATTCTACGAATAGAAATTCAAAGAATTAAAACAGAAAAAAACAAAAATAAACTTTTAATCTACTGTTGGATGTGAGAATAATAGCAATATTGTTCTGTGCACTTTGTGTGTATGCACTTTTTTCCAAGGGATTTTGACAAATACTTTTAATGCCACCCAAAACTTTCACATGAACTAACTATAGTGGAAATTATTGCACACATTGATTTTACTTCTTTTCCCTTTTCTTTTAATTCTTGCAAATTGTATGATTTTCCATTAAAGTTCGTGCTTTCAGGTTAGATGGCGTTAACTATTTGTCATTTTTGCATTGTACTTGCATTGTGAGTTTTTTTTTTATTTGTTTTGTATCTCTGTGTGTGCTTTTCTTTCTTCAATTTGTAGCTAAAGATTAGTATAATATCTTTAGTTTCTCTAACAGTAATCTCAATCGAAAGAGATAGAAGAGAAACAATGGAAAACCGAAAGTAAAAGGGATAGAGATAGAGAAAGAGATGGATGAAGAGAAAATGTGAAAACAATTTCTGTGGCAATATTTTTTTTTTCTCTTCTTACTATCTATCTATCTATTTAAATTGTATATATTGGAATTTGGTTCGAAAGGGAGTAACGAGTGTAGTTTGTAGATAGGCCGAGTTTGGTATATTCCCATTTCATTGTCTCTCATTTGCATAGATAACATTTGTTGAAGAAATAAGATGTTCATTTATGGAACAACATGCACACAAAGAGAGAGGAAGAGAGAGAGAGAGAGAGAGAGAGAGATAGAGAGAAAGAGAAAGAGAAAAAGAGAGAAAGAGGAAGAGAGAGATAAAGAGAAAGAGAGAGAAAGTGGAAGAGAGAAAAGCGTTGAAGAATAGAGATCGATTGAATCGGGATCAAAATAAATGGGTTGTACGGTTCGGCAATCATTCCATTTTCATGCCAGTCATTTTACTACCGCGTCAAAATGACGTAAAGAATAGAATAGAAGAAAAGAAACGAAGAAAGAAAAAAAAATAACACGAATGATGCTCTGTGGCTGTCTCGTTTATTGATATTTGACGATTTGCACCAAAATTGAAATGAGATATAAACAATATTTTCATCCCTTCGAACCAAAACACGAATTTTTGAATAGAAAGAGAAAGAAACGAAAAAAAAAATGACGATCGAATGAAATAAAAAGTATGAAGAAAATGAAGAAGAAAATCGCACAATTCTTTCTCTCTTTATTCCATTTTGCTTCCTTTTAACCCCATAAGATTTATGTATTTTACTTTTTTACCTTCTAATATCTATTTTTGCTTCTTCTTCTTCTCTTATTCATTTCACTTTTTACATGCTCATCGATATCGATACAATACACATGATCACGACACGGTTAACAACATTTTCGCACAGGTACTAACACCATCATCCGGTTTTTTAGATTTTGCTATTAGTATGCGACCCGATTATCATAAGGCTATTATTGATACCATTAGATATTATGGGTGGAAAAAGATTATATATTTGTATGATTCGCATGACGGTGAGTATACTACTATATTTGTATTGGCATTTAAATTTACATTTTATACAGTCAGATTGTAAACGAGCATAAGAAATGGAAAAAAGATAGGGCATAAAATGAGCACACGTACAAAGAGCGTATTTTTCAACCGAAACATCATTTTTTTGTTGTTGCTGATGTTGTTGCTGCTGCTGCTGTTGCTACTGCTGATGATGATGTTACCATTGCTCATCCTTCTCCCACTCTCAGATTTTCTCACTGTATTTATTCAGAACACCGAATTCTCACGGCAACATCCACAAAAATATCATCTATATACGACATAATCGTTTGCCCAACAAACCACACTGCAGCACTTTAAATTAACTATACGACACAAAAAAAAAGTAGAAATTAAATTTATTATGACGGGAGCACATTGACATTATCCACTTCGCTTTTCATTCTATATATATATATATTACATAAATACATACACTCTGCCTCTCCTTGTGCATAGTTAATGTTTAGTGATTGTATGCGTGTCGTTCGCTAAAAAAACGATTCCGATGTAATATTGAGGAAATGGATGCTGCCTACGGCGTAAAGTTGTTAATATCTTTCTCATAGCCAACGGCACAAAACGAATGCAAAATTCCAAAAGTCGAAAAGAAAATCGAGAAACGAGAGCAACTTTAGACACATTTTTGGTGTGCAAACTAACGACAGAATGAAATGAATGAACAAAAAAGGAAAGAAAAAGAATGAATGAATAAAAGAACGAGAAAGAGAGAGAGAGAGAGATAGAAAGAAGAGAGAGAGAGAGAGAGAGAGAGAGAGAAAACAAAAATTATGGAAATGCTGTTGAGAACCATTTGCATGAGTAAAGGCGAAAAACCGAATAGATATATATGCAACGATGCCTGTAATCGAATTTCAAGTTTGCAAATTATTTATTAAAATATTCGACATTTCGTTTCGTTCGTTCGTTTTTCAGATTTTCAGTTTCGAACAAGACGTTTTTTTGAGGCCAAAAACAGAATGTTGAGGAACGAAAACGAAAAAATACAACACAATCATAATCACACAAAAATCGCACAATTACATTTCCACCAACTGAAAAAGAGATGAATCTTAAATTTTTTATTCTCTTTCCTATTTAAACAATCAATATACATAGATACATACACACACACACATACATACTGTGTGCAGCATGAGCTCACGAAACTGAAACCAAAACCGAACACAAAAACTTAATCCTTTTAACGAATCGTTGGTGGCATATTACGTGCACAAGAGGGAAAAATGAGATTGAAAAGGGATCGAAATTAAAATGAATATTAAAATCGTCGTTTTGCCATCGATATAATTGTCTTATTGCCAGTTATCGATACCATTTCGGAAAATCAAGTGGTTTTAATGTGCGTGTGTATGTATGAGAGAAAGAGATAAAGAGTATGATTTTCGAGTATTTAATACGTGAAACAAGAAACTCTGTGGAAAAATGCAATCCACAAATATATATAATCTGATTAAAATCGAGAAAAAAAAATATTATCCTTCATTCAGTTGGATGATGACGAGTTATTGGTTTTAATATGGATCGAGTAGAGGGAACGAAAAGACGAAAAAAAAAAGAAACGAGTCAGCAAATGAACTTTACTCCTTTTTAATAAATGGAATGCTAATTCGATCCACTCGATTTTAATATCAGATCTTAAATTTTTAATGGAACATTGAACGCGATATAGTAGTGGAAGAGGAAAAAATCGGATAAAATCAGGCAAATGTTGATAGGCAAATTAATATCGTGCTCTGCATTTCCCTCTCTCTCTCTCTCTCGTCTGTCTCTCGTCTCTCTCTCTCTCTCTCTCTCTCTCTCTCTCTCTCTCTCTCTCTCTCTCTCTCTCTCTCTCTCTCTCTATGCATCCATATAGTTCAAGTGCTACGGTTATTATAATAAAGATGTATTATTTTACGCTCATCTTTGCGAGCAAAAACATGATTCATTTCCCGGAAAATTAAGAGCTTTGGTCGAGTTATGAAATGGATACTGTTATGCCTTGCATAAACGTATAACGATTGAAATCAGTTTGGTTTTGATGGACAAATAGCGCAAAAGTATTTTTCCAGTTTGTTTGATCTCGACAGTTCAAGCATAAGATATAGTGAAATTTCATTGCTATTTAAGTTGAGCACTTGAAAAGCTCTCGTCCCCTTGCTTTTGCCTGGTCAAATGGGCGGCAAATATGTATACATGAAGTTGATAACTCATTTTTTTTTTTTTATGATTTAACTCAAATATTAAAATAAGCGTGCAAAAATGAGAGCGAAAGAGAGAGAGAGAGAGAGAGAGAGAGAGAGAGAGCGAGAGCGAGTGGAAGAGAGAGATAGAGAGAGAAAGGAAGAGAGAGAAAATGTAGAGAGAGGGCATGAGGAAGAGAATCGAGAAAAAAACTATTCGGCGGCAGCAGTGGCAACAGTAGCAACAACAGCAACACCGTTCGGAATAAAACGTCACTTCCATTTTTTATGACTTCGAATGCATGCGATAAATTAAAACGTTTTAATTGAACACGTTTGTTTCGTTTGTACTTTTTTTTCCATTTCATACAATTTATGCACCCGCTCTTCATGCTGTACATGGGATTGTGAAACACGCAAATGATACACACTCTATGTTGGCTTGGTCGCAATTCGATTTCGATTTCGATATTCGGATACCATTTTATACATTCATATATGTATATTATTACACGCACACATAAACCCTAACATGTTATAAACGCAATTTGGGAACCGGGTATCACCATTCCCATACACAAAAACACACACAAACACACACACTAAATACATCACAATCAACACACCAAACCGTACAACATATAATACACCAAACAACACACAGGTTTATTGCGTCTACAGCAAATCTACCAAGGCTTGCGACCGGGCAATGAATCATTTCAAATAGAAACGGTTAAGCGTATTGCCAACGTATCAAATGCAATAAATTTTTTGCGAACACTTGAAACATTAAATCGCTGGTCACGAAAATTCATTGTTTTGGATTGTCCAACCGAGATGGCAAAGGAAATTATTATCAATCATGTGCGTGATATTTCATTGGGCAGGAGAACGTATCACTATATGCTCAGTGGTTTGGTAAGTATTGATATCTTGGCTTTTATTCTTTTCGGTTTTTCTCTCTCTCTCTCTCTTTTTTTTTCTCCCTCATCTGTCTCGTGTTCGTTTTTCATCATCTTTACTCTTACGTATTCTTCTTCTTCTTCTCCGTTTATTATTTTCTTTATTTTTCCGTTCGATTTTCGAAGCATTTTGTTAGTTTTGTGTATTTTTTTCTCTCTTCGATTTTTCTGGCTATGAACTTGTGTGTGTGTATGTGTGCTTTTTTATATTTTTTTTTTTTATTCGTCGAGCAATAAAAATGCATCGTTTGCACACAGCCAGTTCTGGGTGGTTGGTCGGTTAACATCAGACACACACAGAGAGAGAAAGAGAGAGAGAGAGAGAGAGAGAGAGAGAGTGAGAGATAGAGAGTGAGAGAGAGAGCGAGAGAACAATAAATAGAAGAAACAAATTAAACTCCTTCGATTACGGGGCGTATAACGAGCAAAAATATCTCGTTCAGAATTTCTTGCTAACAAAGCAAAAGTATAAAATCCAGGACATTCATTTCTTCTCTCTTTGCTTTTGCGTAGCCTGTATTTTATTTTCTTTTCATTTTCATTCTCTCTCTTTCACTCTCCACAATTCACTTGCTTTCATTTCTGGTTGGCTTTTTCTCTTTCACACTTTTACTCTCTATGGGCAAAATTGTGTTGGTTGGATGTCGTTTGGTTTTCTTTCACAGCGAATACCATATTGGATAAAGAGTGAAAGATGGGTGAAAACCAGTTTTCGGTAACCACAATCAACACCACATATGTGATGCCATCTGAAACGAAAATTTAATGCTGAATATGCATCTTTTCGTCTCGCAAAACGCCAAAAGTTAAAGTGTTTCTTCTGTTTCATAACGTAAAATACCATCCATTTGCAATTTATTTGCGATTTACGAAAAATATCAGATAAATGGGCAGAGAGAAACGAAAAAGGAGAAAACAAATGCAAGAGATCGAGAAAACAATATCTTTATTGCTACCTCGAAAAGAGGAGAGAGAGAGAGAGAGAGAGAAGGAGAGAAAAAGAAATGTACAAGTGGAAATCGCCAGCAAAGAAAACTACCTCAATAAAAATAAAAACAAAACGAAAAAAAGAACACACATTGAAATAGTTGGTTAGTTAGTTGGAAAAGGGGTGAGAAACAAAAAGGAATAGATGAACATTGATACTTTACGATGCATAAAACGATTTATGTTGAGAGCTTTCAAGCTTGCAAATGACATTTAATACTATTTGTTATGGTTTATGGTCGTTAAAACAGGTAATGGATGATCGATGGGAATCGGAAATAAGTGAATTTGGTGCAATTAACATAACAGGATTTCGTATCGTTGACGACAATCGGCGATATGTGCAGGAATTTTTGGATGGATGGAAAGGTCTTGATCCAACTACATCAATTGGTGCTGGCAAAGAATCCATTTCGGTGAGTAAAATGAAAAAGCATTCTAAAATACTAATATTTCACAATGTTTTCTTTTTATCGTTGCAAAAAAAAAAAAAAAAAAATAAAAAAATCACCTGCATTTTCATTTCCATTTCTATTCGGAACAAACATACACACACACACACAAATGAACACAATTTTACAGGCTCAAGCAGCATTGATGTATGATGCGGTTTTCGTGCTGGTCGAAGCATTCAATAAATTACTTCGTAAGAAGCCCGATCAATTTCGTAGCTATACGATGCGCAATCGAATGGGACAACTTCTTGCACCGGTTGCAAATGTATCAACTGCAAATGCAACCAATAATGCAAATGTGAATCGTGTACTTGACTGTAACACAAGCAAAGGATGGGTTCATCCATTTGAACATGGTGATAAGATCTCTCGATATTTACGCAAGGTATTTTTCTATGCATAAAACCCGTTTTACTAACTCTGCATGCAATTTCAAAATCTCCACCATGCACACATGAAAGTTCAAAACAAAAGAAAAAGAAAAAAAAAAAAAATGTAAAAAAGTAAAAAAAAAAAAAAAAAAAACAAACAAATTTGCTCATCAATAATTTTGAATGCATTCTCTCGGTTAAAGGTTGAAATTGAGGGTTTAACCGGTGATATTCGGTTCAATGAAGATGGCCGACGTGAAAACTATACGCTCAATGTAATGGAAATGACGGTGGACAGTGGCATGGTAAAAGTGGCCGATTGGTCGGATCAATTTGGCTTTGTATCAGTTAAACAATTGGTTGGCGTCAATGGCAATGGTGATCGTGTACAAGCCCGTATTGATTATGAACGGAATCGCACCTATGTTATTACAGCAATCATTGAAGAGCCATATTTAATGTTACGCAAGGGAAAACCCGGCAAAGTACTTGAAGGAAATGAATTATACGAAGGCTATTGTAAGGATTTAGCCGATCTGATTGCACACAAATTGGGAATCAATTGTATGTCAATATACGATTTAACGTTTTTTTTACAGCAAAGTTTAATCCCTTCTTTTTCTCTCTCTCTCTCTCTCTCTCTCTCTCTCTCTCTCATTTTCTAATACTTTTTTTGTTTGTTTGTTTATCTTTGGATTTCTTGAATTATTTTTTTCATTTCAATTGCCATAATAAAGATGTATTGCGCACGGTAAAAGACGGATCATATGGTACCGAAAATCCAAATGAGGTTGGCGGCTGGGATGGAATTATTGGTGAATTGGTTCGACGTGTATGTGTCATCACATTTCCTGAGCATAGCAATTCAATTGCGCTTTTATATCGACTATTTCATCTATTTGCAAAATGTAATGCAATGAAACTTGATTTGTCTATTTTAGGAAGCTGATCTCTCTATAGCACCATTGACGATAACATCCGAACGGGAGCGTGTGATTGATTTTAGTACGCCCTTCATGAATCATGGCATTTCAATCATGATCAAAAAGCCAGTGAAACAAAACGAATCGTTTTTCAGTTTTATGAGCCCATTGTCAAAGGAAATTTGGGTAAGTGTAATAGATAGAAGAGGAGCTTAAAGAGCATTCCTTTTCTATCCATCTCTTTCTCTCTATCTCTCACTCTCACACATACACTGTGTGTGTGTGTGTGTGTGTGACACACTCACTCATTCATTCACTCATTCTCATTTTACTATTTAAATGAATTCTCTCCAATTTCGAAATGCAAAAGTTTAAACATACAGTAAATTGATATCCTTTTTGAGTAAATCTCGGAATTGTTTCCTTCATACTCATCCATTTTTCACTCTCACTTACTCTTTGTCTTTCTCATATTCATTCTGTTTCTTCTTCTTCTTCTTCTTCTTCTTTTTTTTTGTCATTTCGTTCATCGCGTATGTTTGCCAATGCTCTCTCGTGGATCATATATTTGGTATGGATGGCAAAAATCAGGTTTGCATTTTATTCAGCTATGTTGGTGTGAGCATTGTTTTGTATATTGTGAGTCGATTTTCACAAAGTGAATGGAGACCAGTGCAAATAAAAGGTATGTCATTTGTGGTTTTTTTTTTTTTCTTCTTTTTTCATTCCATACATTGTCTCTGTGTATATCTGTGTCCCTGTTTTTGTACAATTGAAATGAAATGAATTTTCAACTCGATTTTCCATTCAAAATTCTGGCCAAAACGCGCATACGAATACGTAGTATGTGTATAGATATTTGCCAAACAAAAGCATTCATGAGAATCAAAATGAAGTTTGATCCACTTTATATTTTATTTGGATAAAATCAAGAAAATTAATTTCATTCGAATATAAATTCCATTCAGTAAAATTTTTGGTTGAAGTTTGAAAACACACGAAGTACAGAGATCATTTGTCAGGGCATTTGCTTTACATTCACAACCGCCATCGCCCACACCACCCCCACCACCACCACCACCACCAATCCCCCTTCAATCTCAATTGCATCACATGTTTATTTGCTTTTTCTTTGTTTGATTTGATGGCAAAATATAGGAGATTCATCGATTACCATACCGCCATTGTCAGAAGCAACATCGTCACATGTAATGGCCAAAATGTCGAACAAATTCAGTTTATTGAATTCATTTTGGTTTGCATTCAGTTCATTGATGCGTCAACAAGCAAACTATGCGTCACCAACTCCAAACTCAATGTCCAGCCGAATTGTCAGTGCCGTTTGGTGGTTTTTCACATTCATTTTAATATCATCGTACACAGCTAATTTTGCGGCATTGTTAACGATCGAACGAATGACAACACCAATTAATTCGGTCGAAGAGTTGGCTGCACAACGTTCCATTCAATTTGGTACATTGCTCGGCAGCTCAACTATGGAATTTTTTAAGGTAAATATTGCTTTTTATTTCTCTTTCTTTTATTCGATTTCTTTATTTCTATCTTTCTCGTTCTGTTTTTCTCTTTGTTGCCAATTACAATTTGATGTATACTTGTTTTCATTTCGTGTGAATTTGTTTTTGTTATTGTTTTTGTTTTTGTTGTAGTTCTTGTTATTATTGGTGGTGTGTTATATTATGTGTATGTTGAATATAATGCATTTTGGTAATAAGCTGGTTCGACGATAGGTATGTGGCTCCTGCCTTTGATGTCGCCATATGTAAGCCAGTGCGTTTGTTGGATCTCTCTTTCTCTCTATCTCTTCCTTTCTCGTTCACAGTAATTTCGCTGCAATTCCAGTGTCAAAGAGAATAAAGTCAATTGCTTACGATTTTTTGTCTCTTTCTTCCTCTCTCTCTCTCTCTCTCTCTCTCTCTCTCTCTCCTTCGTCGTTTTCTTTTTTTTTCCCTTGTCGCTGATATTGGTGCTTTTGCTTGCTGATTAATTGTGCTCTTTTTCATTCGACAAAAGGAACACCAATATACTAGCCAATAGATTGAGTAGATAGCAAAAGTTTGGTCGTTTTTCAAATGCAACGACTACGAAAATATATTTCATTTGCCTCACAACCCACTTGCTTATCCCATATTTCGTTTCGTTGATTGTGCTGCTGTTGACACCTTATTTATTTTACGCAGCTTGTTTTTGCTTTATACTCGTATTCTATCTGTGTCTCTTCCTCTAGTTCAATCACTCTCTCTCTCTCTCTCTTTCTCTCTCATACTCCCTTTCTTCCTCTTTCTCTCTCTCTTTCTCATCCTCCCTTTCTTCCTCTCTCTTTCTCTCTCATCCCCATTCAATCTGCACATTTCTTTTGCTGTGCGCCTATTTTTATTTGCTCTTTTCTGCATTCCATATTTGTTTGCGCCTATATTTACACATTCACACAAAAGCCCGCTTACATATCCATATTAAAGCATCCGATATGAGAATCTGACAAACCGGATAGAGAATGAGACAAAAAATAAAAACAAAACGCTGAAAAAAAAAAGTCAAATGAAAAAAGTTTCTGCATATAAATCGAGATGAAGACTCTCACTCTCCATGTTTCATCAGTATGTTTGTTGTGTCATTGCAGGCATTACATAGCTATTCAACGACCAAAGGAAATGCTACTGTAGATGGTTTCTGTGTTTTAGCGACTCTTTTTTAACTCTCGGCGCTCACTCTCACTCTCGCTCTCATTTATTTGTTTGTTATGTTTGTATTTGTCTTACTTTCTTTGGCAATAACAAATTGAAATATGGACTCTTGTTTTCGCAAAGAATTCAAAAGTAACAAGCCAATGAGCTTGGAGAAAATGAAAATTAGTTAGAAGTAAAGAGAGAGAGAGAGAGAGAGAGAGAGAGAGAGAGAGAAAGCGAAATGAATGGTCGATAAAGCCGAGGGAAAAAAAATGAATCGTTCATTTCGCTGTGTGCCACTAACTAAATAGATATGAAGAGAGCGAATGAGATAGAATGAAAGGGATCGAGAGTTTTATTTTTCAACATTTCGCTTCCCCTAAAGAAATTCTTTTGGACGCACGTTTGCGTCGCATTTTCCGCATTTGTTTTGCAACAGCAGCAATAACAACAAAAACAACAAAGACAAAGCAAAACAATAAATTTTTATTGATGTTGTCACCTGAATTTTGTTGCGTTCTTCAAATGAAAAGCTATGCCAAACAACTCACAGACTGTTTTTTCTTATTCATTTCTCTTTTCTCATTCTCTGTTCTTGTTTTTTACGTTTGTTTGGTTGTTTGTTTATTTGTTTGTTTTGTATTAAAACACAAACATTCGTCATTCTTTCTTGTTTTTTTTTTTTTTTCTTTTTAAACAGAAATCAACAATTCCAACGTACGCAAAAATTCACGAATATATGGAAAAGCATCCAGAAGTGATGGTGCATTCGTATGAAGAGGGTGTACATCGTGTACGGAATAGCAACGGAAATTACGCGCTTTTGATTGAATCGCCAAAAAATGATTATATCAACGAGCGCGAACCATGCGATACAATGAAAGTT
Source organism: Resseliella maxima (assembly GCA_029041755.1). Taxonomy (NCBI): domain Eukaryota; kingdom Metazoa; phylum Arthropoda; class Insecta; order Diptera; family Cecidomyiidae; genus Resseliella; species Resseliella maxima. Next base: position 883,681 of record JAQOWM010000143.1, read on the forward strand.
GGTCAAAATTTGGATAGTCAAGGCTTTGGAATTGGAACCCCACTTGGATCACCACTAAGGTAAGACTCATTTTTACTCTCTTTTGTTTTCTTCTGCTTTCTTTTTATTATCTAAAAACAAAATTGACCAAATATTCCGATATACTATGACTTAGAAGATTAGATGTAGAACAATGAACACCGAACAACAAACAAGAGAAAGCAAAAAAAAAAAAATACAATTTTTTTTTCTTACACACACTCTCTCTCTCTCTCTTTCTCTATCTTTATGCTTACAGAATGCCAATCAACTATATCATTTTATCTTTGATGGAATCGGGAGAATTAACTAAATTGCAAAATAAATGGTGGCACGAACAGGCCAAATGCACTGCCAATAAAAAGACAACGCACGATGTGTATGCGAACGATGGTTTGGCATTGAACAATTTGGCTGGCATCTTTTTTGTGTTGATTGTCGGTTTGATATTGTCATTATTTGTGGCAACGATTGAATTTTGCTTTAAGCAACACGATCCCATGAAACAGCATCAAAAATTCAAATCAAAACCAGCCACTGTTACCACAATGAACACATTACAGGGTAAACCAAAGCTTACCATTCAAGAGCAACGTGATTTTGATAATGGACGTGTGACGGTAAGTAAAATGAGTCAAATGCAGTGTGTATGTGCGACATTTCAACTGGCTTTGAAATGACGATGGGTTTTCGCAAAGTTTTGTTTTTTTTTTTTATTTCTTAAGTTCTCTACATTTTGTTCTTCTTTTTTTTTATCATCTTCCACTTTTTTATTTCTAATTTTTTGTTGTTAGGTTTGGTTATCGTTGGATTAAGTTCTTTGTCGTCATTCATTTGGCCGTTGTCATCGCGCACACATATTTGCGCCATTTCCATCAACTTTTCATATTTATATTTTCGTAGTCGACCATTTTCATTTGATACAACGCTTATAATTTTGCGTTCATCTTTTCGCCTTCTCTTTCTCTTTCTCTTACACTTTCAACTCTCACTTAATATTTTCTTTCATTTTTTTTTTTTTTTTCTTTATTCATTCTAGTATTATCCGTCGAATAATCAAACCACACATTTTGAGCCTGATGTAATGCAAATCAACAGTCACGCAACACTGCCACCACCACCATCAGCTCACCAAGGTCACAATCAAGATCCACGCATCGTTCGGCCATCATGTGCTAACAACACAATACGTCGCATCATGACAAATAGTCGTCAAGAAATGGAAAAAGTACTCAACGATACGTGATAAGCATAGGTCAAGCAGCGTATATAGATAAAAAAACAAAAAAGAAAAAAAACAAAAAAAGTGAACGGCAGCAATATTTCTCTTCATTTTTCCACATTGTTTCATTTAAGAGCGAAAAGGAGCCCTCGTTTGTTGTGTTTATTTTGTTCTTATTCTCTTTCGGTTTTTTCGTTCAAGTCGTTCCCGAATGCGATACATCAAGCCATTTCTTGCTAACTCGATATAATAGCTTTCACTCTCAATTCACCGTTTGGTCGGTGTGGATTGAAGCCGAAGCAATAATAAATGCGCGCGCGAGAGCAATGACTAAAGCTATAAAATGAAAAAAAAGAAACAACAACTACAACAGCAACAGTGGCGGCAGTGGCGGCAGTGGCCAACATAAGCAAGTAATGTTAAACAGGCTTCGTTGTATCTAGTGCTTCGTTTCCATTTCTATCATCATCATCATCGTCGTCGTCGTCGTCGTGTCGTTGACGTCGTTGACGTCTATTCCATTATTTTTATTTGTTCCGTTTTCATTTCGATGAAAACGGATGTTTTTTTTTATCTTCTTTCTTCTCTTTTTCGTAAAATTCGTTAGAGAATCATCTACCGACTATCTATCTCTTTCATTTTCTTCCCACATCTCTCTCTCTCTCTCTCTCTTTTTGTTTTTTATTTTGCAAATTCTTGTTTACCTTTCTGTTGTCTTATTAAATTTGTTGACGAACGAACGAACGAATAGAGAAAAAAAAGAGACTCAAGGTGAGTTTTATTTGGTCGCCAAAACTCATCGAAAACATAATCACAACTTGAACAACCAACTCACATTCTTTCTCAATCTTTATGTTTAATCTTTGTGTGTGCGAGAGAGAGATTGAACTAAAATCGCAATATTTAACGAAATCCATTGGTTTGATGCATTTCAAATACAATTGCAAATATGCGTTCGACTGACACACAATCAACTGATCACTTCTTTTTATCATTTTTCTTAATAATTTTTTCTTTCTTCTTCTTCTTCTTCTTCTTCTTTGCTATCTTCGAATATTCTTTTGCTGAAAACATATAAGAATGCGTAAACACGGTTCTGTGTCGCAGAAATGGAATAAAAAAAGAAAAACAAAAACAAAACAAAAAAAAAATTGAAGAAAAACCATGATGGAAAAAAGATTTTTTTAACGAAACTGTGATAAATCAATTGTGTAATAATTATCAAAGCTCCCATAGCTATATTAAGAGACGATTTACTTTCAATTTATTTCAATATAAATACACGCATTTATCAGACACATAAACACACACACACACGCATACAAATAAACACACAAACGCACGTAAATATATTTACATATATTTACAAATGTATTACATGAATTATTTACGGCTATTGACAATTGATTTGAGAATGGCTATGTCAAGATGACTATTTGTATCTCAAATGACGAAAATATTGAATGAACATTTGCATTAATATCATCATCTTTTACAAATCAAAACGAATTCACGAATTGAAATTAAATTCATTGAATTCAGGATATGTTTGTGTCGAATGTTTTCGACTCGAAACAAATACACACAGGTTATTGCATACACAATATACATGATTCTGGATTTTTGATTTTTGATTCTTGATTTTTATATATGCGACAGATTCGTGCCAATTGCGTTCATGTGGAAAATAAAAGAAGCGCGTGCAACTGTCACATTTCGTTTCAATTCAATTTAATTTTTTTTCTTTTTTTTTTTTTTTACTTTGTGTCATATACCTCGTTGATATGCACATAAGGTTATTTCAAAGTGTAAAATAAGAAATATTAAACAGTCAACAAGATTAAATCGTAGTCGTAATTTTAAACACTGATCCATTCGGTGCATTTTTATGAGTCAGCATGTGTGTGTGTGTGTTACTTTTTTTTTTGTTCGAATTGTTTTTGTCTTCTTCTTTCAGTTGTATTTTCAATCATTGATGTTTTTATATGTATAACTGGAAAACGCATAATACTGACATAAAATCTGTTATTATATTACACAAATATATGCAGCTTTTTTTCGTGTTAAAAACATCAAATATCATTGAGAAGAAAAAAAAACACACACACATACACAGAGAGACAAATAAAAACAACAAGAGAAAAAAAAAAAACGAAATTATAATAAGAATATAAGATTAAGAGTCACTTTTCTTCTTTAAACCATCTTTAGCTTAACCTGCATTTGTTAAACATACCAATTAACGTAGTTGATGAAGAAGATTCAAGAAGAAAATGAAAAGAAAATGAAACGTAACATTTATGAAATGGTGATAATGATGACGATGGCAAATATTCACAGATTATGCAAACTTATAGAAAAATATATTGAAAAAGTGGATTACATGAATCATTGTAGTCATCACAATCACCGCTCAAGTGAGCTGATTAGTCAAAAGATTAAGTAAACAAAACAATACAGAAGAAGAAGAATGTTAAGAAAGAAAAAAAAAATGAAATGTTAAACATTATCCTTAGCTCAAAATAAATGTTGTCTAATTGATAAAAAAAAAAAAAAAAAAAAAACAAAACAAAACAAAACGATAATTATATGAAATTACTAAACATTATTATGTATGTAATGTATTGTATTGATATCACACACACACAAAAATGACAACTGAACTCACTGAAATCATTGGTCATAAATAAAACATAAAATTATTCATAAAAACTTAAATCACTGGCTTTTCATTTTAGTGGATTTTGTGTGCCGAATAACGTATTTCAATGGAAAAAAAATGACCATCTAGGTTTTTATCGCATTTTAAAGATGTTTTACAATCGAAAAAGGAAATCAATTGATTTATGATTTATCACTACAAAATTATCGTTTACAAATGTATTAATTATAAAAAAAAAAAAAAAACAAAAAATTGCAATCGAAACAACTGTCGCCATCTTGTGAAACGAATTTCAATCACAATACGCTTAAGATGTTATAAGCTATGCTGGTTGCATTCCTTGATTAAAACGTGCTGGACATTTAACGAACATTTTCATCAAACGAAACTTCAATCAATCATTCAAACATTTAACAAGGCAAGTAAAGATTCGCTTTATTCAACTGTTTTATTCTTAATTAATTTGATTTTTTCTATATTTGCAATTTCAAAAAAAAAAAAAAAAAAAAAAATCGACCAGGAAAAATTCCAACAGTTGAACAATATGTGACGGAAAATTCAGCAAATGTTTTTACATTCATCATGTGATTGCTTTCATCATGCATTATAGGTTTTTCGTGAAAACAGTCATCCGTGCAATTCTGCAACTCTTCAGTGAAGTATCATCTTAACTTTATCAAACGATTTTTTCTTCACTTTTATATTGCATATCAACTGCATTTTATAGACGCAGTTATTTGTAAAATTTTACTGCTACACCTAATTATTTACCGTTATAATGGAAATTCACTAGAAAAAACTGATAGTCTAATTGAAAATTCCAAGAAAAATCTCTCTCCAATATATTGGAATATCATTATAATGATATGAAATTCGAAATAATTTCCAAGGATTTCGTTTTAAATGCAATTATTGTTTTGAGTATATAAGCAATATATTGCATTTTACCTTATTATATGGCATATACTTTACCTGAGCAATGCAATAAACAATCTTTTATCATAAATTCATTGGAAATATAACATTCAAAACAAAAATCGATAAACGATGAAACGATTAAATGAAAAAAAAAAAAAGATCCACAAGGAGATGAATGTACTTATGAATGTATTCGCAATTTTGCAAGTCTGAAGATGATATTGAATTCGTTGCTCTTTATTTAAGATTAAATCTCATGTTCATCTCTTTTGATTTGTGCATAATGTGAGAGTTATCTATGTTGAAGTACATATTATCTTTGCAAAAACGCTTTAAATTACTTTTACGCTGAAATGATTCGATTGATGTTTCATAATAAAATGGAATGAGAAAAATGAATTACACTGATGCATGGATTAGATAGTATTGATGGAAAACATCAGACAACTGTGCTTTATGAAGTCTCGCCAGAAAGAGCACAATAACCTTTCAATGAGTTCAAGTGAAATATTTTGTTTAAAATGAAGAGATTGGTGTGGAAAGAGAACCATATTCTTTGAGGGAGTTTGTAAGAGAGAGAGGAAGAGAAAGAGGGTGGGGGAGGGTTCGTTTCTCGAAAAAAAAAACAGAGATAGAGAGAGAGAGAGAGAGAGAGAGAGAGAGAGAGAGAGAGGAAGAAAGAAAGAAAGAATAAAAAATGCATCGATTTTCAAATGTTCAATAAATTTTCCATTTTATTTAATAAACTTTATGATAATAGTTGAGTGTTTTTAATAATTCAATTATTCAAACTTATCGCTTATAAAATTTGCTTTCATTTTATTCATTAGTTATCTAAAATGTGTTATGGATTTGAATCCATTTCAATATATTACACAATATGGTTCATGTTTCTTTTCTTTTCTTTTCATTTCTTTTTTCATGTGCTAAACATAAATTTTTCATACTCTGCTCATAGACATTTATTTTGAAAAAATTTCTATTTGTCTTGTCTTATTGGACATGTTGCGCGCTTACCACATTAAATGTTATGAAATAATAGATAATCTTCAATATATTATAGAATTTTAAATTTTTTTGTTTTTTTTTTTTTTTTTTTTTATAAAATTTTCTCTGTTTAGTTGTAAGTGTTTTTGGGTAACGAAAAATTGTCGCGAGCACAATTTGATTTAATCAAATTTGGATTGACAATGTTGTTCCCATGAAATCGAATAAAAATTATTTATATTTGTACAAAAACCGAAAAACGTTTTTTTTTTTGTTTTCTTTCTTTTTTTTTCATTTTTGCTGCTTCTCAAAAAGTGCATTCTGTACACAGCTTTGAGCTATTTTCATATTTCACACAACAAATATACACTTCGTATAACAAAATTGATTTGTTACAGCATTTTTAAGTTGCCACAATATGTTAAAAAAAAATTCAATTTCAATATTATCCGGAAATTATTTAAAAATGAAGAAAATTATTACATTGCTGCTACTGTATATGTAAATCTCATTCAATGAATGGTTTTTGAAGCATTTATTATATTACAATTTTATTTAATTTTCTTATTCAAGATTCCACTGATCTTTTCTTTTATTATTTCTTTTAGAGATAATTTTTTGAAAATTAAAGAAGATAGAGATAAAGAAAAAGACCGAAAAAGTAATTGGATCGAAAATGTAAGCAAGTTAGATAAAGAAATAGAATAAGAGAGCAAAAATAAACGGAATAAAAGAGATAAAACAATAAATGCAAAGAGAAGAGAAAACAAAGATACAGCAACAAGTGTTAACATTCTAAAATTTACTTTAAAAGCTCATTCATAATGATTTACAATCAATCAAAAGCAACACTTTTTTTTTTTTTCTTCATTTACTTTGTACAAAAAAGAACCGTTTAACTATTTGCAAAATTATTTCAATTTTACCGATAAAATAGATATTAATCCATAAAAAGGAATAAAATTTGTTTATATATATAATTAAAAAAAAAAAAAAAAAAAAAAGTATTTTCGTGTAGAAATTAATATAAAAACAAAATGATACATGTGTTTAATTAATAAATAAATAAGTTTTTGGAGAGGGAGGGGAAGGGAGGTTCATTCGTGTCGAAATAAGAAAATAACAAAATCAACATTACATAAAAAAAAAACGTCAGGAATTCCCTTTTTCTTTCCCTTTCATGCAAATACCACATTCTCAACTTGAATCAATAAATTATTTTCTTTTTCATTACTCATAATGGAATTTTGCTATATGAAAATTCCTCTGCATAGCTTTTTCATCATTTTTTTTTTTTTTTGTTTCTGTTTGTACCCGAAATGCTCCCATATTAATTTTTTTTTTGTTTTGTAATAAAATCAACTAGAAGAAAATGACATTTGGTATAACGGTTATGTTTTTCTTCTTCCATAAAATAATGCCTATTTTTTGAATTGGCTATTTTAAGCGACCCGAATAAATTGTTAGAAATCATCTCATGTAAAAATATAATCAGCAATTTATGAAAATTAATATTGCTTATAGGCTGATGCTGATTCTATAAAAAAAACGGATTTTTTTTTTTTTTTTTGTTTTTGTTGAATATCAAAACCAAAAACATACCTGAAATGACCAATTCTAATCAGTTTTCAAATTGTGAGAGCCTGTTAGATGGTTTATTTTGATGATATTCTATATCAAGTTTCAATACAAATTCATATCTAACATCAACATTTGAAACCTTATTATCTCATCTTACCAATAAAAATGCCTAGCATTTTAAGTTTTTGTTTTTTTTTTTCTTTTCCTTTTTTGAAAAGAATTTTGGTTTTTTGTTTCGTTTTGTTTCTCTTTTGGAAATAACTAAATTTTTACTAACTATGCAAAAAAAAAAAAAAAAGAAATATTCTTGGCCTTATTTGTAGTGCCTAAAAAAAATGTTAAATAACAAGTGTAATTGAATAATGTTGTGTGTTGCATGTCCCGTGCGGCGGCTGGTGTATTATCTCATTAGGTAGACAACAAACTGTGATTATGTGTTGACCTGATATCAGAATTACCCAATTGAATAAAGCTGAAAAACTAAAATCAAACAGATCAATTGACCCTGAAACAAATTTCAAGCGTATGTAAAAACACATGAAATGTATGATGCGTGCACTGTTGTTGTTGTTATTGTTGTTGTTGTTGTTGTTACCGCTTCTATTGCATATTATCAAGCGCTAACACATAAATTATTTATCAGCACATTCAGCGCCTGAATTTGGTGTCGCACCTTGCGATGTGCTAACAAATTTTAATTTAACACCAAGATTTTCACGCAATTCCGATATTTCAGCAGTACCTTGCATTAATCGTTTTACACCACGTGGTAAACCACGACATGATGATAAATTAATTGAATTTAAATATCGACAATTGCTCAATATCTCCTTAACTGCTTCCAATGAAACCGATGATCCGCATAAGTTTAAATGACTGTAATATAATTTTATATGGGAAATTCAAATTTTTTAGTCCAAATTCAAAAAAAAAAAAAAAAAAAAAAAAAAAACACGAAATTGCATAAAAAATTGCATCAAAAAAAGCAAATTAAATTTGAAAATACATACTTCAGCGGAGACTCATCACCCTTTTCAGCAATGGCTTTGATAGCATTGTCCAATGGCTCTTGCACATTTGCCCATGCTAAATCCAATTCAGTTAAACTATGAGCCCATTTTGATGCAATCAATTCCAATCCCGAACTAAAATTAAATTTCAGAAAAAAATTTTAATTATTTTGAAAGTGTATATGTATGCGTACGAGAGAGAGAGAGAGAGAGAGAGAGAGAGAGAGAGCGTGTGAGAGAGAGAGAGAAAGAGAGAGCGTGAGAGGGAGAGAGAATGTGTGTGTATATGAGAGAGATGGATTCAACAGAAAAACGTTGAAAATCATTTCGAATGAATGCATCATTAATATGCAAAATAAAAACACAAAAATTACGTTTCAAACATTTACCCAATATCTCGTGTAACCGAGCAACCGGACAAAAATAGATGTTTTAAATCCCACGTTGGTAATCGAATCATTGTGTCATGTGTCAAACGTGCACAACCTCGAACATCGAGCAATTTTAATTTTGTACTTGTCTTTAAAATCCGTTGCAAAAACTCATCGTTCATGAGCCGCGATTCATCTGCCAATGATGCAACTGATAACTCCTCTAATTCTGGAAAACCCGGCGACTCCATCTTGATTGGAAAAGATGATGAGAGAATATTTATTATTTTTTTTTCGTTATTTCACAATTATAGAATAATTGGATTATTGAATTGAAAAAAAAAAAAAAAAAAAAAAAAATTGAAAACTCAACAATTTCTGGGGAAAATGGAATTTAAAGCGCATTGAAATAGATTCAATTGAATTGTATTGTATTTTTTGATGAGTGAGAACAGTTTGTTTTGTTTTTTCGTTTTATTTTTTCTACTGTTTTTATTAAATTAAAATTTCTGCTGAAACCACTTACCTGTTCAACAAGCGTAGCTGCACTTAAGCTGATCTGTGAATTGGTTATTCGTAGCACCTTCAGATGTGAACAACCTTCCTGCAATTTTTCGATGTGAAGAACCCCATGTGAAGCTGCCACTGTGCTAACATTCGATAAATCCAATAAGCTCAAGTTCGGACAATGTGTCTGAAAATTGGACCAAACAATTTGTTTGTTTTTTTTTTTTTTTAATTGAGAAATGAAAAAAATTCAACAAGTTTCGACGAAAATCATGATATTTTTTTTTTTCTTTCGAAATCTCAAGTTAAAATATTAGAATAGAATTCTTTGTACCGATAATGCTGTAATAAGTTGAGGTATTCCAGCCAAACGATTATGTGCCAAATTCAAATGTGTTAAACGACTACCTAGTGTTTGTATTGCACTGAACAATGATTGTGGTCCCACAGCCGATCGATTTGGATTCAATTCCAACTGCAAATTAATAAGTTTTATTTTCGAAATTAATATTTAAAAAACAAAAGATGAAAAATGTATGACAACATAAAATAATTGTTTCCAAAAGATCAAAAAAAAAAAACTGAAAAAAAGCTTACATTCACTGAACTCAAGTCAAGCCGTTGTAGACACTTAAACTCTTCAACTAGAGTTGCTAAATGATCACCCGTAAATTCTTTCCAACCAGCAAGTGAAATGGCTTCTAGATTGGGACAAGCTTCCAACAAATGATTTAAAACACATTCAATGTTTGTCACCTTCCAATTGGCTGAAACAAACGAATAAATTCATACAAAATGTAAAACAAAAAAATTTCACGCAATCATCATTTCGGTAGTAAAAGAGAAACATTCTTAATCCAGTACCTAAATTAACGTCTTTGCACCAATGCAGATGCGAAGCAATGATACGTTTTAAATTGATTTCGCTACGTTCTTTAGTCCAGGTAGACAAATCAAGTGTATGCCATAATTTTGATGTTTGTGAAACGCGTCGCCATAATGTGCACACCCTGCTAACATTCACCATAATTGGCAGTGTGCCATATTGATTGACAGCTTCTTCAAAAATTTTCAGCAAAATACTTTCAGGTATATTATTACCTAATTACCCAAGCAGCAATTATTACATTTGCAATGCATATTATCCAATGTTTGAATTTGGGGTTCAAGTTCACCATAAAAAAAAGGAAAATTAGAAAATATTTTTTTTTTTTTTCAAGAAAATTGTTTTTTTTAGAGAAAATTGTATTTTTTTACGAAAATGTTGTGAATTAAAACTTAAAAGTGAATTTCACCGTATTTTTTATTCATTCCTATTATGCATTTAATTCAAATGTTCTAATGAAATTAGAACCCAAATTAATTCAAATCTTATCAAAAAATTTCGAAAGTAATTTCGTTGAATCTTTTTCATCTGATACATTTGATTTTGAACTTAACATGCTCGAAATAGAGAAATCAATAATAACAAATTACGATCCGGTCTTTAGTAAGTGAAAAATTATAAGAAATGAACTTTGTTCGGGCACACATTTAAATATCCAAATTTAAATCCTGTTTCGATTAAATAGGAATTTATGAAAATACGATCAATTGATCCACTAAAATATGTAAATGGTATTTTTTAACGAAAATATCGAATTGAAAAGCAATAAATATTTGCTATTTTTTTCAAAAAAAAAAAAAAAAATAAATGTTATATATGTGTGAAATGTTACCCCATTGGCTTTGCTCATCTGGTTCAGTATAATCAGTGACTGTGTTCGTTGTTTGTTTTCGATTTCGATGCTTTTCTGTGGTCGTATTATTGTTTTTTCGTCGCTTTTCATAATCGGAATCATCACTATCGCTGGTGTCCTTGTGTCTTGATTTGCGTTGTCGTTTACGTGTTGTTTTCGATGCGGTTGCTGGTGTTGAAACTACTGTGGCAGCTGTGGCTACCGTAGCTGATGTGGCTAATGTAGCTACATTTGCCGAAACTGCAGGAGATCCAATTGGTTGCATCGATGTAATTGATTTTTTCTTAGTTGATCCAGTACCGACACCACCACCACCACCACCACCACTGCTGCCACTATTTATATTTGTCACTGCCCTTGATATTGGCGCTTCAATTGATTTCTTTAGTCGAATTTTAATGCCCATCGTATTTTCGCTTAATTGACTTTGATACATAGCCACAAGTGCTTTTTGTTTCGGTCGACCCCTTGATGATTTTGTGGCCGGCGATGTTGATGATTTTTTGCTCGATTCAATGGCCATTGCAAATGATTTTGGTTTTCCGCCCGATGGTGATTTTTTGACAATCAATGTCGGTGACATGGATGATTGATCTAAATTGATTTGGTTTTTTTTTTTTTTTTTTTCAAATAAAATGAGAATTCAAAATTAAAAAATGTTTTAGAAATTGTAAAATAAGGAAAAAATTTGTTAATTTTTTGGAAATTGTTTCAATGATAAACAAAAAAGAGTTTTTTTTTTGTATTTACCGGTTTGTGAACTTCCGTTGGACTTTTGTGTTTGGGAATTTGATTCATCGGAAAACAATGTCAATGGAACGGAGCTGAGAGATTGTAAAGGTGAACAGGATGGTGTTATTGAATAGTTTGTTAATTGTGTTGGGGTTTTTTTTCGATCATTACGCGGTGATACAGATGATGATGATGCCTTTTTCTTGCTATATGTTCTAATGCTTTCTTTCAGCGCTATATTTCTTGTATCGTTTAAATTTTTATCGGTGTTTGCCATTGTTGTTGGTGAAAAGTGTGCATTCATAACGGTTGCACCTAAACGACTACCATATTTACTATGATCCATAAAATCGGATTCATCATTTGAAAATGTATAGATGCTGTCTTTGTCATCTGTATGTAAATTTGGTATACTGGATGCTGTTGTTGTTGTTGATGTTCGACTCTGTCCGAGATTCATTAACAATTCCGTTCGTTCTGTGTGCAGATTCATTTTGTCTGTTATACTTTTGTATTTGTTTTTTTTTTTTTGTTTTTTTGTTTTTTTTTTTTTGGCCCCCCACACTAACTAGATCGGCGAATTGTTCCTTTTTCGATTTCTGTTGAAATATGAAACCCACGTCACGGACTCTTCTTTCTCGACTGCGCACAATTCTTGATATGTATAACAGGCACCAAATAATTGATTTTAATTTCACTTCTAATGTTAACAATAGAAAAAAATCAAGAAAATGAAGAAGAATATAAAATGGTGAAAATAATTTAATTTCCAACAATTATTTTCTCAGAAATATGACTTTTAATCGGCGTCTTCTTGTTTTTTTATCAATAGATTTTCAGTTTTTGTTATTGTAATTGTATCGAACGGTCGAAATAGATCCATTTTGCGGCGAATGGAATTTTTCAATTGTATCTTCTTCTTTTCTTTTTCTCTGTTATCGAATAAATTGGCCTTTGTTTTGCAAGTCCAAGTTCACTTTCACTCGGATTAAAATACGTACACACGCACACCACTTGTTCCGGATACTTTTTTTTCAAATTTTCGAAAGTATTTTATCGTTGACAGTTCTTTTTGTTTAAATTTGGACTTTCGGATTTTTTATATTTTCATCACAAATGTCAGCTTTTTTTTCTCAATAAAATGTCAATGTTCATATTGCAATCAGTTTTTTTTTTTCTTTTGTTTTTAAATTATTGTTGAGATCATTTTATGTCCAAACAAAATTTAAGGGAGCGACAATTATCCGCGTGTTCAACTCACTGATAATAATAGTGAATGGCAATTTCGAGTGACACCACCAAAATTCAATTTGCATTCATAATAATCTAGAGTAATAGAAAGCGGTTGGTTGTTTTTTTGTTTTTTTTTTTTTTACTTCTCATAAACAAATCAATTTTATTTCATTAAATAAAATTGTATTTCACTTTTTCACGTTATTATTCTTTTCACGATTTTCTGATGTAAAAAAGTTTGTTTTTATTGAAAATCATTTAAAAGGAGCACACACCAAATCATACGCACACTGTCAATTTGATTATCACGATACACACGAGTGTCTTGTTTATTTACTTGTTTAGTTATGCATTTAAAAATGATTGCAATTCAAATTCGTTTTATTTTATTTTTCTTTTTTTCATCTATTTAGCACTGTAGCGCAAGTTAATTCATTTTGGTCAATTTCTATTGTTATTTATCGTTCCATTCGAACATGTTTTTCTATTTAATTTTTATGTTTGTACTTTTTTTTTTTTGCGCTCACTCTCCGTTTGTCGTTGAGTATATGCAGCTAAATGTTGATTGATCCGGATGGGTCGGCAGCAAAAATATTAACGATTGCACATTCTTTTTTTTCTACTCTCACTGCAAAGTGTGCTAAAATAAAGTGAAAATAGACGGAATAGATTAAAAATACAGACAAATATGTGTATGGTAAAAATGACAAAACACAAATACACACAGTTACTTCGCAACGTATATATATAGATGTATATATATGTATGTGTGTGAGTGTGTGTGTGGGGAGAAAGAGAAAAACATTTCCAATTGAAAACTGAAATAGACAAATCAGAAATGTACTACACGGCACGCACACGCGAACCACACAAATTATATTTGCATGTGTTTATATACATATGTGTTTATATTGTGCGTGTTATGATGGTTTGATTGTGTGTTCACTATGTGCATGTCAATACCACACGATGGATCCCCAACTAATTTTCGATAGTTCAGCACAACCAACAACCTCTGTACATCCACACTCAAAACATACGAAACACTTTCGTTCATACTGTTTGTTTTACTAGATAGAAAATTCTGGTTTTTATCATTTTTTTAAAAAAACAAATTCGGCCATAAATCATCATGACGAAAATGAAACAAAACAAAAAAATAAGGAAGAGATTGATTTTTTATCAAATTAAAATGAATAAATCAAAATTTTCATTAATTTCAATCAAGAATATATTTTTTCCAATGTGGAAATATTATCGACTGCGTATATTCGGGATTGGTTGCATCTCTTTATAGTTTTGCACTTGGGCCATAAATTTTGTAAACATACACACATTCTCTCGCACATTTATACATCATATTGACATAAACAAATACATGCAACGACCAATACTTATACTGATGCGCAAACACATTTATACAATCACACCAAACATCACATCACATCAATTCAAAAGTTTCAGTTTGAATCGAAATAGTTTTTTTTTATTCGTTTCTTTCATGTATTTGTACGTGTAAAATTGATAAAACAATTGAATGAATGAAACCGAATGATTGCGAGTGCAAATGGGACAACTGTAGAGTGTTGCTTGTTTCGGCATAGATTTAATCAGCTCGCACACGAATTCAAAACGAATTGAAACGATAACCGATGTGTGATGTTATTTATTGAAAATTGAACACATGTGTGTTAATTGAATATCAACGGCAATATGTGTGTGTGTGTGTGTGTGTGTGTGTGTTTCATTTTACATATATATATTTCCATGTATGCTCATTCATATGTGATATATTACCGTTTCGGCAGCCGATAAACAACAACATTGCATCTCAACACACAACAAACCGTGAAGAAGAAGAAGAAGAAGGTTTAAAAAAATCAACAACAACACACAACAACAACAACAAGAAGTCCATATCAACACACATGTACTTAGTATGTTTGTATTTGAACTGAGTCGGAATTTTTTGTTTGTTGATTGAAATTTGACTTTTTGACATCATAAAATTTATGAGTTTTATGTTTTAGAATACATAAAAAGACGAAGAAAAAAGAAAATAATGAGAAAGAATTTCCATTCGAAATAAAAACGATCACTCACTATATGTATGCAGTTTTATAATCAATTTGAATTTAGTGTTTGTTGAATCGTTTATCGAAAAACAATGACTGATTAGGAAAAATGTCAAATATTGATTCTTGATGGTTCTTGAATTGCGATTAAATGAATTTCATTTCCTTTCCTTTCCTTTTCTTTCCTTTCCTTTCCTTTCCTTTTCTTTTCTCAATTTACTCTTTCGTTTGCAATTCGTTGTCAACACTTTTCACTTGTTAACGGTTCTCGAACAAATTTACATTGAACTCTTTTGAGATTGCAAATAATCGTTCTATATTACACTATCATTTGATACATGTTGTGGGCTCGCTTCACCGTTTCAATTTCGTCATCATCAATATTAAGCGCGTTATTATGTCGCGCAAAATTTCGCAACGCACACTCTGCATTTATATTTGTATTTGTATTGTGAGTATCGTGTGCGACTGCAATAACAAGATAAAAGCAGTTTTGAATGTGGCAAATGCTAAATAAAAATGTAGTAGAAAAAAACTTGAAAAAAAAAAAAGAAAAAAATAAAACCCAAAAAACATTAAAATAATTTAGGAAGACTGATAAAAATACATCGATGGTTTTTTGGACAAATTGCGCGCTCATACAAACACATGCACACACAACGACACATTCTCAAGCAGAAACAGCAAGTGTTAAACAGGGCAACAGAAACTGTTTCGAACCATCAGATCACGTAAACAACGGCACGTACACATACACTATCGACATTCAAACAAAATATTTTCGATATTATCACACATGGGGTTGTATGCATATACACAAACATATACAATCACAAATAAGGACACACATAGAGAGAGAGAGAGAGAGAGAGAGAGAGAGAGAGAGAGAGAGAGAGAGAGAGAGAGAGAGAAACAATTTCAAAAATCAGCATGCACCATGAGGAGGAACTCTATGAGAAGCAAACAAAACAGAGAATATTGAAGATTGAATGAGTGAGTGAGACCAATATGTGATGTGTGTTTTTGCATGTATTGTTTTAGTTTACAATTGACTCGAGAGGAGCAGCAGCAGCAGCAGCAGCAGCAGCAGCAGCAGCAACTAATAAAAAAAAAAAACTTGTACAAAATTTTCCATTTTGTAGGTCACTTCATTTATTCACCTGTATATTGTATTTGATGGATAATTTTTCAATTCAATTTTAAATTGTGAAAATCAAATGATATATGTTGCTGATCATAGATTTTTAAATGGATATGTTTTTTTTTTTACCAAAAATAAAAACAAAAACACAGAAATTCCCTTGCTATTCATATATGCACTTGTTTGCTACATAGGAATTTTTTGAAATTCTTGAAACATTATCGGGATGCAATGAGAATGGAAAGAATTTTGCGCTATAATTTATCGGCACAAACAACATTCAATAGTTTTTTTTGATCGGCTATTTTCTATCAAGGAAAAAGAATGAAATAATCGAAATTGATCGATTAAATCAACACACACAAAAAAAAAAAAAAAAAAAAATATCACCAAAATAATACGCACACATTTGAAAATACAAAACACACACACACACACACACACACACAAACATCATAAACGTGCATTTCAAATCTACACAAACCTCTTTCCACTTAATCTCGTTTTTATTGCTTCGGTCGAAATTTTTTATCGATACTTAAATCGATGAATTTGATATATTAATTTTTTTCCTTTTAATTTCAAATACAATTATCGTTATTGTTGTTGTTGTTGTTGTTGTTATTGTTTATAATTGCTATTGTTTTCTTTAAAAGAAAGAAAAAACACCCGATGAAAGAATGAAAACAAACCCGTTGTTTTCGTTTTGTTTTGATTGTATGCGTTTAGTTGCACACCGTTTTGTCTATTTATTTCATACACTCACTTTAATTCCACTTTGCAAATAATTTTTGGTCTGAATCTTGTTTTCACTGTATGTCTTTTTTTTTATCTCTCTGTCTCGTTCTCTATCTATTTTTTTTTCATTTTATTTATTGCAACACTAGTCTATGAATCGATTTCAAATACAAATAAAAAAATAACAAAAAAAAAAAATCATCATTTATTCTTTTTTTTTTTAATTGCAATCGCCCGAAATAAATTATTTCCCTTCAGAATATTTATACTTCTGTTTTACTTCTTCACTTGATTCTTTTGCAACGTATTTCTTATAAGTATTTAGAAAAAATCGAAATCATTCGAAAGATTCTGTGTATGTGACTTTGCTTCGCAACAGAAAACAAATTCTCAACTAACTATTTACGTTATACACTCCGTTTTTTTTTTTTTTTTTTTTTTTTTTTTCTGTTTCAGTTGTAATGTGTAGCGCGATGAGACTGATGAATAGAAAGAGAAAGCAAGAGAGAGAGAAACAATGACAGAATGAGAAAAAATAACAAAACAAATACATAGAAATCCAAAATATTTGCTTGTTTCGCATGTGTATTAGAGTGGCACAATCTAAAAACCATACCGTCATTTCATTCGGAAATAGCATTGAGATTCATTTAAAAGTAATCATATTCAATCATTGATATATGATGTTGAAAAAAAAAACCACCAACAAATGATTAGATTTTTATATATTTTATACTTACGATTTTATCTGTGGTTTTAGATTATTATCTTACTTAAGATTTTTTCTGGTGGTTTGGTAAAACAGACACAATTCATTTGAGATCCAAGTTACTGAAGCCACCCTAACTTTTAACCAAGTTTTGTTTGTTTGTATTTCATCCGTAAATGGTCACTGATGTTTTGTTATCAATGTGGTTGTGTCTGCGCACACACTTGTATTATACATCGTGTTCGAGTCACTCATATTTGATACTTCTCTCATATCGTTTCAGCTCGGTTTTTTTTATTTTTATTTTTTTTTTTTTTTTTGTATTATTGTGCTCTGTGTCATGATAAATATCACTAATTTTTTTTTTATTTATTATTTTCATTTGAAGCTGCATCCATATCGTTGAACAGCACCGAATGATTTTTTTTTTTTTTTTTTTTTTTTGAATAATTGTACATGCATTAGGATGTCCAAATGAATCAAATTTTGGGCATCAGTATTGAAAATACAAAACATTAATAAATAAACATTTGAGTGAAAAATTAAAGAGAGAAGAAAACTCATATAATCGATTTAAATGATCGCCTTATTTAAATGAGCAAATTTTCCGCTTCATTTAATAATTTCAAAACAAAATTTAAAAAAAAAAAAAAAAATAAAATTCCATCTTTTCGTAAACAATTTCTTTAATTTGACTTTAAACTAAATGCTTTAATTCATATTTGGTCTCATTTCAATTGATTTTGAAATGATTGTTTATCATTAATTCATTTTGAAATGTTGATGTTAATAAAATAACCTGACAATTTTTATTGCAAAAAAAAAAATAAAGATTAAAACGGAATTATTTTGAATTATTTTTTTTATTCTTTAAAGTTTATTCATTGTACTCTTAATTTTGTTTGTTTTATTTTAGATATTAAAATATGAATTTGATAAAAAAAAATAAGTATATGTGCAGCGTTATTTTACAAAATTAAAAAAAAAAGGCAAAAAAGAAATGAATTTCAATTTGAATTGGAATTAAAATGAATGAATCAATCCCAGTCTTCATTTAATCTGCTTAGATCGACTGGTGTACAATCATTTAATCGATTGTTGGCAACATTTTCTTTGTCTGCATCGTTACTTTCATCACTTAACTCGCTGATATCAGATTCTTGGAATAATTTGCATTCAATGCAATCATTTTCATTTACAATAAATTCTTTTCGTATAATTAAACGAAATTCATTCAAATCAGTTGCATCTGGAACACATTGAAATATATCATTAATGGGAAATTCGCAAATATTTTTTTCATCATTAAAATATGGATCATCATCGTATAAATGTCGATTGATAAAATATTTTGCATCATCTATGATTTTTTCTTCATTTGTTCGTGTGTCTTGATCATATGGAAATTCTTTTCTAAATAGCAATTTATATTTGTATTTTTCAATTGGGAATACAACATCTCGATCTGTTTCATCAAGTGACAGTTGTGCGGATTCATTTTTAGCGGATTCATCTTCGTTCAAAAATTTCATCATATCCTTACGTACAAATGTAGCCATTTGAGAGCATTTTCCTAGATTTTCATCAGCATCATCCGGATGGTCACCCATGCTACTTAGACTAAACAGGTAGTTTGGATATCGACAACAAATATTGTGTGCCCTGCGGAAAAAAAAATTCTTTGTTATTTTCAAATAATAATTATAAATGTTGAAAATGTTGTAAATGTTGTAAAATGACATTCATATTATATATTATGCAAACCGATGTCGCATTAGTAAAGATGAGCATTGCCTCTTACGCTATCTGCACGTGTACGGTATGAAATTGAATAAATATCAAACAATACTGTGAAAGCACACGTTGTGGACTTTCATGTTGGTGCATTCATACACGATTTATATGCATAAAAAGTTTTCATACCAAAGCAAATGAGTCGTGCACTGAATGCCGCAAGGTAAGTACATCAGAAACGGCATAAATTGAATGGCAATTACTTTGCAAGTGATTTCTATCACATATACTTTGAATTGTACATACACCATTACGGAATGCAAATTACAAATCGTATCTTCTTGCCATTTCCGTTGGTATAGTCCGTGTACATTGATAAATCGTATAGGTGGCGTCAATGTCTTGAAATTAAAGCTCTTCTACATGTTAAAATATACAACGAATGCCACATTGTGCAAACATTTATGTAACGATTTTTTAAATAAATTAAATGTTAAATTCCGCAATATACGCGAAGACAACGTGAGAAAAACAAAAAACAAAAAACAAACGAGAACAAGAGAAGACAGTTGAAATTGTAGATGTAGATTAGGGAAATGAAACAGAAGAAAATGCAGATGTCATCATGGAGGCACTGCATCAGGCCAACGCACTGATTGCAAAGAAATTGATTATGTCTCTGATCTAACTCATCTGTGTGCTGAAAAAGCGTATATGATAAGGCTGCGCAAATTGAACCACTGGTCGAATTGTACATATTGAATCAAACATACTTAAAATTGTTTTGCATCGAGATATATCGGCTGTTCCATTGTCTTTTTCTCCATTTGGTATATTGGATTAAACTCAAATTTCACCCATTTTCAACGAAAAGATTGATTATTCGGCATTGGATGTATTTAGGTTATCAATTATTAGTTGCGATATTATTCGAAATTTAACTACAAAAAAAAAAAAAAAAAATCACATTTACCAATCTTTGAATTGCTGTTGTGTCCATTCAAATTTATGATCATCATGTCGAAATCCATTCGAAAATTTTGGGCGGCCAAAGAGAACATTGAAATCGGCATTTGGTGTTGAAAAAATTACTATCTTTGGTTGAATGTAACCAAAAATATTTTGCACCATATTTTGCTCCGTTTCGGGATATAAATGTTCGATACTAGAAAAAAAAAAGAATTAAAAAAAAAAAAAAAAAAAAATGGAAAATTTAAGTATGATAATAAAACAAAAAATGTGAATTTTAGAAACAATTTAATAGCTCCATTTTTGACATTTTTTTGGAGGTTTTTATTTTTTAATTCCTTTAATTCAATTATTTTCCCGAAAAAATGTGAATAATTTTGTCTAGAATTTTGTTGAATTTATTTCGTGGTTTGGAAAAAATTATGATTTTTTTAAATAATTTTTATTTATTCAAATTAATTCAGAAATAATCATTTTTTTTTTCTCCAATTTTATTTCATAATATTATTCAAAGTTGAAAAATTGTCCGAAAACAATTAAAATTGAAAAATTGAATTTCGATAAAAAATCAGATTTAAAACAAAAAAAAAAAAAAAACCAAATTAAATTTCACTTACAGTTCAATGCAAATAACTATATCGGAATTATCGAGACATTCATGTGGTGAATCAACACTACCTTGATATGCATCGATAATAAGCGGAATTTTTCGTCGCGACAGATAATCCCATGCCAATGGAGCGGCTCTTTGTTCGAACCTTTTCAGTAGTTCAGCATCGATATCTATCTAATTTAAATGAAAAGAATTGCAAAGAAAAATAATAGTCGCAATGTTGTTCTAAAATCTCATTCAATATATTTAGTGCTGTAAAAAATAAAAAAAAAAAAAATAAAAAATCCAAGAAAAGTCGTTTTTTATTGGCAAATATTTAAATCATTTGTTTTTTATTCCTTCTTCTTGATGTAATTTTTTTTTTTTTTGGTTTTACTCATTTTCACTCAATTTATAAAATCAAAATTTTCATTAATAAAAATGTTACATCTTCAAATTGTATCTCATGTTAAATTAGTTACATCACAGTGAATTTGTAAAATTGGATTATTATCATTTTTTTTTTTTTTTTTTTTTTTTTTTTCATTTAATTTGTTTTATTGCCTTCAAACCAAAAATTTTTTGGTTTTCTATATACGATGGTTCTGAGTATGGCTTCAATATGTGTACTAATTTGATAGTTTGGTTTCCAATTGGCTAAATGTTTATAAATTTGTGAAACACCAAATCGGCTCATTTGACAAATTGCTAAAATGGCTGCTTCTTGAATGGATTGACGTTTTGTTGCATTTAAACATTGTACAAAAATGTTAAGAAATTCACTAATATTTGTTTGAATTGGAAATGTTTTAACAATTGATGCAATTGTAAATAAAATGATTGACACTTTTCCATCATATTCAGTAGTTGCATTCAAATTCATTGTGCATAACATTGGTATGAGATATTTTTCGAGAATTTGTTTTGTAGCATATTCATGATTTTGACGCTTAGCAATTAGAATAAGTGCATAATCGACATTTTGCAAACGATTCGATTTAATGCATTCAATACAATATTCAATGACAATACCATATGAAAATGATTTATCATTAAAATATCCATAGCGTCGCTTTAATGTTTGATACATTTCAGTTTTCATTAATTCATTTGGTCCAGCTTCGGAATACAAATGATTTGTTAATACACATATTATGGCCCGAATTAGTGGATCGCTAATTATTGCAGACGATTTTACATTTGGTAATGCATATGGATGTGCCATTATTGCAATGAATACCATTGGAATCCATGATAATTTAAAATAATAAAGACATTTGTAGATGAAAAGACGAATTTTCGATCGATCATTTGGCTGATCGATATCGATGAGTGCAATATAGAAATGAGCCAGATTTGTTAACAATAAAATTGATTTTTCGCATTTAGCAAATGTGAAAAGACGGCGTTCCAATTCAAATTGTAGATATTTATTAAAGTTTGGCATCAATTTTGTAAGACGAGACACCAATAATATACACTTTTGATGTGATGGTTTCAATGCTGGAGCCGGCGGTGTGAATTCATTTGATAAATCTTCTTTTGTATCTTCGACAATTTCTAATATTGATGTCGCTAAATGTTTCGGCCGTTGACTTATACTCAATAATTTCTCAATACATTCGGTTACTGTGACTGATGAAAATACATTTGTTGAACAGTATTTTTCAATTGCATTTCTTATTCTAGCCAATAAATAACATTCATCGTTTGACATGTTTGTGATGGACATCACTTCAATTCGTATATTTGATGAATAATTGTAAATTATTTGCTCTAATTGTGATTCATCAGGTTTAGATTCGTTGTAAAATACTTGACTTGGAATTACTGGTGTATCCACTGTGGATATTTGTTCCTCTGGACGTGGCGATGCCGGCGAATAATCGTCAAATTCACATGCATTTTCGACGCTTTTATCAACAATTGCAATTTGTTGATCATTGTTCGTGTCGTCTTTTTCTAAAATTGGTTCCAAAATGGTAGGTAAAGGTAATAATAACTGTGGCTCAAATTCTAACGGCGATTCCAATATTGTATCACTAATTCCACTGGATTTTGTCATGTCCGTTGATTCAGATGTCTCAGTTTTTCCACAAATTTCATTTTGTTTCATTGCTAAACCGTTAGCTTCGTTGGAAATAGAATTTTCATTTATAATCTCAACATTTTGTCCGACTTCTTCACACTCATTGGATTTTTCATTTTCAACTGATGTTTCCGATGATTCCAAATCCATTGTTAAAATTGGTGATGGTGATCTTGGTTCAAAATCTTTAATTGGTGACAACATTTGTGGCATACGAAGAGCATCTAATATTTTCTGAATTTGTTCATCGTTGATGTTGTTATCATCATCGTCATCGTCATTGTCATCGTCATCGCTTAAATCACCAAACAGAGCTGTCATTTGCTTCTGTTTCCCCGCATTATTCTGAAAATAAATCGATAATTGTGAATTCAATGTATTTTGCCATTAAATTTCATTACTTACTTTGATCATTTTCTTCTTTTTTGACATTGTCTCATTTCTTTTGATCGATGCTTTTCGCTTTGGTACTTTAAAATGAATTTCATTGAATACTGGATTCTTTGAACTGTTGCGATCATCGTTTGGCAACTCTTTATTTACATTTAATAGTTTCGTTTTTTCTACATCATTTTTATTTATTGATTTTAGTTGAGTTTGTTGAATTTTACTTGTATTGACTGGATGTTTTGGTGATTGTGACATTTCGGGCGATTTTGTTGTTTCACTATGTATGTCTATTTTCGTAGAATTTGAATTTGAATTTGAAATGAAATTTGTACTTTGAATTGGTGTAAAACTATCTTGCTGATTTGCGGCACTCATCGGAAAGCATGAATTTTCATCCAATATTGGTGAACTATTGTTTAAATTTCGTATTTTACTAATTACAATTTTGGCACTATTGTAACTTTCAACTGAATCACGACTATGATCATCTTGACAATCAATATTTTCGGTACAATGGACATTATTTAAATGGGTGGCGATATTTTCCGTTGATTTTCGTTGCATACCCTTTTCGACAAAATAATTTTGCATTTCTTGCCATTTTTGAATAAAATCCGAATCACTTAATTGCATTTCATTAATATTTGGCATATTCCCCTGTCCAGAAATCATTCGACATACAACATTACCAATTACATTCCAATAATGATAAAATTGGCTAGTCAATGGAACTGTTGTTTCATTTGATGTAGATGGAAAACCAAATAAACTTGGTGAGGCACATGGTGAACGATTTTCTTCTTTTTTTACTTCGTGTATAATTTCGGATTTCGTACGTGCACGCACATAATTAACACGTTTTCGTACATTATTGATAAGTGTAAGTGTTCCTTGAGATCGATAATTTTTATTTGATGTTTGTGTGCTGATTGCTGTTTTTGGCATTGATGCATCACGAATTGGTGATAAAAGTGCTGGATGTGTTAGCATATTCTCAAGTGCATGTTCAGTATCCGATTGAAAATCGCTCTCCATGTGATGATCATCTTCGGTATTTGTTGACACTTCAATTTTATGAATAAAAGCTGATGTGCATGTAGATCGTGTAGTTTTTGATTGTTGATATTGTGTACCTTTTTCGCATGTTATTGGTTTTTCTTGCGCTGTCACATTGAATTCAATTGGTTCAGTTTGTGTGGCATATGTTCTTGTTGTTTTCATTTTAACTTTATCCACATTTGATGATTTTTGTCGATGTTTTGTTGGGCTCTTCCAATCAAATAGGATACCATTCTCCAGTAATGTCTCCTTGATTGATGTACATTTTCGCGTCAATGCACCGCTTGATAAACTATTCAAATGCAAAATATTTGCTTGTTCAACACATAATTTACATACATCTAAATATTGTTTCTTTTCTTTTTCAATTTGACCTTCAAGCGTGGCTATTGTTTGTTTATTTAATGTGCATGTATTTACATGTTCATTTTCTAATTGTTGTAATTGTGCTTCTAATCGTTTCACTTTTCCAGCTAAATCATCATTTTCGGTTTGCAATTGTTCTTTTCGCACTTTTTCATTCATATACAATTGTTGAATTTGTTGTGCCGTTTCGGTGATCGATTCAAGATTCTGTTGGATTTGTTTATTTTCGGCACATTTTTCATGATAATTTCGCACCAATGTGTCATTGTTTGCGATAGTTGTCATCAATAATTCCATATTGAATGAGCTCAATTGATTTGATGTACCATAATTATTCAAATGTAGATAAATTGATTGATCTGGCTCCATTATTCCAATTGATTAATTTTCATTTAAATTTATTTTTTTTTCAATTCTTAAATTTTTCGACAAATTCGTCCAGAATTGTCGAAAATAATTTTAACACCGCTCCCGTCAAACGATGAGGTTATGCGCATACCAAATGCACAATTGTAAATTTATTTTCGCTAAATTTTCTATCGAAAATCCACAAAAAATTCACAATCACAACATCTTTTTTTTTTTTTTTTAATATTTATCGAATGCGATAGATTTTGCAAATCAAATTGGATTTTTTATTTCTAACAACAAGTCCACTGAAATGGAATTGCAAAATGAAATGTGTTTAGTGAAATTTTTTGATTTTCTTCACATACACGATATTATAAACAATTCAATACGTTTTCAACATAACCTCAATAATGGGGCCGCTTGCGTTTTTTTCAATACGATTATACTATTGAAAATTCTACTGTCATAATTCTGACTGTCTTATTTGATGTGACAGCACCAAAAACGCACCATTATCATCGCAAGCACTCATTTGAACGCATTCAAATTGTTTAATGCCAAGTGGCAGTAAATAAATTCTTATTTTTTCGCAAAATGTAAGCAAAATTTTATCCTTTGTTTCTTTTTATCTAAAATAAATCTTATTATTTTTTGTCAGTTTAATAAAATTCTGTCATTGTTTTTTTGACATCATTTTTAATAGAAATGTATTTTTTTTTTAAAAATTCGGGACATAATGGAAAAAAAATATTTCATTCGATTGAAAAAAAAAAAAAAATTTCATCCGAAAAATTGAGAAAAAAAACCAAAAAACAAAAAAAAAAAAATTGTGCGAAAAGTGTACGATTGACAATCCCTGTATACAAATCATATTTACCTGTAAAATATGTTCAAGATGTTCGTTTCGACGCATCAAAAGAGCGAGATTCATGTCGGCACAACCAAATTCAGTAACCTATATATTGTGTACATTAAAACGAAGCATACATTACAATTGTCTCTGCATTTATATTAATTATTTATCACATTATATCAAGTGGAAAAAAAAAATACCTTTTTAATATGTGAACTCCATTCTTTCATCGATAGAATGGCATTAACGGCACAGTAACGTGCCTGATAAACGGGCGGATCGAATTTCAATTGCTTTTCACCATTTTCACCGGTTTCATAAAATGAACGAGATCGAAAATAATTTTGTGAATTCAAATTGAATTCATATTCACTAGTTTGATTGGATTCCATTATACAATTTCTATGAATAAATTAACCATAAAAGTAAATAATTTTTAATGGAGTGAACAACGATATACTATTAACTTCTCAAAAACATTGACGGCTTCGAATCGTACAAAAATTTACAAAAGTTAAAAAAAATTTCTCGATGCGTACGATGTTTATTTTCTAATCAAAGATGTTGCAATGATTCTACATGTCAATTGAGATTATTGTTATTGCAAACATAATAGCTCGTTCACATAAATTGTGACTAAATCAGTTGTCAATATTTTTGATGTAAATTTGCAACAGGTTTGCGTTTAAGTTTAAATCGTCAATTTAAATATGAAATATTCAAGTTTGTCAGACCCAATAAGGAAGAGAGAAGGAAAGGAATAAGAAAGAAAGAGAGAGAGAGAGAAAGAAAGAAAGAGAGAGAAAGAGAGTTTAAGAGAGAGGGAGGAAAAAGGCAAAGAAGAAATGTCTTTGACTTTGTCTATGACGTGGTAGAAGTAAATTTGCTTATATTAATAGTGAAAAATGTGCATAAATGTAGACTCAACGCAACTGTCAATTGACATTTGAATAACATCATGAATCAACACATCAACACACACTATGTAACTGATTTATACAAAGTAGAATGTTTCATTTAAGTGGCATTTTTTTTTTCTTTTTTTTTTTAGTTCGGCATACACATTCGATGTGTTAAATACATAGAAAATACGCATTCAATCTTGTCATAGTTGATTCAATCAACTTGATTGTATGTGCGTGTAAAAACTTGTAAATTGTTGACAATGTAAAGTCATCAAAATGCTGACTACAATTTAAATAAGTGTAAAGAGCAAAGCACTTGAAAACTTTCGAAATATCAACGTGAACCCAAATGGTTATTATTTCTTTTTATACTATAATCGTTGATAATTCATGCATAAGATATCGGTAATACATAGAGATATTAACCAATAATTTTGAATAAAATAAAATATACAACAAAAATATGAAATGCTCATGCATTCGTATACACGTTGAATTTGTTTTCTTCGTTTCTTCTCTCTCTTTCTCTCTTTCTCTCTCTCTCTCTCTCTCTCTCTCTCTCTATCTCTCTATTTCTCTCTATCTATCTTTCACACGCTCTCGTTCTCTTATGTCGATTGCACACGCACATTCAACCGATCATTTGAATGCGAATGAAAAATAAATGAGATATTTATTATTGACCGTACAGGCGAATATACACATATACACACAATGTCAAGTTATTGTAGCTGGAAATGTGAGAATGAAACACACAGGCAACCGTTTTCGTGCAGCCGATTCATTCGTTTGATGATTATTTTTGTATTTTCTGTCTTTTTCTTTATCACTTTATTTTCTATTTATATTTTTTGGTTCACATTGGCTGTTGCTGTTGTTTCGTTGTGTTGTTATTGTTCTTCCTTAACAATTTTTTATTCGCTCTGTCGTGTCTATTTCGTTCCATTTCAAATCACTATTATATCACGAAATTAGTAGTGAATAACTTTGGTCATATATATATATATATATATGTATATTTGTTGTTGTTCGTTATTTTTTTTTTCTACTGTTGTGTGTTTCGTGTATGATTTTTCATCGTTTTATCGCCTGTCTGTGTCGATACTCTGGCATTAAATCCGTGCACATTCGACTTGAAACACCGCTGACAATCACAACGAAAAAAAGAAAAGAATTAAAAACTCCAGCGATTTTTAAAAACGAAATAATTTTTTATTTTTTATTTCCTTAAAATATCGCCGTTTTCTTTTTCAACTATACGGTAAATTCTATTTCAATCAAATAACAAATAAATTCCATTTCAGACAGAAAAATCATCAATCGAATAAATAATTGTGTGTTGTGTATGTGATGAAAAATTAAAATAATGCGTTCACTGTTGTTGTTGTTTTTGTTGTTATTTCAATTGATTCTAATCAGTAATTAAATTAAACTTAATTATTTCGTGGCAATTTTTGATTAACATTCATACTTCTTCTTATTCTTTTTCTTTGTATTCGCCGAAATAATATCAGGAGTTCGACTTGCAACTATTCAAATTGAATGAATAAGCCATTGAAGGATTTTTTTTTTTTTTTTTTTGCAACGAAAACTTCGATTTCAAAACAAACGTTTTTGAATGAAAAATTTTCCAATTTTTAAAGGAAAATAATTTTTAAAATAAAATACGAAAATATTTAAACAAATTAACAGTGACAACAACAACAAAAATAAGCAAACGCATTTGTCAAATTAATTAATCATGTGTTGTTGTTTTTTTTTTTTTTTTTGTAAATTTTTATTGAAACGAGTTGAACTCGTGGTGTTTCCCCGTTTATCGGTGACTTATTTATTTTTCTATCCCATTAAATCTATGGAATCTATCTTAATCGTTTGGAATTATCATTAAGCATTTTTAAAAGTTTTTTTTTTTTTTCTTTCGTCTTTTTCTTTTATTACAGAACGTAGAAAAACAATAGAAAATACAATGGCTGAATCAGAATCAAGTGTAAAAACCTACTCATTAGCCGAAATTGCAAAACATAATTCAAATCAATCAACATGGATCGTCATTCATAACGACATTTATGATGTGACAAAGTTTTTAAATGAGGTGAGTTTCGATTTAAATCGCAAATTATACATTGATATCGGTATGGTTATCTCTGTTTTTCTCTCTCTCTTTCTCTCTCTCACACACACTTATTCTCGTTTTGTCGTTTGATCTTAGTCAATCGAAGTTTTGTTCGTATTGGAAATGGTGCGATTGAAAATATTTTGTAATTGATTTACACTTGTTCATCATACAACATGTGCATAAAAGAAGGATTAAGTTTGTTGTGGTCGTTGTCTTTCATATAATTTTTTTTTTTTTTTTTTCATTTTTTTTTTTCTACTTTAAAACAAGAATATTAATTTCCGGTTGAAAGAAAATTAAATGTACTTTGGTGTTATTATTAGATTGAAATGCGCTTTCTAGTCAAGTCTCAAGAGATTAAGAGAAGACAGAGCTACACATACAGAGAAAAGAATAGAGAACGAGAGAGAGAGAGAGGGATATTACATTGAAAATGATGAAAAATGGAAAGCCATACATTGGTGTTTGAAGTGCCATTTGTTCATATCACGGTGTAATCAATGTAATTGTGTGTATATTTTGCAAATTTTATTCGACAATGTAGCGCAATTTATACTGTTTTGTTTTTCATTTGTTTTATTCATTCGTTCGGTTTTCAATTTGATGCGTAAAGTGATACGCTTCATAAAATGTGAATGAACGCATTTCAATTGAACAAAGCCATGCGAATTTGGTTTGGTTTTTCTTTCCACTCTCATTGAACTATCAATTAGTTTCATTTCGATTATGTTTTTTGAAAAATAATGATTACGATTGAAATTACCACATACACACACACACACACACACACACACACACACACACACACACACACACACACACACACACACACACACACACACACACACACACACACACACACACACACACACACACACACACACACACACACACACACACACACACACGAAAAAAGGATGATTTTGATTGAATTGTATAATTTTTGTGCCTTTAAATCGCAAATATCGTAAAATTTTATTTAATCGGTCATTCAAAAAGCATGCTAAAATCTATGACAGAAAATGATAATACACATGTCTAATCTAAATGTTCGAGAAGTTGCGATATGTTTTGTTGTTTTTGATTTTCTTTTTTCATCTTTTCAAATCATTTTGATTTGTCATGATTGTTTTGGATGTCTTTGCAAAGAGATGATACAAACATGCTCAATATTATTAGTTAGTATGTGTTTGGTCTGTCTGTTTGTCATTCTCTCTCTCTCTCTCTCTCTCTCTCTCTCTCTTTCTCTCTCTTAGTCCTAGTTTCCCCTCTAATCCATGATCCATGGCTTAATTACGTTGCCATACATTTACATTAAGGTTGACATACGTTAAGACACGATGCAAACTAAAAAAAAAATTGCTCACTATTTTTTTTGTTGAATAACGATGACTTAGGCGAATGATCAACTGTAAGTAAATTGGAATATCAGGTTTATTTCGTCATTATGATTGTTGTCGTTGTCAAATCAATGTTAACAAAGCAACGTCAAGGCTAATATATCTATGTGTGTGTATTGAATCACTACAATGTTGTTGTTATTTCTTTTTTCGGTTTTGGTGCTTTTCCTGTCATCATTGATCAAAATGTGTATTATGAAGATAACGGAGTGTTATGCTTTTATGATACAACATATCGGAATTTATCTAAGTTTTTTTTACGATTTTCATGTAACCACTCTTCGTAACGATGATCACTTTGTGAAATGCTAATGATCGTACACCCGTTTTTTTTTTTTTTTTTTTTTGATACTGCTAATTACTACAGAATTTTCACACAATTACCGCTTGTGATAACACAGTTTTTGATTAATTTGTGCATTCGAACAAAATGAAGACAAAAAATATTAATCGCTGTGCTAAAATATGTTAATTTGTATCCAGTGTGTGTCTCAATTTTCATGTAAATGACAGACATTACGTAAATTCCATTCATTATTATTGTTCGCAATGAAAAGAGCCAAAGGTTATTTTATAAATATTAAATATTCGTTTGACATATATGTTTTGTAAAATCACATAATAACCGTAAAATTCATAAAGAATTAAATCAAAATGAAATTGTTAGAGATACACAAAAAAAGACAGACCGACAGAAAGAGAGACAGAGGGAGAGAGAGAGAGAGAGGGAGAGAGAGAGTAAGAGAGACGGCCACCTTTTGCAATGACCCAGCAAATTGGTGTGGTCGATTTGTGTCAAACACTTTTTGAACTAGTTTGCATTATTGTGTGATAAGATGTTTGATAGCTCGTGTGTTGTCATGTATGAGTATAAAATGCTTTCTCATTTTTGTCAAACTCCGTCTCCGAAATCCTAAGCCCAACCAACGTTGACACACAACCTTGAAATTGTTTGTCTTGGCCCTTGTGTACGTTCAAGTGGTTAGAATTGATCATTTCGATCAATATAAGAACAAATTTAAAAAGCGTAATATCCAGTCTAACAATTTGTCGAATCATTCTTACTCGAATTTATTATTTTTGTCTAAAATTAATTTCAACGACTTTGTCTAAATGGATTGTCTAGTGGATTGTGATTTAATTAACTAAAACAAGTTAATATTTGATCTTTTTTTTTTCTCTGTCTTTTTATCGCTCTATCTATCTTATCTTTGTTTTCTTCATGACGAACACTGACTTGCAGCTTTTACCATCGATCATTACATGGCAAAAAGCTAGAATGTGTCTTTGTTTTCATAAAATTTCCGTTTGGTATCAATCGAATAAAAAGTTTGTTATCTTAAACTTAAACCAATTGTATTTAATCATATGATACAGATAAGCTATTGTCATTCGAATTTTTCGATTCAATATTATAAATTTTTCATTTCACACAATAACAACAACAATTTTCCATTTTATTTTTTTTTTTTTTTTTTTTTGCATCATTTCTTGATCATATTTTTATTTACAAATATTTTATGGCAACAGCAATGTTTTGAATAGTATTGCCTTAACGACGATAATTGCAAATAAATGTGATGGTCAAAGTGCGTTATTTATTTTACCCGAACACGATAAAAATTAAATAAACGTCTTGGTTCATTGTAAATGCATATAGTTTACTATTTTCTACTACATAAATGTATGAGAGAAAGAAAGAACATGAACGCGTGCTACACACATCGCATCAATATTTAATCTATCTGAATATGTTTCCATGATATTTTGTGATTTGCTAAGAGATTATACACAGTATACATTTTCATATCATCATTCCAATGATGATTTATGATTTGTGTGTGTGTGTGTGCGTGCGTGTGTGTGTGCGTGCGTGTGTGTGCGTGCGTGTGTGTGCGTGCGTGTGTAAATTTGCACATTTCAGAATAGTTTTGTTACAATTTTGTGAAATTCTAATAAAAATTTACATTTATTTTACAAATGCAAAATTATTCACGCACAAAAAACGAGAAAAAAAGAATTTAAAAAAAAAAAAAAAGAAAAAATTGTTTACAATAATTTTAGCTACGTTTGAATGATATGACGACAGTATGAAATTTGTAAAGAACAAACATATCAAAAATTTATCACTTAACTTATAGTACAATAATAACTCATCAATCTAATCTTTCTAGTATATTCTTAATGATAGCGCATTTAATAGCAACAATATTATCGAATCATTCGATGAATTGATCGTGCATTTTCAATAAAACTAAACATCATCATTATGACTAGATAAAATTACAACAAATTTCCTCTTTATTTTTAAACACGTGAAATGGTCGATCACATATTTTTTTTTTTTACAAATTCATAGTTCATTTAATATGATTTAATAAAAACTCTTGCTATTATATGGATCGTTGTTTTCGAAGTCAGCTCCCATTAATTTGTTTTAACTGATTTTGAAAAATGTGTCATATTAGTTAGGCAATTTGTTGTTTAATTCACAACACACTCATATTCATTTGTAAAATCCTTTGGAAATATTTCAGAAACTTTATCGATGATTACCGATTCAATACTTTATTCAGATTTTTGCATAAGGATTTAATGTTGGATTTATTTATACTATTATTGTACTTATATTTGTTCGCGAACAAAAGAAAAAAATTCAAAATTTGTTTGTTAATTAATTTGATCAAATGATAATAAATATGATTTTTTAATTGTTGCAGCATCCCGGCGGTGAAGAGGTGCTTTTGGAACAAGCCGGTAAAGATGCATCGGAATCATTTGAAGATGTGGGCCACAGTACCGATGCACGTGATATGATGAAACGTTACAAAGTTGGTGAGGTGATCGAATCCGAACGAACAGCGGTACAAGAGAAAACACCTCAATACTGGAGCAATGATCAATCGTCCAACGACGAAGAATCGTAAGAAATCACCATAATTTACGAAAATTTATTTAATATTTTATTCGTAATTTGTTATCCATTGTATTGATTACATTTTCTTTTTTCTTTTTTTTTTCATTTTTCCAATACAGAGCATACAAACAATGGTTGATCCCGTTGGTATTGGGCATTTTAGCAACAATAATTTATCGTTATCTCTTCTTATAACCGGCATAATAAGTTCCAACAAAATCACAACAAAAAAACAAATAAATTGAATGTCAGCTGTATTTTCTTGTTTTTTTTTTCAAAATGTTATAATCGAGTGAAGCGAACAAAAATCTGTAGTCTAGACGTGTTATTATTTTAAAAAAAGAGAGAGAGAGAGAAAAAAAAAAATAAATAATAAAGCGTGAAAAAAAAAATTCGTTTTGCGCAATATATTTTTGGTGAAATTGAGGTGAATAAACACAACTATTTGTTGAAAATTTTTTTCTAAGAATTATTTTGCTAAGCACACATAAAACACTCGTATGAATCAAAATGCACATTTAACAACAAATTTATATATACAAAACAACACACACACAAATAATTTTTAAACAATGATTTTACGCATACTTTTTCTATTTCCACGATCAACAATCGAATTTTAAAAAAAAGAGAGATAGAGAGAGAGAGAGAGATAGAGAAAAAAAAATGAAAGAAATATCCCAAAACGAAAAAGTCCCAGTTGCATTCCAAGAGATCATTTTTTTTACACCAAGAAAAATTTGTATTTAATAAAAACTGAAAATAAATTGTGAGATGGTAAAAACACATTTGTTTTTTTATTCAAATTTCTATTCAATAAGTACAGTGGAAAAAAAATCGCATTTTCGTCTCTTTTACTTCTTCAAGTTTTCGCATTTTCTGCTTTTTAGCGTTTTTTCATATTCATTCAAATTCATACTGTACTCGTTGAGTTGGCGTAAGACGCAGTGCATTTTCATTGCTAACGCGACTTTGGGAAAAACGTAAAAAAATATGTAATAAATAAATTAAATTGCCGAGAGTTCATTTACTTTAATTTCGGAGAGATTTTTTCCTTAAATGCTTACGAGATTTTTTTTTTTTTTTTTTTTTCGTTTTATATTGACTCCAGACGGTACATTTCAACACAGATTAACCACGTGAAATATGATGAACTATTGGTTGAAAATTTATTGACTGTTTTACAACAAATTACCGATCATTAGTAAAATGAATTGATGGCGTTGACAGTGGCAGTATACAAGTTGGTGAAAAAAAAAATGATTTGAAAAAAATGAGACACAAATAAATTTCTCTCGTTGAGAATTTTATTCAGATGCATTTTAGATGGTATTTAAAAGTGAAAAGGGAAAAATTCGGCATTTTTCACTTTGAAATCAATTTTAAGTGACAAACGGATAGAAGACGCAAAGAAGTATCGAATTACATTACGTACGTTTTTAGCTGGAGAGGGAGAGAGAGAGAGAGAAGGAGGAGAGAGAAGGAAAGAGAGAGAAGGAAAAAGAGAGAGAGTTTGTCTTATTCCATTTCGGACATTCGTTTCATAATATTTATGAGTTTTCACCGTACGCACATTTCCATATCGCGAACTAGAAATTTTAGACCGATTTTACCAAGAAAAAACCGACAAATCTGTCATAAATTATTAATTGAGCGCTTACGACACTTTTTCTTTTCTTTTTTTTTTTTTTTTTTTTCTTTCTCAAATGATTTGTAAACTTGAAATTCACTATAACACACTGCAATTTACATTCGGCATCGGGTCGATTGAAAACATACTGTTTTCATATGTGGTCAGGCTCGATTTGTCTTGCAGCAAATATTTACGATCAATTAATACACGCATATTGATTTTAAAACGCCTTCTAGTCCTTTTTGTTTCTTTGGAATTTTACAGAAGAAAAATAAAATCACATGACACATAAATCAAAATTAGATTTTTGAAATGAAATAATTCATGTAATAATTTCATTGTGTATGTACTAAAAGAGAATAAGAATTTGTTCAAAGAAGGAAAAAAGGATCATTTATTGAAGAAAATAAGAAACATGTATTAAATTGAATCTTTAGCTTCATAGTACAAATTTAAATGTAAAAAAAAAGAAAAAAAATTCTCTTTGCAAAAAATGCATAATTATTCATTGAAAAAGAATCAACTAAAAACAATTCGACTTTCTAAACAACTAATTGGTTCATTTATTTGAATTGTCGAATTTTAAACGTTCGTCCTTTTTGTACATATGTGCCCGCCCCGTCAAATGAATATCGGTTTTATGTCTCATCGACATTTAGTGTTCAATCACGATCTCATGTATATATTTCCCTTTTTGATCTTTTTTCGTTTAACGTTTCAAGTATAATTCGATAATGTGCCAAGCGAAATGACTGAATGGACCAGGAGTAGAAATAGAAGGCATATGTGCGTTAAGTACCGCCCCCACAACAGCATCACAATATTGCGGCTCAAACAAACAGTACTGATCTCCATACATCAAATCAAAACACATCACTCCCACAATGAATTAGTAGTTACACTTGCATCAGTTTTAATGTTGTTTGTTTCTTCAAAACATTTCAACCAAGAAAACTAAATCAAAAACAGTTATTCTTTCTTATGTATCGCAAGGAATTTATCGTTGATTAAGAAAAACAGTACATTTTAAATATTTTAGTTGTTTTTTTTTTTTAATACAAAAAAAACAAATTATTAATCTAAACTTTTCCACAAAAGAAAAAAAAATAAGTTTTAGATAAAGTTAAAAATTTAATTAAATTTAGTTCAAATAATATTCCAAAATAAAAACAAATGTCTCGTAAAAGGTCTGCATCATCATCTCATATTGGCGATTTTGATGATGAATTCGGTGACGACAGTTGTTCAAGTGGTAAATAATTAAATATTTTCAGAACTTTTAATTTTATGTGAAGCACAGTGTTTTCTTCTTACAAAATTTAAAATTTTTGAAAAAAAAAAAAAAAATTATGATTTCGATAAATGTTGAACATGAATCAATTTTAAGCAATTTTGAACTTTAGAGAGATTTCGAAAATAATTTTATCAAATTTATTAGGTTCAAAGATTCAAACAAAAGAGATGCCTGTGCAAAGGAATGCAGCCAATGCACGGGAAAGAGCACGAATGCGCGTTTTATCAAGTGCTTTTTGTCGCCTAAAAACGAAATTACCTTGGGTACCGGCTGATACTAAATTGTCCAAATTAGATACATTACGATTGGCAACAATTTACATTCAACAATTACGCACCAGCCTAGCAACTGGACAAGATTTATATTACACATCGAATGAAATTACGCGATTTGATACAAATACATCGAATGGCCAGAACCAAACAAGTTTGGTAAGTAATATTGAATTTATTTGTAATTGCAGAGTTTACAAATTAGTTCATCAATTCAATTTTATTTTGTGTTTAAAACGATTTAAAACGGAAACAAAAAATTCTTTTCTCAACATTTTAATATCCAAAGAGAAAAGAAAGTTAAATTCAAGTTGAAATACAAAAATGAATTTTCCAATGATTCTTAATAATGAATTGAATGATTCTTAAGTAAATCGAAGAAAATTCGATCGTTTTTTGCCATGGCAATTTATTAAAGAATTATGGAAATGAAAAAAAATAGAATCGTTTCAAATCTTTCTCAAAGAAGACAAAACCGCCTGGTGCTACATTTATTCATATTGATTTGTGTTGCTTCATATGTGTCCAGGTGGATCATGTCTTAGGAGGCGTCAATGTTCCAACATTTTTTCTCATTTTTCCACTTTCTCTCTCTCTCTCTCTCTCCCGTTCTTCCGCACATTTTAATATTTTCTTCCTTTTAAGAGGAGGATATTTTCCTTTCTCTTCCGATGTAATTGACCTTTCGATAGCAAGACTGAACTAAGGAAACAGCCATCAAAAGAAAATTGAATATTTTTTTGAACGAGTACTGTCTAGATTTCGTATTAACAAAATCGATGGGTTGACGCAAGACACTCTTCACTTAAAACAAAATAAAAGAAATAAGAAAAAAAAAAGAAAAAAAAAAATTGAAACTGATTTCCCTATCTACTTGAACGATTGTAATAATAGATATGGGCTTTGCGCCAGTTGGAAACACTCGGTCGATCATTATTTTAAATTGTTTCACACTATTTTTAAGAGCGTAAACCGTGCAAGTATTATGGGCAATCGTCAAATAATTCGACTGGCTGTCTTGTTTACATTATTTTGAGTGAAAGATATGTTTTATTTTTCTTCTTGTTATTGTTTCATCTTCATTTTTACATTTGTTTTGTAGCTTAGTTTTTTTTTTTTTTCATGTTTTCTTCGGTTCCATATTAATATGGAACCGCTAAAAAAAAAATTGCGCTTCATTTATGTGTTTTATTTATTGAAAATATGATTCATTTAAAAATAATGTTTACTAATTGCTTTTGTTGTTGTTGTTGTTTTTTTTTTTTCTTTTTATTTGTTAAACGGTAACAAATGGAGACTTAGATTGTGTATGCATGCATATCGTAAATGAAACAATAACAAAATATGTTTACAGTAGTGTTTTAAAAATCAAAACATTTGGCCAATAAAAACAAATCCGTAAAATGTAAAATGATCCGTTTTTTAAGTAGACCCTTCCGTGCAATATAAACAAGTGCACAATCACAACATACTGCACATTACCGACCTTTTCAAAATTCAATGAATAAACAAGGCGGTGAGAAAATAGAAAATTATCAAAATTACGATTTAAAAATTGCCAAATGGCATATTGAGGCAATAAAACTATGAATTCCTTCCTTTTTGGACCAAATTTCACAATGATATCGGCATGTTTAATGGAACAATTTCGGCCTCCCAATCTAAACAAAAAATTATAATTTTCTTTAATTATAAATACAATATATTGTATAATTTTTTTTTTCCATTTAGCTCTTGTCTATGTCTTGGTTTTATTTTTCATTTTTATATTCATTTCCTTTTTTTTTTTAGGTTTGGCCGTTCACATTTCAACAACAGCAACAACAACAGCATCAACCATCAAATGGAATAAAAGTCCAAGAAACAGTTCCTGCACATCAACCAAAAGAAAATTCGACTGTTTGGTATGATCGTGATCATACCAATCATTACAATGTCAATTTTTATTCGGCCATCAGCAATGTGTCGACTTCTTCATATGATCATGATAAATATGAGCATAAAAATGAAATAAATCATAACAATAATACTTTACGTACGGAGCATGGATAATTTTGATTAAAAAAAAAAAAAAAACAAAAAACAAAACATACCAAAGCAATTAACCAATGATCATACATATATTAAGGCACAAATTGAATAAAAAAAATATGAAATGAAAATAAAAATAAAATTTAAAACTTTTTCTCTTCAATTTGATTGACAAACTTTATTTCATTTTTCCACACAGGAATGTTTAATATCCGGAGAAAAGTTCTAATCAAAAGCAATAAAAAAAAAATGTTTTAAAAGTGTGAAAGACATATCTTTCCAACGAATATTTATTTTGAATTTGTTCAAGTTGGTGCTTCCGAGAAATCAATACTTTTTAGCGAAATTGATCGGCGTGAGAAAATTACACTCCAATTGATCATTTTTTTATTTTTTTCGAAGAAATAGGCAAGATGTCGATCAAAATCTGTCCATTGATTTTTCAAAAGGAAAAAATTATGACTTTTCATGTAATGTGTATATTTTGTTTATTTTCGTGTTTGCTTTTACGTTTTTGTTTTTGTTTTTCTATATATTAAACATTTTTTTTTTCATCATTTGTCCCACTTTGAATAACGAGTTCCTTTTCCAATTTCATGCCATGTGACTAACAAAGCTGATGTTGTTTGATTTTTGAATTACTTATTAGTTTAGCATTTGCAACAATTCATAGTAGAATTTAATATGAAAGAGTTTGAAATATTTTTAAGGTTTAAATTCTCTTCTAATTTCTTACATTCATAATATCCCACGAAACTGGCCAATTTTTTAGAAATTTCAGATTTTTGTTTTTGTTAACAAAAATCCAAATTTTTGTCACATGGATTTGATTCATTGAGTTTTTAAAGCACAAAAAAATGGCTAAGAACCTATTTTCAACGTTTTTTTTTCACCATTGAAATAATTGAATATTAAAGTTTTGCTTATTGAATAATCTGACTAAATACATCATCAGAACATTTTAATAAAAATTAAAAAAAAAAAAAAAAAAATCCATTGCCATTGTCAACATAATAATGTAGATTCTGTAAAACAAAATTCATCCATTAAAAAAAACTGCAAAAATTTAATTTCATATTATATTTTACATCGTACATCCTGAGATCAACGAATTTTGTTGTTTTTTCATTCAAATATCTGACTGAATGTGACTTACACAGATGATGTAGTTTACACTGATATGCGACAGTTTATCGTTTGACGTTTTATAGAAAACATTCACGTGCTGTGTTTGTTGTGAACAACATAACCTGAAAAAGTGCACATTAGCAGAACGAAATCAACACTCATATTTAAACTTGTAAGAAAAGAGTCGAAAAAATTGTTGAAAAAAAAATATTTGAAAAAAAAAAAAAAATTACAAAATGGATACTGACGAAATGGATATGGAAGTAACCGATGAAGTGATTGACGAAGACATGGAAAATAGTGGCGATTCAAGTGGTGATGAAGATGGTAATGATAATAAAGGGATTGACAATGGAAAAGCGGAAGTTTATTTGCCAGGTAAACCGCTTGATGCTGATGAAGAATTGGTGTGTGATGAATCGGCATATGTAATGTTGCATCAAGCACGAACCGGTGCACCTTGTCTCAGTTTCGATATAATTCGTGATCAGTTGGGCGATAATCGTGAAACATTTCCATTATCGTGTTATATTGTTGCGGGCTCTCAAGCAGCCAAAGCACATGTCAATAAGTAAGTAAAATCATGTTTAACATTGAAATTCTTCCATTTGTTCTATAGAATTCAATTTATTTATTTTGTTTTTTTTTTCATTTATTCAGTGTAATTGTCATGAAAATGTCAAATTTACATCGAAATTCCAATGAAGATGATGAATCAGAGTCCGAATCAGATGACGATGATGATGATGATAATGAAGAAAGCAATTCAAAAATACAAAAGCAACCACAAATGGATTGTGCACTTATCAAACATAATGGTTGTGTTAATAGAATACGTGCAACAAATGTGGGAAATAATGTTTTAGCAGCCACATGGAGTGAATTGGGCCGTGTTAATATTTGGAATATATCGGATCAATTATTAGCCGTTGATGATAAAGAATTGCTCAATTCATATCAAAAAGATGGAAAAGCAAATAAAATTAAAGCATTATATACATTCAGTGGGCATCAACAAGAAGGTTTTGCACTTGATTGGAGTTCAGTTACACCAGGTTTATTGGCAACGGGCGATTGTAGACGAGATATTCATATTTGGCAACCACATGAATCGGGCACATGGAACGTTGACCAAAGACCATTGATTGGTCATACCGAATCAGTTGAAGATTTACAATGGAGCCCTAATGAACATAGTGTTTTAGCTTCATGTTCAGTTGATAAAAGTCTTCGAATTTGGGATATTCGAGCTGCACCAAATAAGGTAACTGGTTTTTTAACAAACACATCAAGCACAATTTTTAATTGAATTGTATTAATCATGTGTTTACAAAAAAAAATTGAGAAAAACATTTCGATTGTTTTGTGCATAAAAATTAAAAATATTATCGTCTTTCAGGCTTGCATGTTAACATGTGAAAATGCACACAGTAATGATATCAATGTTATTAGTTGGAATAAAAATGAGCCATTCATTGCAAGCGGTGGTGATGATGGTGTGCTTCATATATGGGATTTACGACAATTTCAAACAAAAACACCAATTGCAACATTCAAACATCATACGAAACCGATAACAACCGTTGAATGGCATCCAACTGATTCAACAGTGCTGGCAACTGGCGGTGCCGATGATCAGATTGCACTATGGGATTTGGCTGTAGAAAAAGATACAGAAGCAACAGCTGGTGGAAGCAATGGTGCTAATGAAGAGGATGATGTAAACAATTTACCACCACAATTACTGTTTATTCATCAAGGACAAACCGATATCAAAGAATTACATTGGCATCCACAAATACCTGGAACGATTCTATCCACTGCTCACAGTGGATTCAATGTTTTTAAAACCATCAGTGTTTAAACAATAAATTGCAATTTTATTTTTTTTTTTTATGAAAGTAAATTGATTGTTTTGTTTTTTTTTTTTTTTTTCATCTGGAAAGATCAAAGATTTTGGAAAATTTATTGATAGTTTTCAAAAATAATTTTTTAATTTAATGCCATACAAATTATTGATGATATTATTGAATCTGAACAAATGTATTTTTCTTTAGCTTAGTAGCTTGAAGGAAATTTTTTATTGTTTTGATTTTACATGTGAACATTTTCTCAATGTATACTTACGATACCAACGGAAATGGCAAAAGGATACGATTATAAAATCAAAAATAAATAGAATTCCATTTGGAATTTAAAAACAAGTATTATTTATTTTCATATGAGCTTAAAAGAAAGCAATAAAGATGTATTTGTTCATCTGTAAACAATGAAATCTTTCTATAATCGTCAAAATGACGTAGAAAAGAATAAATGCTATATTTGACACGGACTGACATTCCATATGACGATGTGTGCGTTGATAATACCGATACAAAAACAAATAACAAAACATTGTTATTATATGTCTAAAATTCAGACTCTGAACGATCGTTGTTCGGTAAATTAGTTATTGTACATGTTTGTTTGGATGCAGTTGATAAATGACACTTTTTTTTTAATCATTTTTAGTGTTTATACATTTATATCATTGTTATTTCTTTTTTTTATTGTATTTTTGATCAAATATAAAATGGCTGGTTTACCTCCAACATATGTGCAAGGTTTTCATGTGGAAGAAGCTGTTCGAAAAATGACATACAATCAATTTGGAAAGACCGGATTGTTAATTTCACAGCTATCAATTGGAGGTGGAACTCTTGCTCCATTTTATGGGTAAGTGATATGAGGTTAGCATAAAAGTAAAAAAAAAAAAAAAAAAAATGAAAATAAATTTTACACTAAAATATGGCATTTTAAATTGAAACTAAAGTTGAAAATGTTTTAAAATTAAAGGCATACCGATGAAGAAGAAGCGATTCGTGCTATTCAACTTGCAATCAAGTCTGGCGTAAACTATATCGATACAGCTCCGTACTATGGACAAGGTTGTTCAGAGAAAATTTTAGGCAAAGCACTTAAAGGTGTTCCTCGTGAAGCATATTATATTGCAACAAAAGTTGGTCGCTACAATTTGGGAAATACTGTTGAAGAACAATTTGATTTTTCGGCAAAAAAAACCAAAGAATCGATTGAAACAAGTTTAAAATATTTGGATTTGCCGGCTGTTGATATTCTTCAAATTCACGATATTGAATTTGCTGACAATTTGGATGTGGTTATTAATGAAACGTTACCAGCTTTGGAAGAGGCAAAAAAACAAGGTAAAACTCGTTTTATTGGAGTAACCGGTTATCCATTACAACCACTCAAAGAGATTATTGAAAAAGCACCCGGACGATTTGATGTAAGAACATTTTAGATTTGAAAAATACAGATTTCCTTATTTTTAATACAAAATTGATTTCTATTATTTTTAGACTGTATTGGCATATTCTCGCTATACCATGCTTGATGACTCATTACTTGACTATCTTCCATTTTTTTTGGTGTGTATTCTATCATCATTGTTGAAGAAATTAGAAATACTAGAAAATATTACAAAAAATCAAAAAAATTGCAACAAAATTTGAAAAATATTCAAAAATTTGAGGAAAAAAAATGAATTTTTTGCATTTAGCAACAAGACTTAGGTGTGATCTGCGCTGCAAATCATGCAATGGGCTTATTAACAAACCGTGGTGCATTTGATTGGCATGTTGCGAATGAGGATACAAAGCAGCAAGGTAATTCGTGTGCGGAATATTGCAAATCACAAGGTGTTGAGCTGGGAAAATTGGCTATCTGGTATGCGTTACAACTGAAGGGGCCAACAACGTATTTAGTTGGAATGGCAACTACAGAAATTGTAAACATTAATTTGGATGCATTCTGGAATGGTTTAACATCAAAAGAAAAACAAGTTTTGGATTATTGCTTAAAAAAGTGAGCTTAAACACAAGAAATCATTTGGCATCGTTGTTATAAAATTATCTTCATTTTATTTAACAGTTTCTGCGGCAAAAAATCACATTGGGAGGGTGTTGAATTAGCAAAGCTTCGGCCATCAAAATAATATCTTATCAATTTCATTTGG
The DNA here is from genome assembly GCA_029041755.1 of Resseliella maxima. NCBI lineage: Eukaryota > Metazoa > Arthropoda > Insecta > Diptera > Cecidomyiidae > Resseliella > Resseliella maxima. Next base: position 927,438 of record JAQOWM010000143.1, read on the forward strand.
TATATGAAAATACTCATTAACCGATAATCAATGAGTACCATTTTTTTTTTTAAATAAAATTCTTCATTAATCATTAAATTGATTTGAGTGTTAATAAATTATAAAAAGAAGCAAAATTTTGTCTTTGTTTATTCAAATGGTTGTTGTGGAGTGTTTGTTTACTGATTATGCATTTAATCTTCTATATGTGTTTCGTTATTATCGGTTGTTTTTAGCATGTTCAAATTTAATTACTGACGTATTGTTGGATGATCATAGAGGCAGTTCTATAAATTAATATCAAAAACACATTTTTTCAAATTCTATATTTGTTTTCATTTTCATCGTGAAAAAAATTTCCATCAATTATCGTTCTTTCTTATGAAATATATTCTACGTTTCGCTAAAATGCATCAAGGACTATCTTAAGCTGTGGTTCCTATGTTTTTTCCATAATTCAACACAGTTCTGGTTTCTAAAAGGATTTCTAATCTTCTTCTTCTTCTATGAAAATTTCACCTAACAACAAATCGTATATGATTAACTGCAATAGAATAGATGGCACCACATATTCTTTTACAATGAAGTTTACGTTGTCTCTTATATATTGTTCGCAGACTCAGAGATACATTAATCGATCATTGATGTACTCGCCCACGGCATGAAAATTCACTGTATGAACTTTCAAAGTTTTGTTCCATATTCATTCAAATTCACATCGTAATCGCAGAGATGGCGTAAGAGGCAATGAATTGGGAAAAATGCATTTTTGCTAATGCGACTTGGGAAGAACGCATTTTTTTTTTTTTGTAAAAAAAAAAACGAAAAACTGGTGTCTATATTTCATTATTCTCATCAATAAAATTATTGAATTGGATTGCATTCAGCGTTGTTAAATTTGATTCAGTTAAAAACTGATGTCTATCGGACAGAATATATAAGTTTACGAATAAACACCTTCGCTATTGTAAACAATGGACATATTGATATTGAAATATTTCTAAGCGATGCCTTTTGTATGAATACTATTTTGTATGAAATCGAACCTCGAATTGAACAATTTACATGAATATGAACCTCAAATTGAACTATTTGCATTAGAACAAACCTCAAATCGAACTATTTGCATGAAATTAAACCTCAAATCGAACAATTTGCATGAAATCGAACCTCAAATCGAACTATTTGCATGAAATCGGTAATATATTGGGTGTATCGATTAATAATGCGGATTTAGATAACAGATGGCGTAACTTGTACTGTATCGCATCTGGCCATACTGTTGCCAATTTTGTATGAAAGGCCTAGTGACAGACTACAAAAACTGACACACGGCACAAGGGGAAAGCTAACGTAATGAAATTTTTTTGGGATCCCGAAATGTAAGAACCGCGGGTCGAAAAATTGACTTTTGCGGGATTCATTTTCATGCAAGGAAAAAACTGAAAAAAACCATTATTCTTGCATCGTGTGGGGTCTGAAAGTGAAGAATGGACTTTACTCAATAGATTTGAGCAAAAAGAATCATATCCCAAAAATGCCACTCTGTCAGTATAGAGGGCGCAGCAATCAAACCCTGGAAAATGAGGGATTTGTTCATATTTGCAGGGGCGGGGGTGACGTGGGACACCGAAAGTTAGCTAAATCATACCAAGATGTTACAGGGAATGATTTCCAATAATGTCCAGCAAAAATAAATCAATTATCGATGATAGCAACACGGGAATTCGCAAAATATGAGAAAATAATGGGAATTTTCGGGCACAATTTTTTGGTGACTTTTTATGGATCAATTAAAATATTTTACAAAAGTGAGTGAAATAGAAAGTTCTGTCGTGTATTCTATAGACACTTTAATCAATTGATTATCTACCGTATTTGGAGAAATATTTTAGTTCAAAATCAGAAAATCCGGAAATTGGGTCGATTTATTCCTAACCTCAAAATCGGCACCATTTGTTCGAGATAGAATCCATGAAATGAATTATTAATCGATACTCCCAATATTACTTTTTCTTATTACTTTTGAATTTTGAAATTTATTTATTTGTTGTACAAAAGTTATAACTTATTACAAAGGAATAAGAATGTAATAAGCAATAAGTCCATCTTATTACAATTATTTACAAAGTAATAAGATAAAGTAATAAGTATTTTATTACAATCTTATTACAAAAAAGTAATTAGTAATAAAGTAATAAGTACTAAGCTACTTATTACTTACTTCTGTAAATATTACATACACAGTGTGAAAATGTGCAAGGACTGATTTCAGTTTATACGACCCTACTAATTTTATAAATATTTAATTAAATTGCTTTTTATTTTATTTGTTTGCCTTCTCTCTTTATCTTCAAAATATAAAATTTATTTACTTAACCAAATTTTAGTAAAAACATCTTTAGTGCTAATATCATATATGATATTATTGAAGAAGTATAAAAACAATACAACACATTTTGATCTCATTCTTTATCTCTGAAATATGTAACGGAAATGATAGGTCTGGAATATAGGTTTAGTAGAAGTCAATGTGAGCCAGTAGCGTTGCACCTTTGAATCAGAAGCTGGAAACTAAAAATGAAAAAAATATGTTTGTTATTGACACCTTAATAGAAAAAAACAGGATTTTACCTTGCTGACTATTATCGTAATTTTCCCATAAAGTCTGTGACAAATATTTTGAGTTGTAATTAAGTTTTTTCTATTCGTAATTGTATTTGCAGTGCATTTCAATTGTCTTTCATTCAAATCGATAACTCCCAAATAGTTTTGTAACGGTTCTTCTAACCGATTAATATCTGTGGAGACTATATCAAAATAAAAATCGCTTCGGAATTGAAGAAATTGAAGATGTGGGAGAGCAGATTCAAAACGAATTATATATGATTCAATAATATGACGGCTAGGTGAACAAAGTTTAGAATAATTATAGCTATCGAATACGAATTTTTTGATAGTTTTTATTTTAGAAATATACTCAATCGCATCATCATCAATCAATGTATCGTACAATTCCAAACATTCTATCGGCGCATGCGTTGATGATAATGATTTCATTGAATGTGTAATTTCAAAGAATGCACTTTTTTCATAAACTTCTGACTCGTAATTGTAAAGTGATAACATTTTTAGGTGTTTCAAATTGCTAAAAGGTACATTCACCAAACAATGAGATTTAGTCTGATAGCCATACGCCAAACGCTCCAATTGTGTATTGTAAGATATAAACTTATGGACGAAGGGAATATCATCAAGCCGACCCAATTTGGAAACATTCCATTCAAATGCTATCAATTTCGGGCAATTGATTGCAGGGAGAAAATTGAAGTGTGGTTCCTCTAATGAACATGAAGTTTTGATTATAATTAATTCTTCTATTCGCGTAAATAATGGAATTAATTCATTAACCATGCAGTTCAACATTACAAAATCTTTGATTTTGAAACTACGAAGATTTTCACAATTATCACTAATCATTTTACAAATTAAATCTGTTTTGATTATGAATGGTGGTTTATACATCCATCCATCGATTCTAGCTTGATAAATCAACGAGCCAAAATTTCGTAAATAGTCTTCTGCTTGTGATAGTGTAAATATTTCAGAATACACAAAACTACTAATACTAAATGTACTGTTTTTATGCTTTCTTGATAACATTTCACTTAAAATTCGATTAAATCGAACACATACATTCGCTATTGAGCCATAGTTCGAGGATGGAATTTTCTTAAAAATTTCATATAGGCAATCATCGTTCAAAATATTGAGAATGTTCTTCGGTGATTGTTCACCTGGTGGTTGCAACAATATATCATTAATTTTTCCTTTGACTTCATCTGAATAGCGTTTTTTTAAGAAAGTATCCCTGACTTGTAGTACAATAATCGTATGATTCCCAATTTGAATATGACGTTTTAAATATGCAGCATTAGCTGCTTCAGGTGTTTTAAACTCAATAATTATCTCATATTTCAATTGATGCTCAAAACACCATATATTTTTGATTTCACCGTATTGTTTGAAAACGGAATGAATTGAATATGATGATGGCTGAAAAGACACAAATTCAAAAAAGAAAAACAAGAATAAATTGAATAAAAATAAACAACAAATATTCATCCGATGCTTTTACTTTTATTCTTGCTCGATAAAAGAAACCGATAGCCGTATTTGCGACAACGATTTTTTGGTCTTCATTAAAACAAATATTGTACAGAGATTTTAAAAAATTCATCTTATTCATTCAACTTTTGAACTGAAAAGACATAATTTGAAAAATCAATACATTATTCGTTATCTAATTCAAATGGAATATATAAATGACATAAATGTCAAAACAGATAAACGTCAACTCATGGAGTTGAATCTCGTAAAGTTGTATATACATTATGTCTTTTTCACATATATTTTTTGGTTATGTTATTTTTAAATCAACAGTTGTTAGTTGAATAAAGAACACAATTGAAAATTGAGTGCCTTAAATATGAGTGAAGAATTGAATTTAGTTTCACCGAATAATGAATCCGGATCCCCGATGTCGCATTAGTAAAGATGAGCATTGCCTCTTACGCCATCTGTACGAGTACGGTGTGAAATTGAATAAATATCAAACAATATTGTGAAAGCACACGCAGTAGACTTTCATGTTGGTGCGTTCATACACGATTTATATGCATAAAAAGTTTTCATACCATAGCAAATGAGTCGTGCACTGAATGCCGTAAGCAAGTACATCAAAAACGGCATAAATTGAACGACAATTACTTTGCAAGCGATCTCTATCACATATACACTGAATTGCACATACACCATTACGGAATGCAAACGACAAATCGTATCTTTTTGCCGTTTCCTTTGGTATAGTCAGTGCACATTAATAAATCGTATAGGTGGCGTCAATGTCTTGAAATCAAAGCTCTTCACATGTTAAAACATACAACAAATGCCACATTGAGATCCCACTATCCAAAATGGATCGGTTCAGATGTTGTTCGTGTTTTGTTCGATCGAAACAGCGAATTTTCGAAAAAAAGTTGTGCCATGTTGCTCGAAGATGAAACAATCATTCACTTGGAATTTGAACGAGAAAACTTCGTAGGCCCTTCATTACTTGAACTTCTATATACAAGGATGTAGATCATGAAAACACAAACATAAAACACGTCATGCTGATGATATTCACCTCAATTCACTCATTCTTCTGTGATTTAACTATATAGATAGCAATCATTGTTTTTTTTTTATAAAAGGTTCTTCAGAAAATTGTTAAATTTATCATTAAAACAGTGTATTGATATATGCAAAACGTTAATATTGCGTCGCCTCTATCAAAGATTGGACAAAAAATAAATGAAAACTGTAGATGGGCAATTGCATCATCGTGTAACATCTGATGCAAAAGTCTTGTCACAAAATTTGGACGTTTAATGTGATGCATAAACAAATACAAAAATGTCAACCAACGCATGCAATGGAGTTAACGATATTCCTACTCTACTGTCAAAACGCAATTGCGCATATATTTTCATTCAATATGTCGTACAAACTGGATTTACGCAAGTCTGTTTCAAACCTTTTTGGCGAACTACAAGAGAAATTCTTCATGTATTTAAAAACAAGCCAATCTCACGAAGAACCATTTATCGTGTTATCAGTGACTGTCGTGAAGGTAAGCAACCAGAAAACAAAATGAAATCTGGGCATCCACCAAAACTGAGTGTCAGAACAACGAAAAAACTGCTGTCGTGTGCCAAAAACAAGGTTGGTCAATCAACACGGCGATTGTCACGAAAATTTGGTGTCGATCAATCTACAATTCATCGTATTTTGAAAAAAAAAAAAAACTTTTTCGCATCATGAATTGAGCGGAAATGACGGCTATTACACTGATAACATTAGAACAACACCAGACAATGTAAAATATGGCGGCAAATCAAAATTCGAGCCAAAGGTTGTTGGTGTGGTGTGCGATTTCATCAAAGGGTATTTCAACACCAGTCATTCGTCCGAACAAAACCAAAGCGATCAATTCTGACATTTATATCGATCAATGTTTACCGAAATTGAAGCAATTCATTGAAAACTATCACACTCGAGATGAAATCATGTTTTGGCCGAATCTTGCAAGCAGCCATTATGCGAAAAAAACATTGGATTGGCTCACATCGCAAAATGTACCATTTGTACCGAAAAAGGACAACCCACCAAACGTTCCAAAGGCACGTCCTATCGAAGATTTCTGGTCAGTTCTTAAACGTAAGGTGTACGAGAAGGGCTGGGAAGCAAAAAAACGAGCAACAGTTGATTAGTCGAATCAAAAGAAAAGTGAAGGAAGTCGACGTATCTGTCTGCCAGAGCATGATTTTGAAGGTTCCATATTTACTGCGAAAAATCGAAGACAATGGCCCATTCAGTATACTGTAAATGTGTTTTTTGATAGTTTATGAATAAATCTAACTACCACAAAAAGAATTTCCGAAATCGCTTGTTATTTGTTCAAATGGCGTATGTTTGATTTTGTGACAAAACTTTTGCATCAGATGTTAATAAATATTAAATATGTTAACATAATTTTTCCTAAAAAATTGTCTTTGTTGTATTCAAATGGTTATTGTGGAGTGTTTGTTTATTGATTATGCATTTAATCTTCTATATGACTTTCGTTATTTTCCATTGTTCTTAACATTTCCAAGTTTACTAAGTGACGTATTGTTGGACGACCATGGGGACAATTCTATATAAAAAAAATAGGAAAAAATATTTTAAACAAAAATCGAAAAATGATAGAGAAAAAAATATATATATATTTTCTCATACCCAAGGTTGTTCAATAGTACCCATATGATCAATCAATCTTCGCATATCATTTGGTGATAGAGATGTGCCAATCATAACGGACGATCGACAGGCACGCGATGCAAACATTGCTCGTATTCGTGATGGTCGACATGTATCCAAATATGTTGCATCACTTGTTCCTTCGTGCAACATAAACAATAATTCATCAATATCACCTTTGCCAAATTCCCAATTTTTACTAAATGGTTTGCCAATTAATTTTACACGTTTTGTTATTGGCCGTTCCATATCAATATCAAAACGAAATCCATTCGCTTCAAATACTTTTAAATTATCAATTACAATCAATTCATTGACCGCTGTTAAATCCAAATCTTGTGCCACGACCAATGGTTGGTTTTGTAAAATTGTTGTTTTTTGTAATGTTTCAAAATTGTACTTTTCATCAGTTGCATGTTGATCAACAATAAACAAATCATCATCCAATTTAACAATGATAAAACCCAAATTAAATTGACCAATGATTTCCATGCGAACAAAATCACTTTTTGATATTTCCGTTTTTAACTCTTGTTCGGCCGATTGATTTTGCTTTGGATCAATTTTTGTTTTGAATTTTAATCGACTTAGTTTTTTTGCTGTGCTTATTTCTTCCGTTAATTTAATCTCATTCTCCATGAGCTCAGCAATTTCTTCTATTGTTGTGGACAGAGTGGTGATTGTTTTTATTTTTGTTTGAGATTGTGATGCCTCAATGGTAATGCTATCGTCAAGTATTTCCATTTGATTTTCTTCTTCCAATGCTACTTCACCTATGTCATCTGAATTTCTATCCTCGTAGTCCTTCACTTCGATTTGATTTCGTGTCTGTTCAAAATAACTAGTTGATGGCTCATTTTTGTTTAGTGTCGAAGTAGACGTTTCTTTGTTTGGTGTGTATGTTTTTAGCAATCGATATGATGTGTCAATTGCTCGAACTTTACAATCTATACGATAATCACGTTCAGATGGTTTTGATTTTGGTGTATCAAATAAACTTACTTCATGGATTGATTCATTTTTGCTGTTTGTATTTAAATTCAATATTTCTTTTGAATTATACACTGAAATATCATTTTCTTTTTCTGAAAGGATATCATTGGAATTATTCTCTTTCGTCAATTCAAAACTTGTACTTGGCTTGATATTTGAATTTTCCTCAGTGTCTGTATCCGAATCAGATTTATAGCTTGTAAATTTTTCTTGAGTTAGTATAACATCCTGTGATAAATACTCATGAATTTTTTTCATTTTAAAATTTCGCATTTGAATTTCATCCAATGAATCATTTTTACGTTTTGTCGTTTTTTGTATTGGTCCATCTGTATGGCCAGTTTTTCGCCATTGTGCTAACACATTTGCAAAACTTTCCGGATCTGGTTTCACCGTAGACATAACAGGACATTCCTCATCATCGTCACTGGAAACATTCTGGAAAATACACATATATTAAATTGATTATAATGGAAATGGAATGAATAAACAGTTTTAACCATATTTGAAACAAAAAAACTGAATTTTCGAACGCAATAGAATTGATTTTCGAAAATGAGAAAAATTTTAACTTAAAAAAGAAATTTTTGGATAAAAAAATTAAAAATTTTCCCTTTCTCCATCCCATTCAATGATAAGCCATCATCAACAACTTACTGATACATCCTGGTCGGTTTTTGCTTGAATACTTTCACGGTTACTGAATGGTTTGCTTGCAAATAGGCTTGGAAGTGTTTGATTTTGCATTTTGAATGTTGATGGAATATGTCCAAATGTATTTAAAAGACTTTTTTTCAATGCAAGCCGTAAAATGGTTTCATTGTTAACCATAACTTGTCGTTTATCTGGTGTAATATTGACATCAACATCTCGCCGTTCCACAATAATATTTAATACAACAAATGGATGTTGATGTTGATTGTATCGATGATAAACATCATTAACTAATTTTGAAATTGTTTTTGGATCACATGGACGACCATTAACAAAGAAAAATTGACGATCCTTTGCACTTCGGCCACATCCATGGCTGCAACTTGATATATAACCATCAAATTGAAAACGATTTAAATCCAATGCCGCCAATTCATTGTCAGTAATATTAATCGATGCATCAAGCGATTTGAGATCATCTTGTGTAAGAATTTCATTTGTTTTGATTGGCGGTTGAATTTCAAGTAAATTGGCATTTTGTTTTGAACCAAAAATGGCAACAATATTTTCACGTAATAAATGTGAACCATTTGTTGACATAATTTGTGATTTTCCACCTTTTGCCGTATGATTTGTCAGAATGATGCGTTTTCCATACGAAATTAAACTGTATCCTTGCAATAATTGACACATTTTTGCAAATTCTTTTTGAATATTACGTTTAAATTCACGTTTTCGTACGGGCAACGTTGCAAATAAATCACTGAGCATGATTGTTGTGCCCGTTTGTCGGGCGCATGGTGTTTTTTTAATAATTTCACCGCGATGATTTAATTCCAATTTTGTGGCCACATTAACTGAATGATGTTTCGTAATTATTATCATTTTTGATAATGCGCATAATGAACTCAATGCTTCGCCACGAAATCCAAATGTATCAACCGTTTCCAAATCAATAAATTCACGCAATTTTGATGTATGATATTTGGCAGCTAAAAGTCAAATAAATAAATTGATTTTAGTCATTTTCATCTGTAAAGATTTTAAGCATAGTTAAAAGTTAATGAATTCATTGTTATTTACTCAATCCATGGAAATTGCTCTCTTCAACACCACTGCCATTGTCAGATACTTCAATTGAATCGAGTCCATATTCACGTACTTTCACCTCAACCGTTGTTGCACCAGCATCCAAAGCATTTTCAACCAATTCTTTCACAGCCACCGCTAAACTCAATACAACCTATCAATAAAATAAACACACATTGGGTTCTTATCAATAACACAATACACACAATCACTTTTGTTCTCAACATTTATTTGAGTTTTTTTTTTTTTTTTGTTTTTTTTTTTCTTCGAAAATATTTATTTACCTGACCCGAACAAATTCGATGAACTGTATCGGTATTTATGGCTTTTATTGTTTTAGCATCTTCAGTTGTCGGTTGTTCATGTTGCGAGCTCATTTTTGTTTTTATAAATATTGTTTCGTCTTGACATTCAAAATTTGTTCTTTTCGTACGAAATTGCGCGGTGAAATTGTATCGCTTCGTTCGAAATATTTCGAGAAAAAAATGTCATTTGAATGCTTCTTTGTGTTTTTCATACAGTAAAAAACTTGAAATTATAAAAAATATTTCTTTAAAATTTTTAATTTTATTTTTTTTTTATAAAAATGGTGCATTAATTCATTGTTTTTTTTTCAAACTTTTCAATTTCATAGATTAGCAGAAAATAATTATTTTCTTTTTAAAATTCAAACGAATACACGGTGTTCGAATTTCGAATTTCGAAATCGTATCAATAACAAATGTTCCAGCCCTACATACGCCGTATGTAGACCGTACGGCGATTTCGAAACGAAATAAACAACAAACCCTAGGACAATACAGTAAACAAAACGCTATGCATAGGGTGTCAGCTGATTGACTTATAGCGCCATATAGTTCATAGTGTGTGAATGTGTGTCGGAATTCGCTCGCCGCATCGTTGGATTTTAATTTTGGAGGGAAAACTAACAGTTGCCATTCGTGAAAAGTAAAATGAAGGAATAAGACGCTTCTACATCTCGTCACCATTGGAATCACGTTTCACACATTTCAACCAATCGAAAATTTTTCAATTAGCAAATAAAATAGAAACCAATTTGTTCTCAATTTAGTTTCATTTCTTTTTTTTTGGTTTTAATTTGTGACATTTAAGTAAAAAATTTACAAAATAATAAAAATAAACGAATATTTTAAATTGAACATTTTCTGAATAGTAAACACACACGCACATTAATAATCCATTTGATACCAAAAAAAAAAAACCGTTTTGTGTTTCAACTCCGAATAAAAAAACCAAATTAGTGAATTTAAAAAAGAGTTTTTTTTTTTTTATTGAACGAATCAAAAATGGCATCACCATCAATCGCATCATTTTTCAATGTTCGTAAACGGGCAGCCGCCGATGATATTGTAAATGTACGAAATAAAGTGAGTCGTTTAGAAGCAACGACCGAATCGTCTGGTCGTGCACAAGCATTAGTTGAACGGGCAATATTGGCCAAAAATAAATTAGTTGATGCTGATACATTTGGTACAAATGCATTCCCAGCAACCAATGCAAAAGTGATTGATTCAACACCGGTTCAGGCAAAACCGACCATTGAAAAGCGTACAACACGACGTACAACAAAACGTACAGCAACAACAACTACCACTGATACAGCAAATAAAGAACATTTAAAACAACAAAAAATTGTAAAATTCACATTGGGCGGATCATTATCACCACGTAAAAAATCTAACGGTTCGCCAACAAAAGCATTTCAATCAATTCAACGAAATGCAAGCATCGAAGCAACCACACCAACCAAACAATCAAAGACTGATGAAACAAAACCATCCGATACAAATACCAATGTGATCAATAAAAATTTGACAAATGTACGAAAAGAATTGTCATTTGATGAGATCAAATCGAAAATTGGACGCAGTTCACGACTTAATGAACTGAAAGGATTATTGAATAAACGACAACAGCTTGAAGAACAATATCAAGCTTGTATCAATAAACGGCATGCAAAACAAATAGCAAACAATTCACCAGCCAAATTGGATGGACAAAGTCTTAAGGAATTTGACACAATTGAACTAGAAGTTTTATCAAGGTTTCATTTGTTTATTTTTTTTGCTTTCCCTCTCTCATATTTAGACATATTTGTTTCATCTTTGTTTTTTCTTTTCTCAAAATGGCAACAATTTTCGACAGTTGAAATCAAACATTATTTATTTTTCACAACGGTTGTTTTTTGTCTTCTTCTTGTTGTTGTTATTGTTGTTGTTTTGCCAAATTTTAATTCAAATCAGGAAAACGACGCAAAAATCATAACAATAAACGGTGCAATTTACAAATAAAAAAAAAAAAAAAAAAAAGAAAAAATGTAATAAATCAACAAATTTGCAACGGCGCACACGCGTTCAATCGGCATTTGCAGCCAGATAAAAAAATACAACATAGTCGAACAAAAAAAAAAAAAATTGAATAATACAATTGACCTGAATTCGATCATACTGGCAAATTTGAATGACAAAGTACATTGTTTTAATTGGGTCTGAGAAACATATATTTGTTTGTTGCATTTTTCATATTCGTCAATTGATTAATTGCAAATTTTTTTTTTTTCGTCGCTCGACATGCCATACGTATGAAACGTTGTTTTTAATAAAGAGCACATGTTTTTATTTGGGTGCATTACAATTGTTTCACGTATAGCATTTTGTGGTTTTCATTTGTGTAAATTAGAAAGAAATATTTTTATTTAAGAATTCAACATTTTTTCTTTCTTTTTTTTTGTGATTTAAAGTAATGCTGAAAAAGAAAAATGCATTAAAATGATTTCGTTTTTTTTTTTTTTTTTTTTTTTTCAATTTCAGTCCACAAAAAGGTCTTCGTACACCGACCAAAACACCATGCAAAACACCATTAAAAGAACCAGGAAGTGGTGAAAAAAATCCAACCGCACACAATGAGCTAATGTCACCAAAGAAGCCCATTACGCCACGTCGTTTGTTCAGTCCAACAAAATCGAATGCAGTGCCAGCGTATCAACGTTTTGCAAACTTAGCAACCGATACAACAACCACGACATCATTGCAATTACCATACAAATATCGTAGCCTATTGGAAACATTCCGTTGTGTTGATTCAATTTGTGCCATGTTTTATAATCGCAAAGAAACGATTACATTTAAAAAATTAAAACCGGCCGTACAACGTATGATGCGTCGCAATTTAACTGAAAATCATTTGGCACAAATTAAATATTTGGATCCCGATGCATACATATTTGAACAACGTAAAATGTTAAATCCCGGTTCACATACAAAATATGATTATTATCAATTGATTATTACACCAAATGTACAACCATTACCATCGAATTATCAAATTAATGATGAAATTGGCATAAATAAACTATTTGATGATGATAATATTTTACGAAATGCAGATGCAAAAACAATGAATCCACAAATTATGATTGCACGTTATAATCGTTTTCAACAAATTTTATTGGATCGTGTTAAGCATGAACATGATTTATTTTTGCGTTCATTACAACCGCCAATGTTTATACCAAAAGAAAAAGTTCATCGTTGGCATGCCGAATTTGATTTAGAAGGATGTCCAGAAATTTTACCCGGTGAATTACCACAACCGCCAAATATTGAGAAATTTTCATCGGCCAAAGATATTTTATCAACTGCACGAAATTTATTTAATTGTGCAACACCAACTGAACGCATGATGGAACGTTTTGAAGCAGCTCAAAATGAATTATCAACAACAACAACAACAACAACAACACCAGTAACATCAACTAACATACCATCATCAACATCCAATGTAACATCATCATCGATCGAGTCAAATGATTTAACAACAACTCCAGTTATTGATCCAGTTGCCAAAGTATTAAAAGGTGTACCAAAATCATTGTTAGAGAAAATCCGTGCGAAACAAGCTGCAAAACAGCTTGATGCAATGACACGACGACCATCACAAGATGCTGAAGCCAGTAAATATGCACGATTACCAGAATTGGCCAGATATATTCGGAATATTTTTGTAACAGAGAATAAGGGCGTTTTGGAATTGGATAAAGTCATTTTAAAATTGGAGAATAGCTTCCGTGAAAAAATGACTAAAGATAATCTACGTGATTTACTTGAGTTGATGTCAAAAGAGGCACCACGCAATTGGCTTACCTTTCATTTTATTCGCAAAACTGATTTTATTAAAATCAATCGTCACGAGAATTTGGCCGAAGTGATTAAAGAATTGGAGCGCAAGGCACAACAAAAAGCTGAATGAAAAAATAATAACATCGAGTATGCTATATGCCAATGACTGAATTCATAACCAAATAGAGAATGGACAATAGACACAGAGGAAAAAAAAAACTTCGAATAATGCAAAAAAAAAAAAAAAAAAAAAAATTAGCTTTGTTTTTCTTGTTTTACGATTTACAGTCAAGTTGTTAACTCTTTTTTTGTTCATCTCATTTAAAGTTTGAATAATTTCAATATTTTAAATATGATTAGGTGTGCATTATTATTATTATTATTATTAATTTCTAATTCGAGAATATTGTTTAAATATTGTTGACATAACAATTCTCGCTAAAGCACGACAGATAAAATAAACGCGATTTAAATCCGTAAATATTTTTTTTTTTTTCACAATTTTTAACGGTGTTTAAATTTTCAATAAATTTTTAATTAAAAAATTCTTTTTTTTTTATAATCAATTTTAAAAAAGTCGTGAAAAAATTTGAAGAATTTTTTCTTTTTTAATATCAACATTAAAAGTATTAACAATTCAATAACATTGAAGTATTTTACCATTGAATTGAGATTGTTACCCTTAACATTGAGAATTTCATTTTCAGCATAGAGATTTTAAGCCTTCAGTATTGTTTTTTTTTTTTTGTTTTTGTCTTTTCTTTCAATAATTTCTAAAAAGATTTTAATTCTAGCGAAAAAAGAAGCGAGAGATTTTTTAATTGTAATATTCTCAATAATAATTTATAATGAATATTAAAATATGAAATTGATTCGAATGTGAAATTAAATTCAATAATTTGCAATCTCATGTTTGTTTGCGATAGAAACGTGTCCGTTGAATATAACAACAACATAAGAAAATGTTTTCTTGAATGTAAACAACAGTTTGATTTATCAAGAGCAACACGTTTTAAAATTCAATGTCTTTTTTGCCCCGTGTGTTATATCATTTTGTTATTATAGTTTGTCATTTTGCGCTTTCTTGATAAAATTATACATTTCTTCTTGTTGTTGTGTTTTGTTTGTTTGTTTGTTTGTTTGGAATAAAATGATACTATTCAAGTAGGTCTAAAACAAGATAAATAAAAGCTGTTGCGTTGTTCTTTCGTTCTATTTCTCAAATTCGACAAATAATGCGTTTTGTGTATTTTATTTGATATTTTTTTTTTTTTTTTTTTTTTTTGCTTTCATATGCAACTTCCTTTCTTTTTTCATGTCAACGTCTCTTTATCTATCTCTCTCCCCCTCTCGCTCACTCACATTCTCTCTCTCTCTCTCTCTCGCTCTCTCTCTCTCTCTCTCTCTCTCTCTCTCTCTCTGTGTGTGTGTGTGTCTGTCCCTGTCTCTTTCATATTACCAATTTGTATTTCATTTTAAAACTGGCTTGTTTAGAAAAATTCCAAACAAAGTAGGCATAATTAAGTAACCGATAACAGCTATTAAATAAAATTCTACAACAAAGAAAAACAAAAAAAAAAAAACGAAAATTTCTTTGATCGCTTTATAAATTTTATGTCTTAAACATAGCATATTTTTGTTTTCGAAAGATGAACAAAAATGTTAATTACATATGTTTAGAGGATTTGTGGTGTGTGTCACAAAACAGCCAATGAAAACGATCAAATCAACGGAATAAACAAAAACAAAATGCGTATCGCCTGATTTAAGGCCTCGTAAGAGTGCTACGCGTGTGACACAGAAAAAAAAAAAAAAACAACATACGATATACGGTTCGACAGTGACTGTATAACCGGTATACACTATACATAGTTGTCGCAATCACAGACAAAGAATACTAAAACTACAGAGAGCATGTCTTGTATATACACAAATTCATGTAAAAGAAAGTGATTGTATGCGTATATGAATAAATGTATGTGTTTTAATGCTGTCATTTCACGTCATCATCATTCAATGAAATACACATATTTAAAACGCTACAACAACTCAAAAATCAAGTTTAGAAAATATTGTTTCGCAGTAACAATGATTAAAACTGTGCAAAATGTTGTGCGAAATCGTTGCGCAAAATTCAATTAAATACTATGATTGTTTGTCAAAGACTGAATAAACATTTTTCTTCATTACTATTTCTCTCTTTCGCTCGATTCTTCCATTCGATGTATTGTTTTCCACTCATTTCAATACTACATACACAGCGGCAATTTGTTTGTTCGACTCGTACGATATCGTCCGATTGATGACAGTTCTGCAGTTGCTTTGAAGTGCGTTTGTTCGAATCGATTCAACAAAAACAGAAGAGAGAAAAAAAAAGAGGAAAGAAGAGAAAAAAAAAAAGAAAAAACACACAACAACGACACAAAAAAAGAAATAAGCCAGAAAACACAATACAAAGGATAGTGAACAACGTCGGTGCTCAGATTCAGTTAGATCGTATTGGATAGGCGACGATATAAGGTGAACATCCAAAATAAACCGCATAAATAATTGAAAATACACAAAAAAAAAAAAAGAAAAAATACTAAAAAAGATACCCCAAAATTAAAGACCAACTAAAGGAGCCAGTCAGCTACAACAAGTAACACAACCAATATAGTTAGTTATTTGTGAATATTCGATCGAACAGGTCATACACAGCGAAACAAATCAACAAAATTTCTTTGTCAATTTATGCACACAAGAGCCAAAAGTAAGAAATAAAAACAAGCAGTTTTGTTTCTTCTCTTCTTTTTTTTGTTTTGTTTAATTTCGTCAATAACATTCAAGATCAATTTACAGAAAAAATTCAATGTGAACAACAATGAGAGAAAATCAAAGAGAAAAAAAAAATTATAACAACAAAACTATTGTGAATCGTTTGAAACCGTTCATTATTTTATTATTTAGAATTTAAGTGAAAATTCGGTGTGATTTATTATTTTGACAATTTTGTTTATTTATATATATATAGACCTATCTATCTCTCATAGACCTGTCTATCTCTCAACATTCATTAATTTCATTTTCGTTGTTATTTCGAATTTTTATTATTTGTGTGTGTGTATTACCATTTTGATTGGTTCATTTTATGCGTACATAAAAACCATATGTAAAATCGAAATTTTTTTTTTTTTTATATAAATGTACACAAAAGAAAAACAGCATAAAATCAAAACGTGAATAACGCATATATTAATGTGGTAAAAACGTGAAAACAAACACCAAGCCAAGCAAACAACAACAACAACAGCAGCAGCACCAGCAATAGTTGTAACAACAATAGCAACAGCAAAGAATATTGAAACAACAAAAAGCAATCAAAAAAAAAAAAAAAAGACAAAAATCTATTTCTATTCACAACTTGTTTATTTGCTTTTTGGTCCCTGGTAATTTCATCTTCAGTATTTTTTTTTTTTTTTTTTTGTTGCTCTTCGTTACATTCGGTTGTTTATCAAAAATTACCGTGACTGTGCATGTGTGTGTGTGTGAAAAAGTATTTTTCTTGAAAGTGAACAATAAGAAGAAAGAAAAAAAATTCAATTGAAATGAGAGAGAGAGAAGAAACAAATGAGCAATAAACGTTTTGCATTGAATAGTGTTTGAAATAAAAAGAGCGAATCAGCTGTCATTTTGTTTGACAAAAACTTTGAACTGAGCAAAAAGAAAAAAAAAAAAAAAAAAAAAAGAAGAAGATTATTTAAAATCAAAGCGGAAAAACGGTGCGACAGAAAGAAAACGGAATTACACACGAAGAAGAAAAAAAGTGACAACAAAGAAAATCGAAAAACGTTGGACGAAAAAACTACGGAACGAAAGATAGAGCAAGTCAATTATCCTTTTGTGTTGAGTTGGTCGTCAATTAACAAATACAAATACACCATCGTATGAATCAGATAGTCATATTAGCAAGAAATTTGCGTCGGTTACACGCTCTGTACGTATTACGCCACCATTGCTTCAGACTTCAATGTTCAAATAGTCAACAAATCGCATTCAACATCTGATAGAATAAGAAGCAAACAAGAGACAGACCGATCGACCGACCGGACCGATCGACAGACACAAGGACAGACAGATAGAAAATATTACGGAGAGAAAAGGAGAAGAAGAATCAACCAATCGAAAAACGTTTTTTTTTTTTTTTTTCTTTTTTTTGCGGGCAAAAATTATTATTGGCAACGATTAATTAATAAATAATTTCAGTGTTTATCTCGGTTTGTCAAAAACATTTTGCCTGCGCTGGTTTGGTGTTTCATTATTATAATATAGATAGATGTTTTTTGGCTCCGACAAGTCGTTATTTCACGTATATGTGCCTTTCATATAGTTAGAAAAAGCGTGGTTTATTGTTGTTTCGCGATATACACCAAAAACAGACAGAGAACAACAAGGAAAAGAAAAAAAAAAAGCGAAAAAACAAATTATCCGATTTACAGCCATCGAGCGCTTTGCTATTTTCCCCTTTTCAAGCATTTTGTGCTCAACTTTGACAAACGTCGAAACACAAACACACCCAAGAAATAATACACAAAAACCGACACATTTACATAAAACATAAAAAGCCGTGCAACAGTGCACTGCAATCGGCATACAAGGCATATTAATCCAGCCCAGAGTGAAATCATCAACATCCATTTGTCGATCGTTGTAATCGTTTGTCATCGTTGTTGTCGTCGTCGCCGTCGTCGCCGTCATCATTGTCGTCGTTCGACCAAGAAAATAAAGAAAATCGTGGACAAAGTCAAGACACAAAAGTCAATACACAAAACACGAAATGAATAGTCTGCTGAAAGCATTCAAAGAATTTTACAATGAAATTAATGGTGCTACATTAACGGGTGCAATCGATGTAATTGTTGTTGAACAGGCTGATGGCAGTTTTATTTGTTCACCATTTCATGTTCGATTTGGTAAATTGGGGGTTCTTCGAAGCCGCGAAAAAATCGTAAGTACAAAACAAGTTGTTAGTTGATTTCTTATCGATTCTCCCCATTTATAAGATAGATTGTGATTTGAATTGAAAAAAAAAAACAACATCAACAAAATGAAGAAAATAATAAAAGAAAGAAAGAAAGAAAGAAAGAAAGAAAGAAAAACAACAATTATAAATTGAAGTGAATTTCTTGATATGTGAGAGAGATTGTGTATGGTGTTTTTACTCTTGTTTCCTCATACTGAATTTCCTGATTTAGCATTTTCTATGTTCGGTACATATTACTTACGTCTATTCTAACCTCATTCACATTCATGACCTTGAACTTGATGAAATGCATTTTATAGCATTCAGCTTACGCATTATCATCATCATCATAATATATCGAAAGCAATTTACTGTTTTCATTAAAAATTCAATCGGAAAATATTGTTCAAAAGTGCCTATTTGAGTGAGAGCAAAATAAAAAAAACGAAATAGACTAAATGACACCGCATGACGGTGGTGGTGTCAGTGGCGGCGTCGTCGTGGAAAATTTCCAACAGGCAAATTCTCTCCTTTGAATGTTTTTTTTTTTTTTTTTTTTTTCATTATTGTTTTCTACTTGCGCGCCGCATACGAATGGTATTCATTCGAACCGATGAAATTAAAGCAACGAAGGAAACACAAAGAAAACGACTGACCAAATATTGTATATATTCTGATTTGCAACGTTCAAGTTATGAGAGCTAAAGTACATGCCCAAGCATTTACATTCATGTTTTTACATGTGTTTGCAAAGCGTCTACATGTGATTTCCTTTTTTACTTACTGTTTTCGGATTTTTTTTTCCTCTTTTGCCGTTGTTGTTCTTTGTACTTCTTCATTTTCTTGAATTTCATTATAAACGAAGGTATGTACGAACGAACAAACGAATGAACGAACGAACGAACGAATGACTGAATGAAAGAAACTCGAGAAAAAAACCCTTCCCAACAACGTTTATTTTCAATTTTAACGACGGTTGGCAGCAGCAACAGCAATTATTCAAGAACAAAATGAATAAAAATGAAAAAACAAAAAAAAAAAAAAAATGAAATTGCGAACAAAATATGCTGAAACAGAAAATACTTACGCGCATACACGCTGGTGACAGCTGTGTGTTCATTTTAGCCGAACGCTCAAAGGTCAATGTATCACTTATTCATAGCACCGAATCCATGCACAAATCGAATGAATCACAAAAATCGTTGATTGTTTGTTTCTCTCTCTCTCTCTCTCTCTCTCTCTCTCTCTCTCTCTCTCTCTTTCTTTCTTTGTAATTTCATTGTTGTTGTTTAGAAGCATATTGTTTATTAAAGTGCAAAAGATCACATTTAACAAATGAATTAACTACATACACACAATGAATGAATTTTTCTGTTCCTGATGTATCCATTTTTGCCGTTGCCAAAGCCATTTGCAAATTGTAATAAAATGAATTTCCTTTTTTTTCTTTTATTTTTTCTTTTATTTTTTTCATATGCGTGCAATTATTTTGAATTAATAACACGGAAACCCATACACACAGGTTGATATCGAAGTAAATGGCGAACCGGTTAACATTCACATGAAATTGGGAGAGAGCGGCGAAGCATTTTTTGTACAAGAATGTCCTGAAAATGATCTAGATGAATTGCCCGAAAATTTGGCCACATCGCCATTGCCATCTGAAGAATATGCAAATAAATACAATGAAAGGTAATTGAAAAAATGAATGCATCTGTTCGTCTAGCAATTATTTGTTGATTTTTTATTTCGTTCTCTTTCATTCTTGAGTTTCGTGTCGTTATTACTTTTTTTTTCCGCCACAAAGAAATGAAAACAACAACTACAATATCGGCAAGATATAATCAACGTTCACCAAATCAAAAATTATTACTGTTATTATTTTTACAACAAGTTGCAAGTTGCCTTGCCTGCAAATACCAATTTAAATAATTCGCCAAATGAATTGCATAATTTATATCCGTCCTAGTGGTTGTTGTTTTCTTCTCTCTATTTGATTTCTATCTGTATATAAATTTTGATTGATTTATTCAATTTTTTTTCTTCTTCTTCTTCTTGTTTCTCTCTCTCATTCTTTCTATTTCTCTTTTCTAAATTATATTCACCTTGATGATTGAATTTCCCGATTGGCCATTTAATATTATGCGTACGTGTGTTTGTGTGCAGCAATGAAACGGATGAAAACAACACAATTGGTGTAAAAATTCGGCGAAACTCAACAGTTTCATCACCAAGTGAAAAAGAAAAAGTCTATGAAAATCAACAATCAGACTATAAATCGAGACGGTAAACATTCTTTATTCTTTCAAATGATATCAAATTTAGGAAATCATTGACTTTTGAAACTTTCATTTATTCAAATTTAATTTTTATTTTCTCTCTCTCTCTCTCACTCTCTCTCTCTCACTCTCTCTTTCTCACTCTCTCTCTCTCACTCTCTCTCTCTCACTCTCTCTCTCACTCTCTCTTCCTCTCTCTCTTTCTCTTTTATTTTTCATTTTTGTATTGAACATTGCATATGCATAGGTATAGTGAAAAAGTACTAAATCGTCGTAATATAAGTGAAACTAAATTGGAATATACGACAGAGCGAATTCGTCAAGAATTAGCAGAAAAAGAGGCTTTACTTAAATCAAATGATTTGTTAAGCGATAGTATTGAATTAGAGGCTTCACCCAATACAGAATCAGAGGCAACAACAATTGCAGAAGAGCCACAAAATGAACAATTCATTGATAATAATTTAACAACAACAGCAAATCATGATAAATGTGTACAAAACAATGATGAGATCTCGACAAATGCTGAACACCAAAAATTCAATGCCAAAGAAATGGGAATACCGGTCACCGCTACCACATCAATGGAAATTGAGCAACAACAACAACAACAACAACAAATGTCTGGTGGAAAAGAACCAATTGAATCAAAATCAAAAAAGAAGCGACGAAAGAAGTCAATGATGAAGAAAAAAGCATCACTTACCACAACATCAATATCAGCGCCAAGTTTAACAACAAATAATAATGCATCACGTAAAAATTCATCAAGCAGTAGTGCTGGTTCAGCATCCATTTTACCATCGGATCAAATGGATTTTGATACAGATCCAAATCAACAATCATCAAATGCAACATCATTATCAATTGATGATTTAGCAAAATCTGAAACGGCTGTTACAGCAAATGATTGTTTTATGGAAACAACAATACCGCCACCATCATCAAATGTACAAGATCAAACAATAGATACACCAAGAATGTGTGATTTTCATTTTTTCAGCGATACAGAAGTGGCAGCAAGCCCATATGGTACACGACCATCAACACCAATCCAAAGTGATAGTGAATTTGAAATGTCACAACGTGAAAAAAATTCAGATCCAATGACCAGTTCAACAGCATCATGGAAATGGGGTGAATTTCCAATTACACCAAATAAAACTGATAATGATTTGGCTGGTAATAAGGATGCTAAACAACAACAAGCTGAACGAAATTCAACATTAAATACAATGTTAAGTTTTATGAAAGAAACAATGCGCTTGCGCAAAAGTACATCGGATGGTGGTGTTTATTTATCTGATTTAATGAATACCGAAGGTTTAGATCCGGATGTTGTTGCTAAATATTTTCCACCAACGAAAAATGATGGACATTTAAATGATGGTGATGATCATGAAAGTGGCAATGGAACATCTTTACCACATAGTCCAAGCTCCGTGGAAAATGGCATCTCAAAAAGTATTGCATTTGATTTTGATCAAGATGGAAAATTGTATGAAAAGTAAGACAAAATTTTCATTCGTTTTCATAGACCAGTTCATGTATGAATAATTATTTCTGATGAATTTGTTGCAAAATTTATCTCTAAATCTTGCGTGATGCTTGCGTATTGTATCGACCGAATTGTAAGAGAAGAAAAAAAGGGAGGAAGGAAAAAAAGAGGAGAACACAAAATTTGCAACTAAATTCATCAGCAAATAATTATTCAGTACATGACTGGTCTGTTTTTATTCTATTGAAAAATCGATTGAAGACCAATGTAACTTATTATTGTATTTTTTTTTTCTTTTTTTTTTTTTTTGTTTGTTTGTTTATTGCAGAAATGTAATTGCGATTTCACTATGCGGTGGTCTTGAAAATAATGGGCCAACCGATGATGAATTTGAACAGAATTTGCTTGATTATGCCGATGTATGTCAAAATCCATCAATTTTCATGTCACCATTGATTGTGGTTCGATTATGTGATAAATACTACAGTTGGGCGGCCGCATCTTCTATCGTTATGACCGCTATCGCTTATCGAAAACCACTAACTCATGTAAGTAAAGTCATTATCATTGATAACAATATTTATCATATATTATCCATTTTATAAACAATTCAGAAATGTTAAAAAATTATTCACAAAACGATCTATCATCGTTAGTTCATTTTGTGTAAAAAACAAAACAAAACAAAACAAAACAAAAGATAATAATTATTGAGCATGTTTAATTTATGATAAAAATAAAAGAAAAAAAAAATATATAATTCAATTCTCACACATAACATAGGATGCAATTGAACAACTAATGAGCAATAATAAAATGAGCGATACTCGAGAAAGTTCAGTAACACCAAAAACTGATTTAGATGATGGACAACCAAAAGATAATCGTAATGCAAGCGGTTATTCATGGTGGAAATGGCGTCGTTCCACTGATAGTACTGATAAAAAATCACCACCAAAAGATCTACCAGATAGCGGAGAATCTCGACAAAGTGCTGAACGTATTGATGAAATTAAAGAAATAATTAGTGATTTAGATAACATGACAATGAATGATACAAAATTGGAATCGAAACCATCGATTTGTGATGACCAAATTGAATTACATGAGGCGAAAAATTTAAGTGTTCAACATACCGAAATAATTGCTAAAAATGATGATTCGATCAGTTCTGAATTGGCTGATGTAAGCAAATCAAGTTATGCACCGGAAAAATATCGAAAAACACTGCGATTAACTTCTGAACAAATTGTAAGAATTGGATTTTTTTTTCTCCATTTTCGTAATTGCTTTCAATGTGTTTATTTGTAATTTCTTTTTGATTTTTTTTATTTGTTGTTTTTAATATACAGGAAAGCCTTAATTTAAAACCTGGAATGAATGAAGTGGAATTTAGTGTGACGACTGCCTATCAGGGAACGTCAAGATGCAAATGCTATGTATTTCGTTGGAAATATACGGATAAAGTGGTGATTTCTGATATTGATGGTATGATCACAATATTTATTTTCATTCTTGTTGTTTACCACTCCCCCCCCCCCTTCGGGTATTATTACATGTAGTTTATTGAATAATTAAATTAAATACTTTCTACGCATTAGGCACAATCACCAAATCGGATGTGCTCGGTCATATTTTGCCAATGGTTGGCAAAGATTGGGCTCAGCTTGGTGTTGCTGAACTATTTACAAAGATTGAACGAAATGGTTATAAATTGTTATATCTATCGGCACGGGCAATTGGTCAATCTCGTGCAACACGTGATTATTTGCGTTCGATACAACAAGGAAATGTTAAACTGCCAGATGGTCCATTGTTATTAAATCCAACATCATTAATATCGGCATTTCATCGTGAAGTTATCGAACGTAAACCGGAACAATTTAAAATCGCTTGTTTAAGTGATATCAAAGCATTGTTCCCTGAAAATCCATTCTATGCTGGTTACGGAAATCGTATCAATGTATGTTATTATAATTTTTCTTTTCTATTCATAAATTGTAACTAATATCATATATCACTAAATTATTTCTCAATTTTTCATAACACAGGATGTATGGGCATATTGTGCTGTTGGCATTCCGGTTATTCGTATATTTACAATAAATCCAAAAGGTGAATTGAAACATGAATTAAATAAAACATTCCAATCGACATATCATAGTATGGCCTATATTGTTGATCAACTATTTCCACCCGTTAATGATCGTGAGGAATCGTCGGAATTTTCAAGCTTCAATTTTTGGCGTGAACCAGTTGTTGATATTAATTGTGATGATTTATTAGATGCAAATGCATCTAGTTCAAATGGTAAAAATGATGTTCCACGTGTTCAACGTACACCAGCAACACCAGTTGCTGAAATTGATCTTCCGACAATTATGGAAAAATCATAAACGTACATTACACAGATTAAGTGAAACAAAAAAAAAAAAAAAAAAGAAAACATGAACAAGGCTATGGCATTGAATTAGGAAAGATATGAACGAGAGTTAAACGATTATTCAACAAAAATCAAAAAAAAAAAAAAAAAAAACAACAAATATTCATACAAATTTATTTGGCTAAATTGCGCTAGACACACATTGTCAAAAAATGTTAATCACATGCATAGCACGACTATTTAAAACTCTTAAGCAGGTTCATTACTATTTATTTTCGATGCTGAAAACAAAATTTAAATTGAAAAAAAGAAAGAAACACAAACAAAAACAAAAACAATATTAGAAAGACAAAGGAAAAGTGAGATGAAAAGTAAAACAATTTTAACCAAGAAGAATATTACAGTATCGGACATGAAGCACATCAATCAAATGTCATGCTCAATTTTCAGTAGTGAAATGTCTTTTGAAGGTCAATCGACGCGTTGAATGAACACATGAGAGAATAGTAACAACTAATTGCTGCTTCTAGTATTTTGCATCTCTCTATATAATAAACTACATTTATTTTGGTTGCTCGGATGAATCTGTTGGCTTTGTTGCATACTTTGTCAACGCAATATAAACATTTTATAAAATTATTATTGACATTTGTCAATTGTCAACTGTCAGCTGTTTACTTGAATTCTGATTTTAGTTATACCGCTTGTTTATATATTATGCGCTAGAAAAAGCAAAAAACGAAAGAAAAAAAACAAACAAAAAAAAAAAAAAAACAAAAACAAAATTAAGAAAATATATTGATTAAATGGTTCTTCTTCTGATAAGTGAAAAGAAGAGCAAACTCACACATATACATGCATCTGAACATATATTTATATGAAAATTGATTTGGAATTTAAATTTTTTGTGATTAATTGAAAACAAATGTGAAAAAGAAAACAAAAATGAATTTCTTAATTGTATTGCGCACGAGAAGAAAACAATTACTTTTCCAATCAATTAATTAGGCAGCTTCAACAATATTATTAATGAAATAAATCAAACGAAATTAGTTCATGAATTACAATATAGAATTATTATGTTTTTTCTCAAACACACACGCATACATATAAATATATATATATATTTACATATATTTTTTTGTTAGGGAAATATTTGGTTATTTATTTTCCATAGATATCTCTTTTTATTTTAATTTTAATCTTTTTTTTTTCTTTCTTCGTTTTGCATAAATAAAATCGTTACAAATTCAGGTATTTATATTTTTTGTGCTTCTTTTCATTGGAAATTTTTACATTTAAGTAAAATTAGCTGAAAATTTATGCATAATAATTGAGATAAAAACAAAAATTAAATAAACTGAAGAAATAAAAAAACATATATTTAAATTCAAATTAAACATTGTTTGCTTTCAATTGTGTAAAAATAATATGAAAGGCTCCGAGGAAAAATGTTACACAGAAAAGTTCCCTGGAAAAATGTTTTGTATTCAATGTATTTGTTGTTGTTTTTTGTATGTTGAATACACTGAATAATAACATTTTTCCACGGAACTTTTCTGTGTAACATTTTTCCTCGGAGCCTTTCATATGAAAGAAACAGAAAATAATGAAAATCATTCATTTTTCATACTTATTATATTTATTTCATGTTTATTTACATTAAAATTAAACTATATTTTATTTAATTCTAAACGGCCACCCCACATTCATGATTTCAGTTCGATTTGACATAATGTACGTTATTTGCGCATTTTTTGTCGGGCGGTGAGTGGCCGTGAAAGCAAAGTGTAGGAATTGAAACAATAGTCGCTATTCGTAGAGACCCACAGGACATTTCAAACCCTGATTTGAGGATTCCGGAGTCGGTTAACCCTAACTAACTCCCCTCCTATTTACTTCCCTGAACTTGAAACTTTTGAAACGCTCTATTGACTGATGCCATAGAATTGGCCCCCTGACCCCTCCACTAGGGAGTTGGGTGTCTCCCGCCCTCCATTTTTTATTTTTCTGATACGAAATTCAAAAATTCGGATTCAGCATGCCGAAAAACCTTAGAATCCATATTTTTCATATAGGATGCTAATTCCATTCTCCAAACAATGAGAAAAAAAAATGAATCTCGACGATTGTAAATGTATGGAATGGTTGTTAATCGTTAGCCTAGAAAAACAAACTTTAATCAAAAAATTTTTTTTTTTTTTTTTTTTTTAATTTTCATGGATTCAGAATAAATTGACATTGAAGAAATGAATTCTTCATTTCAAAATGAGCCATTCCCAACCTGAAAAGAAGATAAATAAAATTGAAATATTTTTTGAATATTTTTTCAACAACGTATGTAACGATATTTGAAAAAAAGCAAATTAATTTTGACATTTGTTAAAATCAAGTGTGGCGCTCAAATGAATTTATGTTAACTCATATTGGGACAGCTTTTTGATGTCAGAGTCACGAAGCTGTCGCATCCATTGAAGTGTATGGTATGATTGAATTTCATACATAAATTTCAACATACGTTACACATCATTTTCACATTTGTAGTCGCGCATATGTATTTCAAAATGTGTACCGTATACAGCGATTGGCCGCATATGTATGTATTTATTGTGCTGCACAGCCGATATTTTTACTCTCAAATATATTTCAAATCATTTGTTGCAGAAAAATACGTTAGTAAAATGCATATGCTGGGTTGTTTTGATTTTCAATTTTTCGAAACTTGGACGACGCTCTATGCATACATGCGCGAGGAGGAGGGATTATTTAAAATAACTTATTTTTTACCGATTGAAAACTACATATCTCATGCAGCGAATTTGATGTGATAAAAACTACTTGACGACAATAACGACAACAAAATATTAAAATAATCACATTCATTTAGATTATATAAAATTGTAAGCGACATGAATTTGGTCACAACATCAACTTACCTAATTTTAATATACTGTTTTTTCAACAATTTTCATAATTTGAAATCGGTCAAATTTCATATGAAATGCAAATAAAAATGAAAAATGTATCTTTCTATCTATCTTTATCTTTTCATATCTCTGAAAAATGGACAGAACGAAATGAATTGAAAGGGAAACATGAGCAACAATAAAAAGACAATTGATGAATTTTTGTTGTCCTTCTCCTTCTGTCTTTTTTATTATGATTCATTACGATTCAATCACCAATTCAACTTATTCATCTAAAATTCTCTTATATAAAATCGACAAAGTAAAAAAGAAACTCCCGCATGTGTTCACATGGTTTTTTTTTTACAACAATTCTTCTAAAAGTGTTTAATACATTTCTCTTTCTGTATTTTCTATTTTAATTCATCGGTCGGTCGTGTAAATTTATTGCACATTCTGAATGATCATTGGATGAAGTCAATATATATATGTGTATGTGTTTAATGAATCATTCAATTGAGGCACTTTCATCGCATGCCATGTTAATTTCTTTATTTGTGACACATTCACCTTTATATTTTCAATACTTATGATAAATTTATTAATTCGAATTCTTTTATGCATATTTACATTGAAATAATGTAAATTTTTAAACTACTACAAGCTAAGCTCATTGGGCAAAATGATTTAAAAATTTAATTAAATTTATGTTTCCATTTAATCCTTCCAATTATGTTGTTTTTCCATTGTTTAATTATCTATAGAGTATAGATCGCAGAAAGAAAATTTATTTTTCTTAAAATATTTCTTTACTTTAAATCTATTTTTAATGGTAGGGCGTTTGAAATGCATGCATTTCAATGACTGCAATTATTTATCTGTTCAAAGAATTTTGAATTTTTTTCGAATTTTCCTGTTTGTAATTTTCAAACTGCATTTATGTAATTTTCATTAATGTGTCAACTTAATTATCCAGTAAATGACTGAATTGTGAAAAAGACCAGTATTGATGCAAACAATGACAATGACACGGTACTAACAAAAGCACTATTCGTTTTTTGCTATAAAAAAGGAAGAAAAAAAAAGCATTATTGTTTATGGAAAAAAATTGGCTTTATAACAAAAAAAAAAAAAAAAAATCCAAATAAGAATATTCACATTTACAGAGCTGCATGGCGTTTCATTACGTACGAATTTGAACATTGCTTCAACTAAGTTGGCTGGAGTTGATTCTTCGCATTTTTCCAGCGATTTAACTACGCAATCTTTCAATATATCCATATCACTACAATTCAAAATTGAAAAAAAAAAAAAAAATTAAACAAAAAAATATGGATTTTTAAATAAATCATCAATAAATGCGAAATCACTTACTCGCATTGTTCTTTTCCCATAACCAATTGTGGCAATTCATTTGTGATATTTTTCTCGGCAATATCTGATGGTATATAACCATAAAATGTTGAGTTCATACAATTGATTAGCTCATTTTTTCGTTCATCAAAGCATTGTGGTCCTTTTTCAGCGATAAACAATGCAATTTGATCACCATCTTTGAAGCATACAAAATTCAATAGATTTTTGAAAATTTTCACAAACGTTCGTTTGCCCTCAATTTCCTTTGGTTCCAAGCATGGCTCAAGCACTGTTGTGAAATTTTCCATACAGCCAATGGCAATGTCACGTTTTCGGCAATATCTGGCATGAAAAAAAAATAATAAAAATCGATAATGTCAATTAATAATAGAAACAAAAATTATCAAATAAAAATCAAACAAAAAACAAAGTAAAGAACAAAAAATCATATTTGCATTGCATTTTGCAAATCAATTTAACTTACTTATTGAATACAGTATCAAGTTCACCATTTGGTTCGGCTTCTTTGATTTCATTCTGTAAAACTTCGACATCAATTAAACCGCTTGTACAGTTTTTGAATTCTTCAACACCTTCTTCAATGACTGCATAAGCTTCATCGCCACCAGATACTTTTGAACATTTCTCTTTCACTACTTTAACAACTTCTTCAAGTGATGGCACTTTAAGATTTTGCAATGCTTCTGGAATTTCTATGCCATTTGGTAAATTTTCTTTCAATTTATCGATAGTAAATGTGTCTTTTAATTCTTTCAATTTTTCCACATCAATATCGTTGGTACTGCATTCGACACGGACTGCGAAGAGGAAATGAATAGAATAGAAATTTTTTTTTTTTTCGTTTTTTTTTTTTTTGTAAAAATGATTTTCAAATATTTTTTGTGAAATTTAATAAATATTATTGTTTGTAAATATTAAAAAAAAAAGTTCAAATGTTAATGAGTTAATGGACAATATGGCATTATTTGTATATGTTTACATTTGAAGTGCTTTGATTTCAAGACATTGATACTACCTATACGATTTATCAATGTATGACTACAACAACGGAAACGGCAAAAAGATACGATTTGTCGTTTGCATTCCTTAACGGTGTATATATGATAGATATCGCTTGCAAAGTAATGCCATTCAATTTATGCCGTACTCCATCAATCAATATTTGATGTACTTGCCGGCGGCATAAAGTAAATTTAAATCCAACCCTCAAATGAGGATGCCAAATAAAATGTCAAGCAATTCTATTCCATCGATTAATTTATATAAAAAACAAACGGTGTAAACAAAGAAACAAAATGAAAATAATTACATTATTGTCTTATCACATGAGCATAAACCGGTGACAATTGTACATCCATTGAAAATGCCGAAAGATTAACTGGACAAAGGTCATTGTCGATAAAAAAAAATTTGTTGTTATAAACAAATGCATATTTATTATTATACAGGAACTAAATACGCAAATCTGTGTAATATTTAATTTTCATAAATATTTATTTTACCATCAAAATGTAATAAACAGTAAATTCAAGTGGTATAGTCGTCAAAATTAACATGCAAATTAAACAAGATTTGTTGCAATGTCATATTTGATCAATTAACTACGATATGGAGAGTATATTTATATGAATGTCTTGAAAAATAAATTTCATGTAAATCTGTTAGGTACTCATGCAATTTTATCTTTGTCAGTAGGGCATAACTAAAATGAAAAATATTTATAATAATAATTTCATTAAACATTTTGATAAACAACAATAGAAAATATTCAATAATATGCGTTTTATTGACAATAGTGGGTTCGACTATTATCAAATATTCATAAATTAAAAGACTAGAAACAGATCAATTTTATAACAGAAGAATAATCCATCAATTTTTACAATGATATACTTCTAAATGATCTGATTTGAAGTTTTTTTTTTTTTTTTTTCTTTTTGAAGTAAAATTGCACGGAAAAAAATATTGTTGATCAAACAATTCTTAAAAAAAAAACCGAATAAATTTCTGAATGTTATCAAAGTAATATATGCTAAGGACGGATTTATTGAAGATCATTTTTATGTTAGAAAAAAATGGAATTTAACAGGTTGAATACCGCAAGAGATTGAGTTGTACATTAAATATGAAGAAGATAATTACTTGGTATTACTGTATGGATCAGCGCATTCCAATTTAAAAGAACAAAAAAAAAATCATAAAACAAACGGCTTAATTATACAGTGAATTGGGATTTCCACTGAATAAGAAACAACAAGTTTAATTGCTGGTAATACAGAAACGTTAATCGACCCGTAATCATTGTCGATAAATTTCAAAGACAAAAACGTGTGACAAGCCCTATGTTGAATTATGATAAAATTGCTGACTTTCATGCGAATTGCCTCAAACATTTTCAACAAATCGTTCTGTTTGCATATGACTTGTTGTCTAAATTTTTATTATTATTTTTTTTTTTTCCAATTTTCCATTGTTCTCAAAAGAACTAATATCTGTAGTGCAGGGGTTAATTTCCGTTTTTATTTTTAGCATTTAATCGTCGCACAATTGTGCAATATGTAATGAACGATGGTTTTAAACACCATACCAAACCACAAAATGATTCACATATAAAATATACATCAGTTTCATGTAAACCTTGTACTCAATATAATTGAATTTCCTCTTTGGATTTATTTTGCTATGGTTAATGTTCAATCAGTTTTCGGTGGCAATTTGTGCATTTACAAATGAGTTACAGTTTGTTTGTTTTTCTTTTTTTTTTTTTTTAATTTTCAGCAGATTCATTGATGAAAAAGCATAAACAATTTTAAGCTAGTACAAAATTATGATAAACAGTGCATCATTGATATATTTAAATTATATAAACATTGTTTGTTGGATGACGAATTCAACATGAAGACCGAAAGTAAAATGGGATTATTATCATAAACATGTTTAAGCTAATTTATCAGTATAGTTGTATAATAAAACTTTGACGGTCTTTGCTATGCCGCCTAACCGGATCAGTTGAAAAATCAACATGCTTTTTTTTTTACTGTTTTGTTATTGCGTAATTTATTTAAAAAAAAAAAAAACACCGACTAGTATGCAATGGAACGTCATGCAACATTTCCGATTCAATGGAGTAATAAACGATCATTTGCACATTGAACATGGAAAGTACAAAAAAAAAAAAAAAAAAAATGTACAGCAAAATCAAATGTCCAAGCTAATATTTTTGGACTATGAATTTCACAGATATTTACGATCCATTGAACATTTAATTTGACGTAGTTTGCATTTGTAATGCTGCATTACATCCCATTAATTAAAAATAGAATTGTAGAGCTTTCTTTGCTCAACAAAAGTAAGAATTAAAGAAAAAAAAAGAAAAAGGAAACAAAAAAAAAAACAAGAAGAAAATCGAAAGGTTTTCTCCGTCACAACAAATTTGATCGAAAACTAGAATGAAATTCATACGTTACACATAAAGAATGTACATATTCGAATATTGAACTTTTGCATTAATACAAAAACAACAACAAGCCTCGTTCTCGATTTGAATTGAGTTTATTTCTTTATTCTTTTTTAATTCCAAAGAGCAATTGGCTAACCTCAATAAACTGGAAAGTATTTTCACAAATTTAGGACAAAAAAGAACGTTACAAACACTTGACCAGAATTTAAAAAAAAAAAAAAAAAAAAAAACAAAAATTTGCAAATACAATTGAACTTTTTCGATGAGAAACAGTCGATTGGATTTCGATGGGAGAGAGAGAGAGAGAGAGAGAGAGAGAGAGAGAGAGAAAAAAACATTTCGTTTCAATGCAGGGAACAATTTGCACAAACGTTGAATGAGTAGATTCACAAATCGGAGATATAAGGTTTAATAATTACGCTTGTTCGTGATTATGAATTGTATTTAATAAGCGAAATTATTGGAATCATGTTTAATTGAAGATTTTTGTGCGCTTTGCCTTATTACGTTCAATTTTTTGTTTTAATTTTCTTTTTTTTTTTTTTGTTTTTTTTTTCATTTTGATATTCATTGAAATTAATCGACGCGCTGCCTAGATGCACATAACACATTTGAACTGATTTTAAATAGTCTATCTAAACAATGTACCGTGCAATAATATTGGTTGCATTCGCATTACGCGCTGGAACAGAAAAAAAAATTACGGTTTGTAATTGGCATACAAATGAATAGAAGCTAAACAGAAAATATCCACATATACTCGGGCAATTGCGAGGTCATTTCTGTCACACACAATAGAACATTTAAACAAATTGTCATGTACCTTTTTATTACTTTATTATTTTTTTTTTTTTTCATTTCTCATCAATTTCATCAATATAGACAATTTTTTTCAACATTAAGTATTTGTTTTGAAATATTCTAGAATAAGCATGATTTTGAAAGAATTTTTTCTTTGAGGATTCCAAATCCATGGAAAAAGATTCAATGAATTTGTTTAGCATTAACAATAAAAAATTTAGTGAATTTTTTCAGCATTAAAAAGAGACCATTTTGTGCAGAATATAAAAATCCCATATGTATCCATGCACGAAAGATAATCAACAGAAATTTTATGAATAAATTGACGTGTGAATAAGTCAAGGTCAATAATTATTTGAGAAGTAACGCATAGATCTTGACCCAATGTTTTGCCTAATTCAATTACACACACCGCACGCATGATGCATAGATCTAGTTGTCATATATTCGGATGTTATCAGTGAAAAAAAAAACGATGAAAATCTAATTATCATCGGTTATGGACTAAGAAGATAATTATAACATGGATAGAATCTCAAATTGAAAATCAATGAAAATGGAAACTATTAATATATAGCCCGAGGGTAAAACAAATCATCAATAGTTATTAAATCAAAATAAATGACTCAAAAGGCGACAAAATTCACTTTTTTTTCCTTTTTTAAAGAAGAAATAAAAAAGAGTTGATTTACAATTTATGCAAATTGTGAACTGTCAACATTGTTGCATTCTACATATTTGCATTTAAATTGTACTCACTTGAATTATTTGAAATGATGATTTTGCATATTTATCATTTGCGTAAATCGGATTAATAAAAAGAATTAAATTAGAAAATAACGATACGACAAATTTGAGAAACATAAATAATCAGTTGTTTTCATTCGAAAAAAAAAAAAAAAGAAACAAAAACAAAAATAGCGGCCAATAATTGTGAGGATATTGGAATTTTTAAAAACTGGTTCGTCAAGTTGTTGTTTTTTTACGATTCGTTCGATTTAACATTTTTCACTTGAACTCGACAATTAAAATAGTCACAAAAAAAAAAAAAAAAAAAAAAAATCATTCAACTAACTGGATAAAAATATGCCCAGAGAAAAATCTACTTACCAATTGTCAATGAAGTGGTCAGCAAAACAAGAAACAATAAATGTTGTTGGTAATTCATTTTTGTTGCTGTTGTTGTTGTTATTGTTTTTGTTGTTATTGGTGCTTACAAGCGTGCTTAACTTAACCGAAAAAAAAGAGCTATTTTTGATACAACAACAATGAATGAAAATGAAACGATGTAGTTCAAATCCAAGACAAACACTAACTGAGAAATCGTTTTCGTGATACAGCAAGCTTGTTGATTACTTTAAAAAGCTTCAATGCGATAGTCGTTGTCGTACGGCACGTCGTAGTTGTCAAATATATATGCCAAAATGATAGGCTGGATTTTTGTTATGCGTCTCGATTTATCTCTTATTCTTTCAAGTTCAAATTGAAAATCTCTCATTCGCTCTTTTACACTGTGAATATGAATAAAAATGATGACAACAACATTAAATGAACGAAAGTTTTGATCTGAAGAAGTAAAAAAAACAACAACAACAACAACAATTCAATGAAATAAACTCAAAGCAATTTGCTGTTTATACATGTGAAACACTGTGTTTGAGTGTAAAATAATACATCGATGTCATAGGTATCAACGAACGTTTGTTCGTTCGTTCGAAAAAAAAAAAAAAAATAGAATTATTTATTTTTGTCCATTCGATCGTTTGAAAAATGTCAAATAATATATTTTGTTCGTTTGTGCATTCGATAAATTAAAAATGTTCGAAATGTTCGTTCGAATGTTTGAAAACTTGTCCGAAAAAGTTCCAACATGAAAAAAAAAAATATACAATTACACAAAGGGACTTTTATAAACATTCATATGAAGAAGTGTTTAGCTTGTATTTCATGAATGGAAAAGAAATGAAATCTAACAGCTTCTTTCTATAGTGAAAGTTCTGGAATCCAGGTCGAATTCTGAGAATTTATGGATTAGCCAAAATTCCAACGAATTAGTACTTTAGGCCATCAATATGGTCGGATTTTTTCATTTCTCCTATCAAATAAGCGAGAAAAATCGTTTGGAATGTTTTTTTCGGTATGGATTTTTGTAAGCAAACATTGGAACTATTTATTCGGACAAATTTTCACATATTCGAACACATTTTTTTCGAACGAACGAACAAACAAAAAGTTCAAACAAATTGTATTCGTTGACACCTATGATCGATGTATAATGAATATTGATGAATTGGTATTGGTATGTTTTCATTTTCAACCGTATTAAAACGTTGAACTGTGTACATTTGCCAATCGTTCATATGATCAATCAACAGTTTACACATTCATAAACAATTTGTATGTATCGTTTCAATTTTTTCATTCACTATACCAAAACGATATTCGATTTTAAATGATTTTGCAATTGCATTCCATTGTGTATCAATGTATTTTACGTTTGAAATTACATCGAATAGCATAATATAAACAAACTTAATTTAAAATGTTCACTGTGTCATTCGATGCATCATTTTTGATGTGTAGAACCCCATTATTGTTTATTTTAGTGTATTTTTTCTGTTTGTGCATTGTTTTGCGCCTATAAATGTAAATAATAGTACACTGAATCCACACAAAAAATGAAAATTTAAACAAACACAATCGAACTTTATCGGTTGTCTGTTTCATTCACTCACCTAAAATAAAATCTACAAGGAATGACTTATTTCTTTGTATCGAACTATTCATATGACTTGATAAAATTTGATTTTTTTTTTATTCAAAATATTGACATTTTTTGTGCAAATTTGCATTTCTCGCCAAACCAACAAAATGCAATCGACAAAGAATGACAGAAAAGGGTTAAAATGCACATAATTGTCGTAACATAATAATAATAATATACAATGTAGACGTCAATCAAATTAGTCAATAATATTTCCACTGTGTGTCGCTTTACATGTTTTAAATCGATAACGTGATAATTTGAATTAAGCGCGTGTTTATTAAAATTAAATTAATTTTTAGGATTCTTATTCAGTTTTAATGGAAATATCTAAAACAAATGAATATTATTATTATTCTGTCAAGTAATGTGAGTCAAACTACATTATGAACAGTTGCTTTGTTGTTCATTTCAAATAAAATTTACAATTTTACAATTTCCAGGCAATTTTTTTTCAAAATCCTAACACTTTTGGATTCAAAATCTGAACAAATTTTCCAAAAATTCTTTTGTAAGAGCAAAAAAAAGATAAACAATTTGTGTCAAAATAAGAATAAAAATCCACATGAATATAAATAGAATACACGCTTCGAAATCTGCACTCCCTTTGTAACGAATGAAAATATCTATGTTACATGGATTAAAATGACAATGGTCTGTTTTTTCATTTTTTTTATTTCTGCAATATCTGCATATCTTTTGCTATGTTCATCTACATCTTAATTGATGTTCTTTTTTCATGTTCTTTTCTCAAATGAACTGCGAATGCAAAATTCAGGTTCAATATTCCAAAATATTTGTTTTTTTTTTTTGTTTCAAACGAAAAAAAAAAACAAATGTTATCAAAGACAAACACTGTTTTTCGCTGTAAATGGCAGAGATATGCTACTGAGACAGCCGCCAATTTCCCTCTTTTTATATTGTAGTACATACAATAATAATCGAATCAAGCACCGTACCTACACCGTTGATGCTTATTCAATACGTGCCCACTTGATTCGATTATTATTGTTTGTACTATATTATATAGTCTATATATGGAGGGGAATCAGCTGCCGCATACAACAATAAACAGTATTCGATTAAAGATAAGAAGTTGAACTTCAACAACCTAGAAATATATGAAATCGTATGTAAACATTGCAATCGTAAATACTAGGGGCAAACAAAACAATCAAACTTGATTTGACACACAGACTATCAAAACTACATTAAATGCATAGAATAGATAAAGTCGGCGATTGCGCACATGCTTCATATGTACAACACATTCCATTAACAATATGAACACATGCCTCTCTCGAAGTGTATAAGAGACAGCAGAAAACTCGACGCTATTGTTAGTCATTGAATAGACGCTGATAATGGAAATATCGAATGAAAGGTGTTCAACATTTTTTGAACCCATGTTTATGTGTTGGTAACTACCAAAAAATATGCTGTAAACAAATGTTACTTTCTCTTTTTTTTTTTATCTCATTCTTCTTTACACACACTTTCTCCCCTCTGTAAATTTATGTTTAGCATGTGAATTGAGGAAATTTTGTTTTTAGAAATCTATTTTGAATTAAGTTGTATTACTGTAGGCGGCCATTCAACTAGTGAAAATAAATACGAAGTTTTAGAAAATAAATTTATTTTATTTTATTAGTTGAATCAAATTTAATGTTGTGTTATTTTTCTTTTAAAAATACAATCTCAATCAATTAACTTTGTGAACAAAAACTCAAATTTATTAAAGAGAATAATTGTTTTAAATCTTTTTCTCAATCAAAAAAAAAAAAAAAAAAAAAGAAAAAAACCAAAAAGAAAAAAAAATATGGTCGATATACAAGTTAAAGAATATTGGTGTACATGCAACACTCATATAATTGATAAATCTAAAGTGGAAAAAGAAATTAAAATTTACCCAGACGCAATTGCATTATCTATTGAAGCAAAAGATGCTATTAATATATACTTAAAACCATTTATCTCTGAACATAGAGTCCCATACGAAATGATAGCATGTAAAAATTGTGACAAAATAATCGGATATGTGGCGAAATATGGGGAAGCAACTATTTTCCTGAAGAAAGGTTCATTGGAAGAACGAAAAACGACGATCGAAATATATGATGTGATTGATTGTTACCTGCACAAAATTGATGGTGAATACGAAATAGAATTGAATGTTAGTAGACAACAACCACAATATTAATATATTAATAATCGCAAATAACACCGATGGAAACAATACCTGCACCGATGGAAATAAACCACAAAAAGGTACCATTACAAGGTAAGTATTTCGGTCTTGAAAAAAGAGATAATTCAAGCCGAAATTAAAAAAAAAATTTTAATTTTGTCTATTTTTTTTTTATTTTGTGAATTAAAAGAAATCTTTGTTTCTTTTGTCTCTTACAGTTGGTCTCATTTTGTCGTTCATTATTTCGCAGCTAAATGAAAATTTAACGGAACAATTGTATGATTTTCAACTACAACAACAAATAGTTTAAAGATTTGCCATGCATATAAGACTGATCATAGATGTAAATGTAAAAATTTTGTATAATCACATGTAATGTCACTATAATATAATAATTCGAATTGAATCTCGAGAATCTCACGAATCTTGAAAATGGTCAAATTCAACGTTAAATTATTTATTTATCGAGAATAAGTATTTTCTAAAATAATATTAAAATAATCAAATATATTGATATTACTAAAGTTTAATTTAAAAAAAAAAAAAAAAAAAAATTAAATAAAACAACTTGTAATTAATACAATGTAATATACATAGATAATATAACATCAATAAAAAGTTTTTGGAAATGAAAATGAAGCGTGTATTGAAATAAATAATGCGAAAAATATTCAAATATTTGGAATAAAAAAACCAAATTCATTTATTGCTACAGTTTTCGTAGTATCAATATCAACAATATAAATTCTTGCAAATAATGAATTCGTATACATTCGTGAATCATTTCGTTTGAATCCGAGAATCCATAGAAACCTGTTGATTCATGCAAATCAATCCTCAACACGTGAATTGATTTATGTGTGTCTATCCTCTCACTGTCACTGTCGACTGTGCCAAAAAGGCTTTGAAATTTAAAATAATTTTGCTTCATTATTAGCAATTTCTTTTGTTGTCACACATTTGTTTTTTCTTTTTTCTTCTTTTTTTCTCATTGATTTTTAACCAGTGAATGCTATGAGATATTTTTTAAGCTGAATAAATTTAAGACTTAAATTTATTAAAGTTTTAAATTTATTTAAGTTTTAAATTTATTTAGCTAGATAAAAATATCTCATATAGATTATTCCCTGTTTTAATAAATTTTTTTTGTGTAACTTTTATTCGATTTAATGCACTTTTAATAACAAAAAATTTTTAAGCAGAAAAATCTACAATTCAATCTGAAGAGTGATTCAATTTTCTTTGTTTTGATACATTGTTTCCATTCGATTATTAAATAAATTTTCAAAAAAAAAAAAAAAAAAAAAAACATTTTTGTGGTTTTTATTTTTCTTTTGAAATTTAACTCGTGATTTTGAATGCAGTGAATAAATCCAAGTTGTGGAACTTACTTTGCTAATTAAAATGTATACACAAAATTTCTTATTTAAAAAAAAAAAAAAAAAAAAAAAAACTACAAAATGCCTAGCAAAATGCTGGATGCATATTCGTTCGATTTCATCGATAAAATGTAACATGCTATCGCGACTTAATATCGAATTTTGTAGCACCAAACGGAAGAAATTTAGTTGTCATCGGTGATATGTGATCATATTAGAGCCTCTAAAAAATGTTAAGCGAAGCAGCCAAAAGAATGTTAAGAAAAATGTTTAAAAATAAATTGAAAAAATGTTAAATTTAACAAGAAAGCACGTAAAATTGTTAATAAAATTTAATTAATTTGAATAATTGCAAAAAAATTCTAAACTGGATTTTTTTTCTTTAAAAACTCTCTTCATTTTCTCCAAGTAAATACCTGTTGCAACGGCTAAAAATGGTAATGCATCTTTATTTATTGCTCGATTCACTTCATTTTCCATAATAATTTTGCGACGATTGCATGTCTTCACTTTATATACATTATCCGAATCCAATTCCATGAATGATGCCAATTTGCTTGACGAATAATGTGCGTTACTTGTGAAGATAATGCTGAATTTGGAGGAGAAGTGCTCATATCAAGAGAATTTGGACTGCTCATTTGGACTTTTCATCGAATTATTTATCATTTGTTCATTTGATTATTATGTTGCTTATTTTGTTGTTGATTTTGTTTATTTTTATTCTTCTTCTTCTTTTTCTTTTTTCCATTTCCACTGTTTACATTTTGTTGGTGTTGCTGCTGCTGCTGCTGCTACTGTTCCTGTTGAAAAAAAAAAATCACTTTAGTTAACCTTTTGTCAGAATTATTCAGTGTCTCAATGAATATGAATAGATTATTTTGATTTCAATATTTCACATTGTAAACAATTTTATAAAGAAAACAAATGGCATCATTTTATATTTATAAATACTTACAACTTATTATGAGATTTGTTTCTTGATTTTTTTTCCGTTGCAAATTCACTGATTTACACTTTTATTTTGTCATTTATTGTTGAAAAGAAATTTTTCCTTTTAACAAATTAATTATTATAAATGTTTAGAATTCTCACTGCCATTCCATTGAAACAAGTTAAGAAAATGAGTTTATCGCATCATTGTGATCGATACCAGATGTAATTTTGTTTATTTATTTACATTTATTAGTTTGAGTGCATTGCTCTTTCAATTATGTCGATATTATAGATTTGTTTCATACACAGAGCGCTCTTTTGAATTCCATTTTTACGTGTGTTGGCCAATGTATTTATTTATTTGAAATGTCAATGTTTTCAATAATATTTACTCACAAATTTATCATTTTACTTTTTCGATAATGTTATATATTTTTCACATTTGCTATTATGCCATTTTTGTTTCATGAAATATTGAAATAAATTATAGAATCGATATAAAAGATTTGTCTATTTATTTACCAGAAATTCTGACAATACATACATTATGTCAAAATATCATTCAGTATAACCTCAATTTGTTTTGTAAATTCATATATTGTTTGAAAAAAAAAAAAAAAAAACAATGAAAAATGTTAATACTTACAAAATATTCGCATCGATTGAAATTTGGATTCATGCAGAGTTGCAATTTGTATATAAATATTTTCCGCGGATATAGTTTTGAATTTAAAGAAGCAAAAAAAAGAACATATAATGAAAACGTATATATGAGAAAAGTGTTGAACAAAACCAAAGATTGTGTTCTATTCGATCCTAACAAATATTTCAGCTATATTATATCACCAAAGCAATTCAATAAAGATAATGATACTTTATTAAAACTTGTAACATATGCACATGAAAGAATTATGACTAATCAGTTGCTCGAACCAAAATTGTTAGACGCATTGAATGATGAATGTATAAAAAATTATAAATCATGGCCAATAAATGAGCAATTGTTTGCTATGGATGCGTGCGAATTTATAGAAATGGGTTTGCCATTTTTTAAAAAAATTCTTAGTGATTATCTAAATGGATTTGATGCATTAAAGATTGGACATGCATTGCAAATAATGTATTATGTGGCATGGACAAAACGACAATTGAATTCAACACAACAAGAAATTGTAATCAAAAAATTTGAGGAAATTTTCAATGGAATGACATTTGATGGAATTTCCATTTTTTGTTTAGCCTTATTTAAAGGTGGCTGTAAAGAGATTAGCATGAATTTAATCAATTCTTTAATTGTTTGTTTAATGAAGACCGATTTACATAAATATGAAAGCATTGCCGCGACCGGTATTATTAAAGCAGTACGACAATTTTCAACGATTTCTCAATTGGAACAATTAAAAGAACTTCAGAAAAAATTAATTCCATTTACCAAAGTGGCTGATTATCAAGCTCTCACACATATTGCACAATTGGGTTGTCATCAACGTGTATACAATGAACAACTACTCGAAGTGATTATGCAGCGTTTCTTATCAAATATGCACCATTTACGTATAAAAGATGTCGAACGAATTTTACTTGCAATTTCAACGTGCAATTACAAATGGAAAAATAATATTGAAATGGAATTTTGTGCAAACGTGCAAAAATTCTTGTTGATATCATTAAATACAAAATTTCCGGAATCAATGATTCGATGTATTTCATATTTGACCATTATGGGTGTTGTCGATGTTAAACTGATTAATTGGGCATTGAATCCAAAAACAATTCAATTGCTTCATAAAATAACAGATAAATCAGTGCACGAAGACCATAATTTTTTAATAATGGATTCTTATGTAAAAATAAATTTAAAAGATAATTACAATGGAAATAAATTATCTAATGAGATGTGCGGCAAACTAATGAAGACATCATATGTTTTGGATTCAGTTAAAAAACAATCGCGTACGGCTAATGAAATTCTTGATGTTTTGCAAGAAAATGGAATTCATTGTTTATTTAAAAGACCAATACCTCATGTTCAATTTCCAGATATTTTTTTCGTG
Source organism: Resseliella maxima (assembly GCA_029041755.1). Lineage (NCBI taxonomy): Eukaryota > Metazoa > Arthropoda > Insecta > Diptera > Cecidomyiidae > Resseliella > Resseliella maxima. The sequence continues at coordinate 970,162 of JAQOWM010000143.1, forward strand.
TACAATACATTGACATACAGAACCATTGACATTCTCGAAGCAAATTGTAATGAACACATTTTATACGCACGCAATCTACATCAAGAAAATCCATATTTAAAGGCAATTTCAATTGTTTCATGTTTAAAAAATCAAAGAATCTGTTATGCAAATCGTAATCATGGCCGTTTTCAATTTAAATTGGATCAATTGAATATGCTTGGATTCAAAACAATTGTAATAAATCGAACCGCTTGGAAATTGTATAAGACACCTGCAGCAAAGCGTCGATATTTAGCAATAGAACTATGCAGAAATAATATATTCACATTCAGCAAAACCGTACATTTTGTTCACAAAGCAAAAAATAAATCTACAATTCTAAATTGATGCATTGTTTCCATTCGATTATTAAATAAATTTTCAAAAAAAAAAAAACAAAAAAAAAAACATTTTTCAATTTGTGTGTTTTTTATTTTACTTTTGAAATTTAGCTCGTGTTTTTGAATTCGGTAAATAAATTTTAAAAAAACTTTTTGAAAAATTGAAACATACTTCCGTAATGAAAATGTACACAAAATGTCTTATTTAAAAAAACAACAACTATAAAGTGCATTCAAGTAGTTCGATTTCATCGATAAAATGTAACATGTCATCGCGACTTAATATAATAAAACTTAAGAAATTTGGTTGTGATCGTCTAGGGGGTAGACATCGGTCAATCAATAACATCAATAATGAGTTTATTGAAATGAGAATGAAGCGAATATGTAGATTGATTCGTATGTATTGAAAAATGTATCTATTGATAATATTGTCATTATAAATATCATTCAAGTTATCAATATCAACAATTTAAATTCTTGTAAATCATGATTTCGTACGAATCCGTTGATTCATGCAAATCAATTCTCGAAACGTGAATTGATTCACGTGTGTCTACCCTCTAGGCGATCATAATGGTAAAATTGGAACAATTAAATTGATTGTGAATTGAAAATTGAAGAATTATTCTTGAGAAATTCCTGCATAATAATTGAAGAATTCTTCTTTGAATGACTCGTCCATCAACGAAGCTGCATACTTCAAAATTTGCCAAAAATTTATTCAAAATTTGCTCCTCAGTTAGTTTGCCACTGCAAATTTGTAGCATTATGTAAAAGATAGAAAAAAAAACCAACACTTGAGTATCGAGTGAAAAAAAAAAAGATTGCAAACGAATTGGCATGAAGCCAATTATTTCCAAGAAAGAAACGTATGAATAATACCTCGTATATTGTGGATGATGGCGCACCGAATATACATTTCTGCAATTATAAATTCAAACATAAATCAAGTGATGCGGAAAAATGTCAAGAAATTTGCTTCAAAATAGAGAAAAGACAATTTTTTTTAACAATAGATTTATCCTTTTTAAATGTCTTACTTTAAGTCATCAATTGTAATTTGGCCGTCACCACTTTTATCAAGCTTCTTGAATGCCTCACCAATGCTGTTTAATCTACTTTGTGACATCGGTGGCTGCAACAAATAAAAACGATAATTATTTATATGTATTTGAAATCGATTTTCATTGAACTTACCCGTATTTGTAGTAAAAATTCCGACATATTGACCGAACCACTATCATCAGTATCAAAACTGTGAAGAATTGAAAAACAAATATTATTTATTCCATAAAATGAGAAAAACTGAACAAAATTAACTGAAAAACTGAATTCTCTTAGGATCACTTTAATTTTCGGGAAAAATTTCAATTTTATCCAAAAAAAAAAAATACATATATATTTCTCTCAAATTTCGCGTTTTATTTTATTTTCTTTCTAAATTTACTGTTTGAAAATTTGTTGAGCTTCGCTATCGGTTTCTTCTAATCCAGTATCCCTAAGTCCTTTGGTAAATTCTTCAAGCGATAATTGCTTGTTTCCATCATCGTTCATTCGATGGAATGCTCGTCCCAATCCTACAATACCGGATGCCACACGTGCCAAACATAAAAGACTGAAATAAAAAATAAATTTGAGAATTTTATCAAAATTAAAAAGCACCCTTAATACTTTTTTGTTTCTCAGTTCAATAGACAATCAACGAATATAATATAGAAACATTTCTGATTTCAAATACACAATTTATAAGCGAAGAACTTGAAGAATGCAACGATTTTTTTTTCCTTTGAAATCTAATTTGGATATTGCATGATCTTTTCTTTTATTATTGTAATAATTATATTAACATTTTATCATTATTCGAAAATAAAAAATAATGAATCAATAATGTAATTAATATCTTAGGTTGCATGAAAACATATTTACCATAATTGTTGTCTCTGTCTGTGACATATATGTATCATTTAGACAACCTTTAGATTTTATTATTTCATTTTTTTTTTTTTTTCGAAGCAATTATCAAATTTTTGTTTTTGTGTTTGTATTTAATTGTTACGTCGCAAAATTAATTATCAAACTTTTAACAAATATGCTACAGCCATAAGTGGAACAGGCAACAGATCATATAAATGCTAAGCGACTGATGAAATAAAAGGGAAATCGAATCAAACTAGTTGATCACCAGCAATTGATAATGATACAACGATAGAATTGAAGCAATTGTTTTGTAAAATAAGGCAATAAGCATTCTATAAGATAACATAAAAGGCATCGTTTCAATCAATTTGCTTTTTATAAAGATCATTAAAAAAAAAAAAAAAAAAAAAAATCGACATTTTAATACAATCAGTCGTAAACATTTCAAACGGTTGAGTCTTTGAAAATTTATTAAAATGAAAACATTTGTGTTATTGCAAAAATGTCTAAAACGTAGAGGTATCTTGCAACACGATAGTGGAAAATGTACTGGCACAATTTTAAATTGTTTAGTGCTTTGCTTTTATGGTTCATTTTTAATATCTGTTATTTGGTATTTTACATTCACTGCAAAAACATTTGCAGAATATACGGAGGGTGTGCTCTATTTGTCATGTGCATTATTGCATACATTTTGGTATTTGAATTTTATTTGTCAAAAAAATGACTATGTTGCACTTTTTACAGAACTTGATAAAATTATTTCAGAGCGTAAGCATGAAAAATTGTATTATAATATAAAACATAATTGTATTAAGAATCTCAACAGCACGGGTGTAGTACAAATCAGTTTCTAACTTCCCGAATGCTAACGCCATCTTTAGATTTTTATCGGCATCTTTGCTAGGAATGCGACGACATTTGTATATAATTCCGTTTTCAATACAAACATTGAGATGGCGTTAGCATTCGCGAGGTAAGAAAACTGCTTTGTACTACACCCGTGCTCAACAGTTAAGCTAATCAAATGATAATTTTACTTTTTTTGCAATATTAGGTGAAGAAAATAATATTTCTGTGGAAATATATAAAAAGACAAATGATAAAATTGAAATGCAAACTAAAATTGTGCATGATTATTTGGTGCGTGGGGGAATACTAACATTCTCACTTTTTCCTGTTATAAAATCAGCTATCAAATATACACTTTTGACGAAATCAAGTGATGCATTTCAACAAATTCATCCAGCTATGTAATTTACTTGTAGTTTATCTTCATACCAAATTTTTTAATTCCACATATTTCTTTGATAGGTATCCATTTGATTGGAGAACACCAATTGGCTATTCAATATGCATTTTTATACAAATCAGTTCTGTTTACATTGCATTAGAAATTTTTCTTTTAACATTTGTTTTGATTATTGGATTTTGTTCATTTATGACGGATTTTATTCGCAATATTATGGAAAATTTATTACAAATCAACAAGGATTTAATCAGAATGATGGAAATGAAATCAAAACAAATGAAAATTGAAAAGAATTTCATTAATATTATTCAATTTCATTCAAATGCCAAAGAGTTGAGTTTTTATTGAATTCTATTTAAATGTAATATGTAATATGAAATGTTATTAATATTTTTTATTTATTTAGATTTGCAAAACGTTTTTCCCACACAAACATTTTACTTGTATCATCATTTCTATTGTTCACCATTAGCATTATCTGCTGTTTATGTCTACAAATAAGCATGGTAAATAATTTTGATATTTTAATAAAAAAAAAAAAAAAAAAAAAAAAAAATAGAAATTATAATTTTAACTAAGTTGTATTTCAATGAATTTTCATAGGATTTTGGACGAAAAGAATTTTCAAATAGTCTACGATTTATCTTCTCAAATACATTGCATATATTTTGGTTTTACTTAATATGCCATTTTGGAACTCAAGTGACAGAAAAATTCCTTGATGTTCATATTGCAATATTCAATATGGATTGGTACTTGCTCCCACTTCATACGCAAAAATGTATTCCAATGATAATTTCTGTGGCCCAAAAAGAAGTTTTTCTTCAAGGATTTGGTAGTGCACATTGTACTCGTGAAGTTTTTTTGAAGGTATATTACGTACATAATAAATTACGTACTCAATTTAATATTGAATTACAAATTATTAAAAAAAAAAAATTATTCCCAATTTTTTTAGGTCATGAATTCAACGTTTTCATATTTCCTGGTTTTGAGACAATAGATATTCGACATTCAATTAGTTAATAATCACATAAAAAATAAACTTGAATATTTTATTCGAAATTTGGAGTTGCAGTCTTTTGAGACCTTATCACTTAAAATTTATTTTGATGTCTAAAAGAGAATTTAAAATATTTCATGTTAGTAAATAGCGCACCAATCAAATGGAAAACAAGATTTGGTGAACTCACTATTTAATAACTTAAAAAGTATTAACTTATCAATTTAAATATGGCATAACATGAGATCTACTCGAAAAATTATTTTTGTACGTGTGGCTGACTTCATAATATTTACTTAATTCTTTCAAATTAAAAGAAATTATTTCTGTAGCAATGTGTTTATGAAATCTGGTGTTTACTTGTATTTTTTCATTTTTTTCTCTTCATTTCTGAATAAATGTTTGAATATGTCATAAAAAATAAACACTTCAGTGCATGTCATTTTTAAGTCTAATCAAAAAATTTATTTAAAAAAAAAAAATGTTCAATGAACCTTAACCATAAAGCTAACAGACTTCACTGCTATCACCGGAACTACCTTCATTTGCACTGTTTTTCGAAGAACAAAACAATGATTTACTCTTAGCGATGGTCTTCTAACAAAATTTACAATAAATATGCTGGTCATGGACCCAATGCGACATAAATTTCGACCATGGTACGACTTTAGCAAAGAGAATTACAATCAGCGATAAAGTGGCATTTAAGAGAAGCTTCAATCAAGACTGGGTTCGAAAAATCATGGTAAAACCAATCAAATATACAATTTGGCCATTTTTCTGAAAATGAAAATAGTATTTATAAAAGGGATAGACACTAAATACATATTTTGAGACATAAAGTACTCCCATTATTTGTACACATTTATGATCGCTTGTGTGTAATCACAAAATAAGTTAAAAAATTTTTTAAAATTAAATAAAAAATGCATCAAAATTCATTTATGGAAATTTTATTAAGGACTGTTTTCCCAGAGCGACGATATCAATCGTTAGTAATTCATTTGCTCTAGTATTGTGTACAGGATAATACTAAATTCTTAAGATGATTCTTTGGAATACATCGAGATGGACGATTTTCCAATTTCGAAATTTTGGAAAAAAAACGTGGATTAGACATTTGAATACGTTCGTGCAAATGGTGTAAATTTTGAAAAAAGAACAATAAAACTCAATGCTGCTGTTGACTATCGCGTCCAATTTGGTGATTGTGTTAGTGTGTCTGTGTGGTGTCTGTGAAGTGGTGTTGATGTGATTGGATTTCCATACATCATCTGTTTATAATTTATATGCCTGTCTCATCATCAGATCAAAATATGCGTCATTATCGATCGAAGCACTAACGCCTGCATAATAATTGAAGAATTCTTCTTGAGTGACTCGACCATCAACGACGCCGCCTACTTCGAAATTTGCCAAAAATTTATTCAAAATTTGCTCTTCAGTTAGTTCGCCACTGCAAATTTGTAGCATTATGTAAAAGATAGAGAAAAAAAACCAACACTTGAGTATCGAGTGAAAAAAAAAAAATGATTGCAAACGAATTGGCATGAAGCCAATTATTTCCAAGAAAGAAACGTATGAATAATACCTCGTATATTGTGGATGATGGCGCACCGAATATACATTTCTGCAATTATAAATTCAAACATAAATCAAGTGATGCGGAAAAATGTCAAGAAATTTGCTTCAAAATAGAGAAAAGACAATTTTTTTTAAAAATAGATTTATCCTTTTTAAATGTCTTACTTTAAGTCATCAATTGTAATTTGGCCGTCACCACTTTTATCAAGCTTCTTGAATGCCTCACCAATGCTGTTTAATCTACTTTGTGACATCGGTGGCTGCAACAAATAAAAACCATAATTATTTATATGTATTTGAAATCGATTTTCATTGAACTTACCCGTATTTGTAGTAAAAATTCCGACATATTGACCGAACCACTATCATCAGTATCAAAACTGTGAAGAATTGAAAAACAAATATTATTTATTCCATAAAATGAGAAAAACTGAACAAAATTAACTGAAAAACTGAATTCTCTTAGGATCACTTTAATTTTCGGGAAAAATTTCAATTTTATCCAAAAAAAAATACATATACATTTCTCTCAAATTTCGCGTTTTATTTTATTTTCTTTCTAAATTTACCGTTTGAAAATTTGTTGAGCCTCGCTATCGGTCACTTCTAATCCAGTATCTCTAAGTCCTTTGGTAAATTCTTCAAGCGATAATTGCTTGTTTCCATCATCGTCCATTCGACGGAATGCTCGTCCTAATCCTACAATACCAGATGTACCACGTGCCAAACATAAAAGACTGAAATAAAAAAAAAAATTGAGAGAATTTATCAAAATTCAAAAGCACATTTTTGCCCACAGATATATTAAAAACGAAAAAAAAAAAAACAAAAAAACAAAATATAAAAACAAAATATAAAAACAAAAAATTACCGCAATTTTTCAATTGGATCCTTTTCGGTGCCATCGTCCAATGCACGTTGGCATTTGTTAATTAATTCAGATTCACTTCGAGACATGGAGCTTGATGGGCGATTTGCCATCTAAACGCAATGAAATCAAAATGCAAACTGTTGAAACATGTTGCTCAATTCAAAATTGAAATGTAAAATTTTTAAATTCCAATAAAATATATGACATATGTATATAGAGCAGAGGATAAGTGGGTTTGAATTTGAAAAATTAAATATAATAAACACAATGGACAGGATAATTGACGGAATCACCACTAGACTAATTGGGTCAGTCGTTTAGCCAAACAATCGGTTAACCGGTTTATTTTGTTTTGCATATAAAGAACTGCGCACTATTTCTTTCTTTCTTTTCATTCTGCCTTGCTTTTTTTTCTTGTTCTTTTTATTGAAAGCGACAGTTGATGTTGTTGTTTTATAGTCTACCTTGAGGGTGAATCGTTTACGATAGCGTTGGCTCAGCATATTTGCTGAATTAAATTTTTCACAAAAAAAAAAAAAAAAAAAAACACACACACACACAATTTAATCGCACAAACTATGTTTATTTATATAATTTGTTATTTTAAATTTCAAATCAAGGTAAATCGATTCGCTTATATTTCGATCAATATTTCAATCGGGAAAATATTATTGGTCATATTTTCCGATTCTTTAATCAATATATAATTTGTGAAAAAGTTATTTTCTTTTTTCTTTTTTATTTTGTTATTGTTTCTTTTCTTTTTCTACTATAATCCTATCATTTTGTGTGGATTATTGTAAGCGCACACGTCGCCACTATCCATCACCAAACTGGACTGTCTATTCTAAAAACTATTCTGCGTTTCTGTTGCAATGGGGGGTTTTTTTTTTTTGGTTTAACTACGTCTCGTAGCATGTCACACATTCATATCAAATTCGAAGATACATAAGCGAATCGAAAAAAAAAAACACAAGGCTAAAAATCGATTGAATTCAAATTCAGGTACATAGCCAAGAAAAATGGAATGCGTTGTTATCAAGTTTCGATGTTGTGTGTATGGTTATTCTTTTTTCTCCACTCTGTTTGAATTTTTATTTGTTTTTTTTTTTTCAATTTGAAGCATAGGCACGAGCGTGCCGATATTATATCGCGTGTATGGAAGTGACGGTTGCCTGCGTTTCACGATGAACGAACTTGTGATGACCATAACATAATGTTACCGATTTTGAAAAATATTAAAGAGAACGAATTGTAATACTTTAGATTCAATTGTCACACGAACAATTTCCAAACAATTAAAAATGTAAAACACGATAGTATTGCAATAAAACAAGAAAAAAATAACATCAATTCAATTAGACAGAACATCATTTCATGTCTTTGTTTTTATCGTTATAACAATTGTTTTTTCAGTAAATGTTTGTGTATACATTGAAATATCATTAAATTTTCGAGTTCTAATTGAGTATCAACAATTGGTTAATGAAAAAATTTTTTTTTTTTTTTTTTTTTTTTTTAATCAAACTTTTTTACGGAACAGCTTTTTTTTAGTAACAATTGAGAAAGAATTTTCTATTCAATAGTCCATACGGAAGTAATTTTTCACAAGGATATAATTTTCTCCTCACTTTATCGATTTTATTGATTCATATCAATATGTCCTGTCCACTCTTCATGATTTTCTTATTACTTTTCACATTGTTTAATTTTTATTACTTTGAACCATAAAAATGGATTTTAATTGTAACGATTTTCATGTAATTGATTAATTTAAAAACTTGAAACTTTTAGATTTTGAAAAGTTAATTTAAAATATACAATACAAGAATATTAAAATTTAAAGAAAAAATCAATCAATGCATTGTTATGTTGAGAATCGATTTTTAATCTAAAATGTTGAATATTAAATTTCGATTTAGCATATAATTTCAGTTTAAATGGATGTTTTTTTGTGAAATGTCAAAGACACTGAGAAAGTTTGTCCTTCAAAACGTAATAAATAGCTATCTCATCAATATTCATAGTGAAAAGTGAATTGAAGAAAAAAAAAGAGAAAGAGAGAGAGAGAGAGAGAGAGAGAGAGAGAGAGAGAGAGAGAGAGAGAGAGAGAGAGAGAGAGAGAGAGAGAGAGAGAGAGAGAAAAAATGTGTCTGTGTGAAAATTGAACGATATAATATTTATTTAGTTCCATATGTGGTTTCGTCGCACTGTCATTGAAATGGTTTAACATAGATTGTGTAACTAGAGAATCAGTGTTGGCAAATGGAAAGTTTCGGACAAAATAATTTTTTTCTTTTTTTTTTTTCTCTAGAATTTTAAATTGAAAATTGTTCCGAAATACGGACTATTTTGGGCAAAATATTTTTCAGTTGGGACAACTTGTCTGAAATTGTCTATTTGCCAACTCTGATAATAATATAAACAACATGTAGTACACAGTAGAATTAACAAAGTTTTATTAGAAATACATATTTATTTTGTTTAGTGTATGGGGGCGCACAGAAACTAAATATTCTTGGTACGAAATTGTTGAAGCACGTCGAAGAAAAAAAAAAAAAAAACAAAATAATAACACAATTCTTAGAAAGCAATTAAAATTCAAACGAATAGCAGCTTTGGAAATAAAGAAATTAAAAGCCAACGAAACGTAATGAAATAACCATAAAAGAAGAATGAACTCAACAAGGCGACAAAATTATTAATCCCGTATTAGCTATCACGAATATGTTTATTTATTCACACTTTCTTTGCATCAATTACTAATTATGACGTTTTTAATGAAATATCTCTTACCTACTATCAAAGACAAAGTGAAAAAAAACAAACAAACAATTCGCTTTATCGAGTGAGTATAAAACCAAACTAACTTCAAAATGCACTTAAAATTAACTACTTTAATTAACGTTAAATTTATGTTAAAATCACCGATTTTGCACTTCCCCTCTCTATGAAATTAATTTAATATTACAAAATTCTATGTTTTCAGATTTTTTTTTATTTTCGTTTTGCACAAATGGTTTTGTTTTTTTTTTTTTTTGTTAACAATCACAAAAAAATGTGAATGAACGAATCGCAAAATGTCCAAATGGAAACTGGAATTAAATGCACGAATGCTCACTGCTTTTTAGTAGACAAAATCAAGCGAATGAAATGTAAAATAAAAAAAGAAGCAAAAAAAAAAAAAAAAACCACATGACTCAACCAGTTGTATGCAAGTATATTTTTCATACAGATCAATGTTTTGACGTATGATCGATATGTATCTTGTGATGACATATCATGTAGATCTGTATTAGGCAATGCCGCAAATTATACTTTCGCTACTACGTCTTTTAATTATTATGAGAGTATGTGAGTCATTTTGGAATTTAATTGGACACATGCAAAATTCCATGAATAAACAAGCATATATATATATATTTATATATTATATATAGATGAGAAATCGTATCGTATTGTATTGCTCATGAATGTATTCGTAATATATTCGATGGGGTTTTTAAAATGACTTTTTAGAAATGTTTACAATAATTTCCCGGTGAATTCCATGCGTGTTTACTTATTTTAATGTTAAATTTACAATTTTATTTCATTTAACGATGATGTATCCACGGCAGCGTATCTTGAAAGGGAATTCAAATCAATTCTTATAACGAAATTCAATTGAATTCTTCAATTCAAATATATTCTAGTTTGAAAATATTAAATTACGCATTGCAAATAGATCTTAAGATACATGGAAAAAAAAAGAAAAAAAAAAAAAATATCCATTCGATTCCAAGTCGGTGATTATTGTGTTTCTCATTTATTTCTGATTCGAACACTTTGAAATAAACATTTAGCTCTGATTTCTATTTGACTCTGGTGTTGTATCTTTTTATCGTTGTAACATTATAATTTCTATTCGTGTATTCCTTTGATAAATATTGTTTTTTTTTTCCCTTTTATTCCGGTTGGTTGATAAATTGTTGTATATGTGATTGATTTTAATACATATTAAATCTACACTTAATGTCCATTGGTATCTTTGCATATTTTATGAGCATTCGCGTGTTTATGTTCGAAATGAATGGAAAGGAGGAAGAGGAGAGGGGGGGAGGGGCAGAACACTAAAATTGGAGTTTGATGAACATACTCATTGTTATTTTCCATCAGCATACAGGTGAATAAATATGTAAATGACATGCATTTTATGACAACCAAATGCAAATAAACAATTTCTGTTCTTATATGTAATATCCATTCGAAAATAAAAAAAATAATAATCCATTTTCGTGTTTTTGATTATGCTTTAACATTATGTCATAATCACGTAATGACTTTGTATCTAAATGATAGTATGCATTGTCATACAATGCTTACATGAAAAAAAAAAAACAAATATGTTTTTTTTTTCAAGTATTCTGTCTGTGAAAGTTGGCGACAGAATCTTTGGATAGCAACCATATACACGCTTTTCAACAACAATCAAGCTTATTGATATGAGTACAATGTTAAGAGAATGTGAATGAGAAAAACAAAATACAATTTTATTTTGTAATTTGATTTCTTGGACAGAATACACACACACACAAACACACACACGCTGGATATTGGCATACAAAAATGCCATAAAACTATTGGGCGTCAACCGGTGCCGCCTTTCGAATTCAGCCGACACAATTTATCCCTCGTGCAATTACTTTAATTTTGAATCCCATTATGACCTCATCTGAGTACGTTTACTATCTCCATTTATTGTAATTCGAAAAAAAAATAAAAAATTTCAATAAATTACTTCAGAATAAACTCCAAAGAAAAACCATATCAAATATATATTTTACGTATTATATTTTGAAATGGATGTGATTGAAATTAGAAGAAAATTCAAAATTGCTTTCTTTTTATATGTTCACAATTGAAAATCATAAACAATTCGTTAATAACATGAAATGCGTGAAATTCAAAAAAAAAAAAAAACATGAAGAAAGAAAATAAAATCGTCGAGTTCGCGCAAATGAGCAATAGCACGTCTGGGTCATAAATAATATGCGAATACTATGTAGAATTTATATATATACATATAAATATGTATTTTTATCATTTATGAGTCATATTGAAAGCAGCTGATCATATGTATTTGTTAAATGGAACAATGACATAATGTTCAATGGAGCAATTTGGGATGCAAAATTTTTGACAAAAAAAAAAAAAAAAAACAATAAAAAAAGCATTTTGATTTGTTCAAAAAATCATATTCAATTGTTTAAAAAGAGATTATCAGATACACCTAATTTATATGTCACACTATAACTCACTTATTTAAATAATTTAAAATGAAAAAGACTGTCTACGTCTGTCGCTATGCAAAATTTCTTTTTCATGTATTTTCATTTACCAAAAATACCCACTAATAAACTTTTTTATGATTTCTCACCTTTTTTTATTACTTTGCAAATATTTATCGTATGAATAAAAAAAAAATCCGCAAATATTTACTTTTGTTTTTTTGTAAAAAAAATAAAACCAAGCAGTCTTTGTTTTCGGCAGTTTTCGTTTTGTATGCTTGTAATCGTCAAAGAATCACAACCAACTGAAAATTGTTCATTTTTAAAATATAATAGAAACGACAAACCGACGTGGAATTTTATAAGTATATAATCATATCGCATCCACCACTCTCAGATGGATAAAACAAAGCTCATGAAACATTTTCAATATGTACGCACATGTGTAGTGAGCAATGCTCTCTTTTTTTTGAGAGAAAAATAGAGAGAAAAATAGAGAGAGAGAGAGAGAGAGAGAGAGAGAGAGAGAGAGAGAGAGAGAGAGAGAGAGAGAGTGAGAGAAAACTCATGGGAAATCACACATGCCAAACATAATCATTAACTTTTATCTACATGTTTATCAGTGAGTTTTTGGAACATTAACGGATCCTTATGGCAACTCAAAATATTCGTATTTATTAACAATCCGTTTTAATGATCATCGAAAAACGTCCTTATAGCAAACTTCAGAAAAATCTATGACAATTACTGTTATGCAATTACATATATTACTACTTCATACAAAGAACACAAGCTCAAAAAAAAAAGAAAATCTAAATAAGTCCTTCCAGTTTCTGCCAAAACCAGGTTCTAATAAGCCATTGGACAAATTGATGTACTCCAGTTTTACATTTAGTATATTGATCAACCTAAGAAATTACTCATTTGAAGCCATTTTAATGATATTTTTATTTCGATTCGTTTTAAGTTCATTTTATATATACATTATAGATTTACTATTATTCATCGCTCGCCCAACATAACAGCATACCAAATGTAGTATTTTGTTTTATTGTGAATTTCTGAATCGTTTTTGTTTGTTTTTTCTTCTTTTTTGTTTTTTTTTTTTGGTTTCAAATTGAACGAAAACAGAGTTACTTCTTTCCTTTGGATCCTTTTTTGCCTTTGCTCTTCTTTTTTGCTTTTCGTTGGGCAAGCACACGTCGATAGCTGCGTTGAATAATACGTGCCACTCGATTCATCATGAAAAATAAAATTCGCTCTTCACGTCTTTTCTCTTCTTCTGCTTCTTTATCAGCTACGATTTTATTGTATAAAACTTCTTGGATTTCATATTTTTCTTTCCATTCTTCCAACGTTCTTGTCTCCACTTCTAATTCCTTTTTACATTCGTGCAATTTTAAACTACGTGAACCAATTTCTTTATCATATATTTCAAGAACTTCTTTCAATTGATGCTCCAGGTTGATTCTATTGCATAGATTTTTATAGAAATATAAATGTTTTACATCGTTTTTTGTTGTTCGTTTCAAATTTGATTTTTTTTTTTTTTTTTTGTTCTTCGTACTAACTTTTTATGAATCGCCTCATTCTCTTCGTTTATATCATTTTTCCTTAATGTGTCAAACATTTCTTTGGCCCGTAACATCTGTTCGGTAGCAGCATTTTGATGACATTTTCCAATATCACATATCTCAGTCATTGCTTTATTCGATTCGATACTAGAATTGACATTTAATTTTTGATTTAATTTAAGTTTTCGATTAAATTTCAAAAAAAAAAAAAAAAAAAGAAAAATTAAAAATAATAATAATAATACCAACATCAATCGATTGAGAGTCGTTTTATTATTTTGAACGAGGCGTTGATATTGAAACTCATAATGTTCAATTTCTTTTTGTTTTTCTGCTATTATTGCTGACACTTTTAATTGTTCATCTTCGATTTCTCGTCGTATCTGCTGGATTCGTTGTAGATTTTTCGTATTTTCGGCCCAAAGTTGGTGTAAAACTTTTTGTTTTGCCATTTCCATCGAAGCACTCATTTGAATTCGGCATCGAGCTATTTGTTTCAAGTTTCTTAATAATTCAATGAGATTTTCACCACTTTCTGTATGCTGAAATCAATCACAATTGTTTTTTAAAGTATTTTCAACGTGAAAAATGTATCAAATAATATTAAAAATCGTTCATACCAATTTCCGTTCTTTAATTGTATCGTATTTTTTCACAATTTCCAAACATAGACTTAAATCAGACGTAAAATCATTATCATTGAATGTGTCAACGGTTATATTTGCCCATTTGTATTGAAATTGTTTGATTTGTTTTGCATCATTTTTCGAAAAGATTAATTCAAAATCATCACATTGATGTTCAATTAAATGAGAAAGATGAAAAACCAATTGAAAATTTTCAATGCATAAATCCAACACATTTTCAATACGTTTTGCATGCAATTGAAGTTCAATATGTTTGAAATCTTTATCACTAACATTTGATTCATAATTTTCGTAAACAATGATTTCACTGCTGATTCGTTTAATAATATCTAAAACAACCTGATGAAAATGTTCATCATTACACGTATTTTTATCAATTTCACTCATTGATGTACTATCAATCGATTCATTCGACGAAATTGACATTTTTTCAGTTGATTTATTTATTAATCCAATCTGTTATATCTAATTTTTTATATTATTTATCAAATTGCCTTATTCATTCAATTTATTTATTGAGACGTTACCAAGGCAATCTAGAAACGCCCGTTGAATGAGTATGGAATTTTAAGACAATCAGCTTTGTCTAATTTGAAGGATTGACAGTCAATTCAAAACGTGTACCGTCAAAAAAAAAAAACTAATTAATGAAGTAAATTGTTTGAATATTTACTGTATTAGCGATGAAATCGATAAAAACCACCAAGGGAATTGATAATATGAAAGAAAATATACACATTTTGAGCAAGAAAGAGAGAATGCGAAATAGAACAAAGGAAAAAAAAATGTTAAATAAGAGAAACAGAAACTCGAAAGTGGCAAATAATTTTCAATAATAAGGCAAATCGTATTTAATATGAAACACACACATATACAAAACTTGATTCGAATGTTTCGAATTCATTCAATTTGTAGAAGAAATTCTTTAGAATAAATAAATTAATTAATTTGTTTGACATGTTGTGATGACGATTTCATTTGGGTTTGCAATCAAAAAGAGAAATCTGTTGAAGTAAATTCAACATCCAAAAAAGTCAGCGTTACGATATTCTCGGGGAAATGTCGACGATATCGATAGTAATAATGGCATTGTTAGTCACAAGCGTGGCAGACTATTAAGACCATCGGAAAGTTTAGATCGAAGTCGCATTCAAAGTCGAAGCCAACAAGAGTGCGATAGCAAAAGTTGCAGTACACATTCATTGCACATTTTGCTAATACAATTATTCAAATTAAATATTTTGAAATATTCATTGTAAGATTCTTTACAAATATACGAAATTATTGCATTTTGATAATGCCAAGCTGAAAATACAATGAAAACTGTAAAAATGCATGAATTATCAATGTTAAGTATATTTCTCAGATTAATTTCATGTCATTTCTTAATTTCTAATTTCTAATTTGTAAATTGTAAATTCTAAGAACAGTGTTAAATGTGATCGGTGAACATCCATTCTATCTTAGTCTGGATTTGCAGTTTTTCATATAGTTTACATATAAATGATCAAATACAAATTGGATTTTAGTTCAAATGGATATAACCAATTGGTTCTGATACTCTTTTTTCTATCGATTATTTCGGTTGATGGAGTTGATCGAAAATAGCCGCAGATAGCGTACTACATTAAAACGCTTACATAAAAAAATATGCTGTTCGTAACAAAAGAAATATTGAAAAATAGACTTGAAAGAGAATTTATGACTAATTTAAATAATGGAAATTATTGAAATGGAATCTGATAACATTGATACGTTCTTCAGATTTACAATTACGATGACTTATTGGAATCATCGCTTTGAACGTTGGACATTTCAATCATTTGAATTTCCTCATGTTCATTCATTTTATTGGAACATTTAGGCAACTTCTTGTTATCGATTTGATTCATTGATCTTGCAGACAAATTATCATCTGACGGTTGCGAGTAGTGTGAATTTCCATTGGATTCATCGAATATAGCGATATTCCCGTTAATTGATTGGGTCAACATTTCCATAACACATGGTTGCAAAGTTGATGAGGGAATGACGGGTGGAGGAGGTGCTTGGTAATTAGGACTTTCTATCATTGCGGAATAATCGATTCTTCGGAAACTTTTCTTATCGATATTGACTTTCAAATATTCATGCGAAGTCGATGGGCTTGAAACAGTTTCAATTGCCAAAGAATTATTTTCTAAATCGACGGAAATTGAATCATCTGGCGGAGGTGCTTGGCAATCAGGATTACCCATCAATGATAAATAATCGATTTTCCCAGAATTCATCTCATTGATATTGACTTTCAAATATGGTTCATTTAGGCTGATGTAATGATCACTAATATCACTGTCCAACAACTTAGAAATACTCTGCTCCAATTCAGCAAATGTGGGACGCTTATTTGGATTTACGCGCCAACAAGACAGCATAATATCGTATCTAAAATCATAGAATAAAGCTGTATTTCTACACAACGATTACAAATCTCTTTAATATTTACATATCTCTTGTGGCAAAATCGGGCCTTTCCATTCGATAGCCATCTTTCAGCGCCTGGTACAATTCTTCGTATTTTTTTATATATTTATATGGTGAGGCACCAAGTGAAAAAATTTCCCAAAATAGAACGCCAAATGCCCAAACATCAGTGTAAGTGCTGAAGAGATGATCTTTCAACGATTCAAGAGCCATCCATCTAAATGGGAGCAGTCCCTGTCAACACAAAATCACAAGTTTATGTAAGAGAGCTACATTGAAATGAGTATGCTTATGTATGGTTACCTCTCCTTGTTTGTGATAATACTTTGTCTTATACAACGATCTAGCCAAACCAAAATCACAAATTTTCACAACTTCACCTTCGCAAACTAAGACATTTCTCGCTGCTAAATCACCATGAAGAATTTTACGAGTTGCCAAGTAATCCATTCCACGTGCCACTTGAAATCCATAGCTCAGCAAATTCGTTGATGTAATGTAACGATTGCAACATTGATCTTCCGATGAATGCGGTGATTTTGATGCTACACTTTCATCTGTTTTTTTTTTATACGAAACAAATATCAGATGGGAATTTTTCTAATGGAAATGTCAATGAAAATGACATACGGAATGGGTTTAACTCACCACTTGGATGACTGTTGTAAATGTAAGTGGATTTTCGTCATTTGAATAGATTAAAACCAAATCCGAAATCAATTCCAAAGCCAAAGTCAAATGAAAAGCCATTGAAATGTTATAATATTTAATGATGTTTTATTTATCGAGAATTTAATCGAAAAATACCTTTTTGAGCGGAATTGCGTATCATTTGGTGGTTGAATAGATGGATCAATAGTATCATACTTTCGATCAATTTGATCAATGAAAGATCGACGATGATTCGTTAAAAATTCCTGTAGATTTCCAAACTCACAATATTCGAGAATGATCATTATTTGGCCTGTTCGAAATACAAAATTTTTTAGCATTGATCTGTGACGAACAGAGGTGATGAATGTGGAAAAAGAAAAGAGAGGCTGTAACTAACGATTTGCAATATCCCTAGTGACAGCTCCAAGCATATTGACGATATTCAGATGTTGTCCCAAATGCGCCATGATTTTCACTTCGGATATTAATGATCGAAATATCTGCAAAGTGTGAACGGGGTGAACATTAGATTTGTAAACAAAATGAAATTGATTGAATTGTGTACGAAAACAAACATAGTTATCAACAAATCGATCGACTCTTTTGACAGCAACCGTTGTTTGTTTCTCATTCATTTTAATTCCTTTTGCAATTGCTTTGTTAACAACACCAAAAGCACCAGCGCCTATCTCATCGCCTAGCCTCAGTTTCTCTTTTGGAAATTCATACTTTCGATTATATGGCAAGAGATTGGCTTGTTCATCAATTGCCAATTCGCAGCTAATGAATTCAGGATTTCCTTCTTCGAATCTCTTTAAAGCATCTAGTCGGAGCTTACGAAATAAACGGCTGTTGAGCCACATATCAACCAATAAATAAAGTGACCCAAACACCGATATGACTATGCTGATGTAAATGTAAATCATCGCTTTCTCTGTAAAAAGTTCAAATTATTGACATAAACATTGCCATCATTCAACTGATTGAATTAGGATTGCAAATTGTTTGTTGATGTTTTAAAATTTTTTTTTTTAACAATACCAATGAGAGGAGGTTTTCTATTCGATAGCACCAAATCTGAAGGTATTTCCCCGTTTTCATTTTTGATATTTTTGTCGGCATCACCGTCAACTAGCAACTGTATAATTTCTTTATTACCTGGTTAAATTAAACGATTCCATTTTAATTTATTCAATTTATTGTTTTTATATTTTTTTTTTGAAAAACCAATAATTATTCATTACCCCTAATACTT
This sequence comes from Resseliella maxima, assembly GCA_029041755.1. Classification (NCBI taxonomy): domain Eukaryota; kingdom Metazoa; phylum Arthropoda; class Insecta; order Diptera; family Cecidomyiidae; genus Resseliella; species Resseliella maxima. Next base: position 989,017 of record JAQOWM010000143.1, read on the forward strand.
GCGCAATGTAGTGCTGTATTTCCGTCCTTATTCTGATTGTTGATGTTTGCCCGTTTACCAATCAGTAATTCAATGAGTTCTTCATTTTCTGTGCAAAAAATGTGAAATTAAATTCATTTCACATTTTCATTTGTTTCAAATGAATTTGATGAGTGAATTTATTTATTTGAAATAATTATATTATCTTCATAGAACTGTGAGATCACGATGCGACGAAAATTACGCCTAATTTGTACTTTGATCCATTAAAATTGATCTTTACCTTGTTCAGCAGCAAATATTATCGATGAATTTTTGTAATTATTTCTATGATTAACATCCGCCTTATATTGAATAAGTAAATGAACGATTCTCTTGTGCCCTACATTGAGCGATTAACATTTAAATAAGAAAAAGCAAAATCAAAATCGGACAAAAATTAGATTTTGGATATTTCATAAAATGTGCTCATTTTCACCTCTTTTGACGGCTAAAATCAATGCTGTGTCTCCATCTTTGTTCGCATGATTTACATTTGTATTATTTAGAATCAACATTTCAGCAATTTTAAAGTATCCTGTGTGAATTGGTCAAAATATTTTGTTTCGATCAATTAGATGACACTGACGCAGTAGTAGATTAGTTGTAACAGAAAAATGTAAAATGTAAAACTTAGTATAAACCATACAATTTTTTTCGAAATTGTTCAAATCCATTCATTCCAAATGTATTAGAATTAACAGCACCATTACGGGAGCTATTGAAAAAGAATACATTTTCCTTATGGACTGAACGTCACACAAAAGCAGTAGTACATATTAGTGCCATTCGATATAAGAAAAGACATTTTCGTACAATCAGAGCATGTATTTGGATATTTTCATCTGGCTAGATATTTATATCCAGATATCGTGATTAATGTGTGACCTGTGGTGAAATTCTGATTACTTTCGGCAATCATAAGAAACAAGCACGATACACCTCATTCCTATGTAATTCAGTCGGACAATCGTAATTACCGTTGGAACATGAAACAAATTGAAAAATACAATGAGATCTCTCCGAATGTTAAGATTGATTTGGAGGAATGCCGACTGCCGTCCACATCATAAAATGACACAATTGAAAAATGTTGTTCGGAACAACACAATTATTCACTTTAATTTAGAAAAAAGTCACAGCCCATGAAAATAAATACTTGTAATGGTTAAATGCGCATAAACTTTTCATAAATGGCAAACAAATTGGAAATTCCAATTTGAAATGCGTCCTTTGTGCCTATTTTGGTCCACAACCACCGAATGAAAGCTATGAGGATTTCTAAAGTTTTCTAATTCATTCGTAATCAACAGCATTTGGCGACCTATTTGTTTTATTGCTTTGAATATCTGGTTTCTAAAGAGACCAGCAGCACGAGAAAAAAAGCTAATAAATATGACTATATGTTGATAGAAAATTGAATTTTTGATAGAAAAAAACAGCCCAATTGTTTGTTTATTTTATTTCATTATTCGTTGATGTGTTTCCTTTTGTTGTTTGTTTCTCGGGCTACTTTGTGCAATACGTAAAGCAATAATATTGTTCGATTGTTGTGACTAGTATAGTTTGCGATATTACAAAACGTGAGTAAAGTGTATACGTTCATGAACTAAATGATGATATGTTTTCGCATTTACCTTTGTCAGCAGCCACAGTCAATGCTGTATTGACATCTTTATTTGAATGATTTACATTTGCACCTCTTTTGATAAGGAAGTTAACAATATCATAACGGCCTATGTGAATAAAAAGACCAAATGAGCATTCTTTCTTTTCCCAAATAGTTGATTTTAAACCAACCAAATTACCTTTTTCAACTGCCAAAATTAATGCCGTATTTTTATCCTTGTTCTCATAATCGATGTTTTCGCCGTAGTCAATCAGTAGTTTTACCGTTTCAATGAATCCTAGGATTAAAATCACAATTTTATTTTTCATTCTTCTTTCAATTGATCGGTGTGAAAACTTTCGAAATTACCATTAGCACATGAAAACATTATCGCCCTACTGCCATTTTCACCAACATGATTCACACTGGCTCCCTTTTCTTTAAGAAGTCGAACGAGATCCTGATGTCCTAAACAAGTACTTTGAGTTATTACAATTCAAGTCATGAATTCTAACTTACCGTTTTTCGCAGCTACAATCAATGCCGTATTATTGTTATTATTCGTGTGATTTATGTTTGATCCATTTTCAATAAGAAATTCCACAATTTGCGAGTGATCTGTGTAAAAAATAAAAGTAAATATGTTTTATGAACATTTCAATATAACAACATTCATTATTGTTTGTACCCTTTTTCGCAGCCAAAATCAACGCAGTGTCATTGTTATTATTCGTGTGATTTATGTTTGATCCATTTTGAATAAGGAATTGCACGATTCTTGCCTGTCCTGTTTGAAAAACAAAAAAAAACAATTTTTAATTTTCACTTTTCATTTCACCTTGTCGTCGATAATTTCTTACCATATTTAGCGGCAACAAGCAAAGCTGTATTACCATTGTTGTCCATTGTGTCGATATTTACTCCAATTTCAATCAGTTCACTTACATTATTTATTAGGCCTAAATCAACACATTATTATTTGAATATTGATTTGATCTTGACTTGAATTACCTGCACTAGCACATATCAACAATTTTTGTTCATTTTTCAACTCTCTAGGACTCGCCCCGTGAAGTATTAATGTATGTACAGTTCCATAATGTCCTGAAACGAATTTGAGTATTATTTTTCAATAAATTTCTTGAGCTTCGAGCGGTAGTTTGAAACTTAAAATTACAATTCCAATCAAATCAAGTTTTATTAAAGATATTCAACTGTTGGCTCATAATAAAACTTAAGTGACAAATTTGTCAGCATTGGGAAAATGGGATAAAAGGAACGTTAATGAATTGTGCAGGAAATAAAACCGTATATAAAGTGCATTTTACACGGGATTTTTCCATGTACACTGTTTCAATGAGTAATATGAATTGACTTTTCAGTTGATTGTTATTGAATTAACCATTTTGAATCATCTAAAATTGTTCAATCTTTCATTCATTTTTTTTTTACGTGATACTTACCGTTCACAGAAGCCAAATCCACGGCTGTGAAATCGTCGTGGTTCATACGATGAACATCCGCTCCATGTTGAATCAATAATTGAACAGTTTTATCGTGACCTGCGTTAATAATTGTAAAGAAAATTTGATTTATTTTAATATTAAAAATCGGTTGAAAAATGACCAAAATGCCACACTTTTCAAAAATTCATTAATTGCCGATGAATTATATCAATGAAAATTACGCGTCATACTCCGTATGTTGTGATTAATACATACTATTTGTATTCATATTGTATATTTTAGTTAGTATTAAGCGAACACTACATGAAATGTATGCATTCATATAATATGAATTATATTCTCTGTGATCTTTGATTTTATTTGAAATTGTAATTTGTAATTTAACAGAGATATTAATACTTAGTGCTAACTTCAGTGTAAATGGTGTAAAATAACATTTCACACCCAAACAAAATGGAATTGTGTGCAAAAAATACTAGAAAAAACTTGAAAAAACTTTGTTTCTCCCCGACGTGTACCTTTGCTATCTACTACTGACAAATAGCTGCTATTACCATCTGCTGGTGTTTGCGTTTTTTCATTACATTCATTTACTGCAACCGATGCAGTGCTTGTGTTAACGAAACAACTAATTTACCAGCGCACATTATGCTATTTTTGACTGGAATAATCGGCTACAACGGACGAACGCAATGAAAATACGCAAGCACCAGCAGCTGGTAATAGCAGCTATTTGCCAGTAGCAGATAGCCAGATAGCACAGGTACACGTCTGGTTTCCCCTGTTTGCAATTATATATTACTTCAATAATTCAATAGCTATCCCGAATATTTGGATTTGTGCGTTACGTTATGGTATCGCGATTCGTTTGAACCATTAGAATGGAAATAGTTTTTAATCAAAATAATAAAATCCACAAGTAAATCATGCAAAATGCTTTGCAAAGATATTTACCCCTTACAGCAGCTCTCATCATAGCTGTATTTTTGTCTTCGTCCATCTCGTCAACATTTTCTCCCAGTTGAATTAACAAATTTACGATTTCCGTTTTTCCTACATGAAATCATAGACATTTCGTAATTACATACAATAATTGCAGAATTTTCTGAATTACCTTCGTCAACAATCGTCTCCATTAAGAGCTTGTTATTGTTTTCTTTCAAGATTTCAACATTGACTCCGTGTTCTATTAGTGAGTATACAATTCCGTAATGTCCTGATAAAGACCTTAAAATATTAATTATCGATTGCCAATATATTTTCCTAGTTACCTTCTATTAAAGCTCTGCTCAATCCCTCTTGGCTGACATCTGCACCCTTTTTAAGCAGGAATTCAGCAATCTCTTGATAACCTAAATAAAATTATTAATTTTTATGCTTTAGTTCACCATCAACTACAACTACAATTATTTAAAGACCATTAATGCCCTTCAGCTTCTGTTCTGTTTTGTAATTTCCCTAACAATTCTCCTCCAGCTTACCCTATCGAGAGCCAGGTCTTGAGTTTCCCTATTCCAATCTTACCCTCTTTCATTCAAATCGTTCTTGACACAATTAAAGGTGTCAAAGAGGACAATTTTGTCCGTCCATCTGTCCGACTTCTGAGGTGGGACAAAAGGACGGACACAAATTTGTCCTACTTTGAAGTGGGACAAAAGGACGGACACAAATTTGTCCTACTTTAAAATAGGACAAAAGGACGGACACAAATTTGTCCTACTTTGAAGTGGGACAAAAGGACGGACACAAATTTGTCCTACTTTGAAGTGGGACAAAAGGACGGACACAAATTTTTCCGACTTTGAAGTAGGACAAAAGGACGGACACAAATTTGTCCTACTTTAAAATAGGACAAAAGGACGGACACAAATTTTCCGACTTTGAAGTGGGACAAAAGGACGGAGTCAAATTGACGGACGGACGGACATATTCATTATCCGGACAATTTAAGGATGGACGGACACTTATTTTGTCCTAAATTGAACACATTTTTAAGCATTGTTAGTGAGCACGTACTAGCTTGCTAGTGAACACGTACTGATATAAATTTAGGTTTCGTAACAAATAAATAAAAATAAATAAATAAATATAGGTATATACATTTTCAAATTTTAATATTTTCCACACTTGAATTGCCTGTCGTTAGTGTTGGCTGCGAACGTTCGTTGTTCGTTCGTAGAAAAATAAAAATTGGTTTTTGCTCGTTCGTTCGTTCGTAGAAAAATAAAAATTGGTTTGTGCTCGTTCGTTCGTTCGTAGAAAAATAAAAATTGGTTTTTGCTCGTTCGTTCGTTCGTAGAAAAATAAAAATTGGTTTTTGCTCGTTCGTTCGTTCGTAGCGTTTCAAAAAAATCGTTTGTTCGTTAGTACCATTATCTAAAAATGTTTGGCATACATATTTAATTTGAACAAAATAAACTCAAAATAAACTCAGAGAAAAAATCGTGCGAAGAAACAAAATATAATTTCAAGTATGATTACAGAAATGAAAAATATAATTCAATAAACAATTCATATTTTGATTAAATTTTTTTCCCTTTTTTTGTTCACCATAGAATTATTCTATTCATTGTTGTTTAATTGTATTCATTTACAAAAGTACTGAGAAGAACTATGTTTAGAATATATACAGTTCTTCAATTCAAAAAATTTTCGTTATTCATGTGTTGGAAATTCCAACTTGGATTTCATGAGGCAATCTAAATAACCTGAGCATTGATTGTTTTGTATAAAATAAAGTTTAAATTGAATTCTACGAACGAACGAACGTGCAAATTTTATTTTTTAAAAATTACGAACGAACGATCGAACAAAAATCATTTTGTCAATTTCTACGAACGAACGAACGGACAAAAATAAGAATTTTTATTCTTACGAACGAACGAACGAGCAAATATGTTATGTCTAATGCCTACGAACGAACGAACGAGTGTTCGTAGATGTTCGTAGGCCAACACTACCTGTCGTTATGACTCTCAATATCAATTCATTTGACTCGTGGATATGATTGTATCAAATCACATTGGGAGCGTTTACGAAATTCCTAGAAATTTAATTACTGTTGATTGATTTTACACAGTGATGGTGTAAACCAATCCATAGATTTATTTCTATTGATATTTCATTCTGCACAATCAAAGTGACTGACTGACTGAACAGCTTTAGCTGGTTCAAGTCAACTAAGTTAACTAAAATCAGTCGGTTAATTTGGGACGCGTTTGTTGACTATGATATGATTAAAGTTGATTTAAGTTATATTATTTGTATGGAATTTTACATTTCAGTCAGTCAAAATGTCTCAAATATTGTCAAAATGTCTCAATAAGTTAACTATCTAGTTAGCCAATATTTTTTGACACGTGAGTAAACAGTTATTTGAATATTTCCATCGAAAATTCTCATCAATTTTCGCCTAAAATTTTTTTTTCTGCACGTTTCGCACAATTTTGTACAAAAAAAATCTATCGCACAAAATGTTTGAACATTTTGTTCCGTCGAACATATTTTTTGTTGAAAAAAATTATCAGTCCAAAATACAAAAAAAAAAAAAATTTCTTTGCGAAAATTGTGCGATTGACACCTTCGTTGTGAACATAATTCAACCAAACCACAAAACTTAGCACTTCTTAAAATTTGTACTGGCTGCCGTATGTTGTAATAATAAAAATCATTCATTGAATTTATTTCATTTTCTAAGTAATTGCGGTCATTAAAACACTTTTTGTGATATTTCATTTTGATCTCAAAAATGTGTTCAATTTAGGACAAAATAAGTGTCCGTCCGTCCTTAAATTGTCCGGATAATGAATATGTCCGTCCGTCCGTCAATTTGTGTCCGTCCTTTTGTCCCACTTCAAAGTCGGAAAAATTTGTGTCCGTCCTTTTGTCCTATTTTAAAGTCGGAAACATTTGTGTCCGTCCTTTTGTCCCACTTCTTAGTCGGAAAAATTTTTGTCCGTCCTTTTGTCCCACTTCAAAGTAGGACAAATTTGTGTACGTCCTTTTGTCCTACTTCAAAGTCGGACGGACGAACACGAAATTTCAGAAAATGTCCGTCCTCTTTGACACCTTTAGACACAATCTAAATATCTTCTTCGCGGTCTATCTCTACCTCTCAGTGCATTCACTTCAGATACACATTCATACGTAATACGTGTCCAAAACATCTTAATCTTGTGATGGCATACAACACTGCCGTGGTCTTATTATAACACAATGAGCATCGATGCAGCTGTTGCGCAGGCTTAAATAGCCAAAAAATGAAAACAAGGTTCCAATTCTATTTTCCCATTGATCCCTAGGTAAAACACCAGAAATCATACGCAAAACTTTCATATCAACAAATTTCCAAATTATGAATTAAATTGTTAGAATCGACCCAGGCACTATGAGCAAAATTGATTTTACACTAATTTACCCTAACAACAAGTGAACATCACAGAAAAATTCGCCATCTAATGACTGAGTACAGAACTATAATGCTGCTACGTACAAAGTAATGTTTGTGTGTTTGTCTCTTTCACACTCATAGGTTGTATAGAAAGTTCTACATCAAGTCACTAGATGGACGTTTTCTTACGATGTAACATTATTCATAGGTCTTGAATCGACCCAGCTCTCGCTGCCATACGTGATAGTTGGTCTGAAGATTGACCGGTGAATCATATAACTTCGTTTCCGTGCTAAACTCGCTCTTATTAAAAACGTGTGATCTGAGCTGCGCAACCACTTTATTACCATTTACTCGGCGATGTTCAAATTCCTTATACAGCTTTCCGTCTTCGGAAAAGATCCAGCCAAGATATTTGAATCGAGACACCTGTTCAAACAGACTACCTTTCAACAAACAATTTATCTGCTTCCGAGTTTTACCTATATGCATGACCTGTGTCTTTGAGCTGCTAATGGTCATTCCGAAGTTCGTACAAACCGCTTGCAGGTCGCCAATGATATTTTGAAGCTCTAGTTCAGAGCCACCGAACAGTACTAGGTCATCGGCATATGCCAGAGCAGAGATTATATTTCCTCCCCAAAACTACGTTAAACCTCAGCTTGGCCGACTTAATAAATAAAAGCGGCGATATTGTACTCAGCTCTCCAACCACTCTCACCGCCGCTTCACTACATCTATACAAAATCTTAATTGCTACCAGAAGGGGACCATTCACTCAGTACTGACCACAAACTAGCTCTCGGTGTACAATCATACGCATTTTGTTAGTCTACAAAACACACATGCATGTCCTTGTTTCTCTCATGAAATTTCTCTGTTCGTTGCCTCATGCAAAAAATTTTATCTTGACATACGAGCATCGGTCTAAGTGTTAGATTTCATTCGACTTTGTTGGTTCTTTCTAAATTACCTTCAAAAGCAGCCACATACAACGGTGTTTCATCATAATTGTTCGCTTGGTTGATGTTTGCTCCATTTGCAATAAGAAATTTAACAATTTCCGTGTGACCTGAATGAAGTGATCAAAGTGTTAGATTTCATTCGACTTTGTTAGTACTTTCTAAATTACCTCCAAAAGCAGCCACATACAACGGTGTTTCATCATCATTGTCCGCTTGGTTGATGTTTGCTCCATTTGCAATAAGAAATTTAACAATTTCCGTGTGACCTGAATGAAGTGATCAAAGTGTTAGATTTCATTCGACTTTGTTAGTACTTTTTAAATTACCTCCAGTAGCAGCCACATACAACGGTGTTATACCATCTTCGTCCACTTGGCTGATGTTCGCTCCATTTGCAATTAGAAATTTAACAATTTCCGTGTGACCTGAATGAAGTGATCAAAGTGTTAGATTTCATTCGACTTTGTTTGTACTTTTTAAATTACCACTGAGAGCAGCCGCATATAACGGTGTTATACCATATTTGTCCGCTTGGTTGATGTTTGCTCCATTTGCAATAAGAAATTTAACAGTTTCCGTGTGACCTGAATGAAGAGATAAAATACTAACATTATATTTGAATGGTTATTATAAGCATTCCAGATCGCCCGGATAAATCTGGGTTTGTCCGGATTTTCTTGGTGGAACCCGGCCAAAAATTCGTCCCGGCCCGGATGCCCGGATATTGTAGAAAAAACCTGGATTTCGCCCGGATTTTTTAGAAATTGTTAAAAAAAATAAAAATTAAGTAAACTTTCAATAATTCTTTTTTTGTTTGCACAAATGTTAATTTTTCCTAAATTTGGTTAATGAATTGTAATGGAACAATTTAAATTGGTTTGAAAATTTTATATTTATTCTTTTACTGCATTTATCTTAATGTTCAAAACTTCGATCTACGACTAAAATATCCGTCAAAAGGATGAAATGACATATCAATATCAATATTGATGTATTGATCTTATAGCAATCAAATCATTTTGTCTTTTTGTTTAAAAAACATTTTCCGATTCGCAAGAAATTCAATAACATGCACAAAAATGATCGACTTCGAAAAAGAATACCAATTAGTTTACATCTAGGGGGAAATGACTCGCAGTGAATCCCGATTTATTTGCAAAAAAATGATCAAAAGTTTAAAGATTCGCGTATTATACTTGAAAATAAATAAAAGATTCGCAAGGATTCCCATTTGATTATGTTTTAAAAAGATGCGCATAGATACGCTCGCAATTGCAAATCTCTTTGTCAACTTCACATGTAAATGAAGATTCATAAGACTCGTAAGATTCGTGAAAATGCTTCGATTTCTCTAAAATTTTGAAAAGATTTGCAAGAGTCATTTCCCCCTAGGTTTACATATTGTCATCATTGTGTTCAGACCGTTCAAAGATAAAAATCAATTAAAAATGCCTGGTCCAAAGAGTGGTGCATATAAATGGAATAGTGAGTACAGTAAATGCTATCCAAGATTTACTAGTGCTGAAAACGGAAAATCAGATCATTGTCATTGCAGTAATTGCGGTAAAGATCTTTCGATTCGCCACAAAGGGCGCGCAGACATTGAAAAACATATAAAAACGAAAGAACTACATGTTCTGCAAATTGCAAGAAAGTGTCCGGAACGCAAACTTTGAATCAATTATTCAACGGTATGTAGTATTTTACAGTGTTCTTCGTGGGCTTGCTTATAAGCGGCTGCTTTTTTTAAGCAGCTTACATAAGCCAGCTTGTCAATACAGTTCTGACGCATGGATTAATAATGCGGTACGGTATTCAAATATACGCTCATGAAACACAGAGTATGCGTGTACGTTATACATTTATACATGTTAATAGACACGGCACGCTGCGTATTGTGCCGTATTGTTGATCGATGCGTCAGAGCCGTATTGATAAGCTGGCTTATTTAAGCAGCTTAAAAAAAGCAGCCGCTTATAAGCAAGCCCACGAAGAACACTGGTATTTTATTTAATTTTTTTTTATGTTCAGTCTCAGTTTTCGGCCTCAGTTTTCGCATTATTTGGAGGATCATATTTTTTGATTATTTATTTTAGTAAAAACAAAAGCCGCTCTCGAAAATGCTGTTAAAGAAGCATTGTGGTGCTACCATAAAATTCATAAAGGACAATCATTCGCATCATCAGATTGTGAAAGCAGCATTATTCGTGAAGTATTTTCTCAAAACAGATTTCATTTGGGACATACGAAGTGTGCAGCAATTGCATCAAATGTATTTGCTTTAAAAATTGTGGATGAAATGAAACAGGAATTAAAATCATCCAACTTAATGGCATTGGCAACAGATTCTTCGAATCATATTGATATAAAAATCTTTCCGGTTGTTGCTCGTTGGTTTTCCCCAGTAAATGGAATAATTTCAAAAGTATTGGATTTGACAAATGAAACAGGTTTGTTGAATGATTGATTCGAATGTTTATTGTTTGTTAATGAAAATCAATCATGCATTTGTTGTTTCTACTTAGGCGAAACTGCTGATGTAATTATTAACAATGAGGCAAATTATGGTGATCGACAAAATTTAACTCCCTCTACAAACGTGAATGTGAAGACCACATAAAATCAATAGATACTCTTTTCCAACTTTCTCAGTGAAGACACAAACCGATATGATATTACATGTATTATCTGTGTCAAAAATATGTTCCTGTTTCTATTTCATTCTTACATTTGAATAAAATTATGGGCAATAGCATAATACACTTTTTGTGATAAATCGAGATACAAAACTACAACATGCAAATACACTGACAGCTGATCTGTGGACCATTCACAATACAAACGAGAACTTGTATATTTGTGAAATGTGTTTGTATGTATTGTCAATTCTATGATCGCAATTTACCAACAGTGATTTGAGTGATTTTTGGCCGACCATTACAAAACAGACCAGACGCTGAAGGGCATTAATGGTCTTTAAATGATTGTTGTTGTTGTTGTTGTTGTTGATTTGAGTGAAAAAAAATGCGTATTTTATCAAAACGAACATACCAGATGAAATGGCGTGTAAAATCCTTCACCAGAATTGAAAAAAAAAAATTTTAGGTTTTTTTCGATCTTCAGCGATTTTCAATTACTCACAATAAAATGTTGTATGAAAACAATGGAAAGCCATTGGATGTATTTGTTCGTTGTATTTAACGAACTCACGACAACGAATATTTTTTGTTATCGGTTATGGATGCCTGTTACAAAAAAAAATTAATTCACAAATCGAAGAAACATACTCGTTTTTATAAGTACGCCAAACATACAAAATATATTATATATTATAATTTGATTTGTTTGAATTAAAGCTTTACAGCAGCTGACTTCATGAAAAATCTTAGCCATGAAGACAAACAAAATTATTAATTTTCAGACTTATTCCATCAGACAATATTTTTTCTCCATTGTATTCCATTTATTGCAAATATATACAATTAGCATTGAAAATGTAATTCAAAAAT